>OY720152.1:2882164-3482164 GCA_963082725.1 Pedicia rivosa
AAAATATATAACATAAAAATTCAAACTTCACAAGAGAAGAAATATGGATGACGTAAGTTTCCGATTTAAGTATCCGCCAGAAGGCATGTCTGGTTATACAAATATTATTTTCTTCCTCCTTTCTTTTCTTTTCTTTTCTTTTTTTTTTTTAAAGATCATCGCAACTTCCGACATCATACAAAATTGTTACTGATCCCAGGAAAAAGATAAAATTGGTATTTCTTGACCTCTAAACAAGAAAAAAAATTGACACTTTTGACCTCAAACATAAAATTGTTTTGTTTTGGTTTCCTTTATAGAAATCGAATAAAAAAAAAAGACCCAGGACAACAAAATATGTACAATAAATAAATAAGAAAAAATTGTCCCTTATAAGAATTCCTTCTTTTTTTTCCTATTGACAAAAATAAAAAGGGGGATTGTCAGGTCACATTGCATAGATATTTATATTCATTTTATTCACGCAGAAAGAAGGAATTTATTTCTTTCCATTTTAGTTTTTCTTCTTCTGCCTTTTTCTTTTATTTTTTTTTTCTTTATTTGAGAAGGACGAACCCGGTACGGTTCGATAGATTTTCGGTAGGAAATTTCAATGTTCCGCCATTATATAATATTCTTGATTCACTCAACTATAACGTATTACGATTTGCCAAGAAAAAAAAATATAACAAAAACAATAACAACAACTACGAAAGGAGGAAATACAGGGGCGATTTGGTTCAGAAAATTTTGACCGAGATTTAAATTTTTCTCTAGACTAATTATAACCAATTATTTTATTCTTGATTTATTTTTGTCGTTGTTGAAACAATTTATGTAATTAATTTATTAAAAGAAAAATTGTGAATTTATTAAAGGAAAATTAAATTCATAAATTTCCTTTTAATAAATTCATAAATTTAAAAAAAAAAACAGTATAAATTTTTTAATAAATCAATTGCGTTTGCACGAACCAATATTTAAATCCTTCGTATACCTGGACTACGTAATTTAAATTTCAAAAGGATATTATTAGAATTCAGACCAGAATTTAAATATTCTCGATATGTAGATTTTTTTTTTCTTTGTCATTGGCCTATTTTTCATTCAAATTAAATTGACATCATTTTCACTTTCATTAATATTGTCACGACAATTATGTCAAAGGAATAATTCAAGGTTTGTCAATGTGTAGACTTACCGTACATATTCCCATTTATGCTGATTATTTTTTCTTTTACCAAATTATTGTAAGAATTTCCATACAATTTTTCTTTCATCATTCAAGATTCGAATATAAGTTTAAAAATAGACGACCTGGGAAAATCAGAAATTCTTTTCTGTTATTTTCCGCCACTGAATAAATACAACAAATAATAAAACTGGAAAAACAAGCACCAAAAAAAAAAAGTAGGTACAAAAAGAAAACTTTCTTTTTTTTTCTGTTCATGTTTGTCAAAGACAGATATTTGGATGAATTATTATAACGACAGAAGAAGAAACTGGGAGTGGTTGTTGTTCTTCTTCTTATGTTGTTGGTGTTCCTCAAATATATCTGAAAAAATTATATACTCTTGTTTTGTTTTCGTTAAGGATTCAAAATATTTATGATAATTTATTTATTTTTTTTTTGTCTTTTCTTCATTCTTTACAGAATTTATATTCAAAATTTTCTTGTCGCCTTTTATTTCTTTTCAGGCTTTTTTTTTTTGTTTTCTTGAAATTTCACAAGAAAGAAAAAGTTGTATTATTTTTTTTTTGTTGTAACAGAAAACATTTTGGTCACGCCAGGTGACTAAAAGCTTTGTTCCAAAAGATAAACACGAGTTTCTTGTCTTTCTTTTCTTTTATAAATAATTCCTTATAACACAAGATAATTCAGTAGAATTCACTAAAAGTATTTTATATTACTTTTTTTTTTTTAAATATGAAAGATTTAAATATAAAATACGTTAGTGTGTGTGTGTCTGTGTGTTGTCTTTTTTACATGAATAAAATAATATGCAAAAAAAAAATATACTCGCGCCTATAAGAAAAGAAAATCATCGACATCATTATGAGAATATAAAGACAAAATCCTTGAGCGTATATTTTCTGTCTTCTATTTTTGTTCCTTCCTTCTTTTCCTTTTTCTTTTTTTTTTATGTGAAACTATATAACAAGATAAGTAGATAAAAGTTCACGTGTTCAACAATATAAGAAGAGTTAAGGAAATAAACGGTCTCTTATTTCGTGTGTTGCATTATAAAAGGATTCGATGTATATGGATCCTTTTTTTTTTTTTTGTTTAAAGAAAAAAAAGAATGTATAGGAAAAGAGTGAGAAAAGAATATTGACGTGTTTTGTGTTCCTAATTTATCAAACCAAATTGAAAGTACGCGCTTTTATTCTATAAAAGAAAAATAATGTACAAACGGGAAATGACTATATAAAATTGCGTTGATTTTCTTTAACGTACCTACTCTTTTTACTTTCCGTTTTCAACTTTCTTTTTTCAACATAAAAAAATATATATATTCTTTTAAGTTGAAATCGATGTCACATGTCATTGTTGTCATGTCAAAATAATCTATCATTTTGGTTTGGTTTGGTTTTTTTTTTTTTGGTTGGGAAACTGGGAAAATAATTTAATGATTTTGTTATTATTGTACTTATACTGAAGACTTTTTATTCACGCATTCAACATTTTCTTTCTTGAAGTATTTGGGGCATATGGATGCCAAAAATGTAACAATGTTCAGTTTCATGTAAATTTACAACAGGAATTTTTTTTTGTTTTTATTTCAAAATCAGAAAACTAATTATTATTTCGTTCAATGTAATTTTTTTCAATATTTTAAATTACAATTCTGGAAAATTATTCATTAATTTTCGCTTTACATCAAGTCATAAAAGTCGTAAAATTAATGAATTATAGAATTAAAATAATCCCATACTTTTTATTTAAATTTAATTCTATTGAAACGTTGTGAAGTCAAAGAATTTCATAATAAAAATATTTTCAATGATTGTTCATTAATTACTTTATAATTAACAGAAAGTGATTTTTTATGTAAATTAGTTTCAAATAAAATTCTATAAAAATTTTCTAATTCGCTACTGATTATTTTTAATGGTTTAATTGGAACGTAAGACTTACTGGTTTTCATCTTGTCCAAATAGATGATTATTCTATTGTCATCCATTATAAGAATTTCCAACGAATGTATTTTTCTATTATCATGAAAACAAACGAAGATTACAACATACTCAGCTTTTAAAAGTACCCAATTTAAATCCAATACTTTCGTGAATTAAATAATAAATATTGTTGTAACAAATAACTTCAGTTTGTCCACTCCTGAGACATTATTCTCTTTGTTTGTTTTATTTTTATATTTTCGTTTTAACTTTTTTGATCTCTTAAGCAAAAAAAAAAAAAAATAAAGTAAACAAAAATAAAACAACCATAACTTCTCTAGAGAGTCATTCTTATAAATGTTAAAAGAATATATATATATGGTGTAATAATGTTCTCTTTAGATATAAAAAAAAAAGAAGAAGAAAATGTTAAAAGGAAAACATAACGAAAATAAAATCTGTGTAATAATGAAATAATAACGTAATAAAAATAATATAATAAGAGAACTTTTAAAAGTAAATTATGTTTTAAGAATAGTTTTCTAACATTCTGAACAATCATTCATTTTTTTTATGTTTTTTTTTTCTTAAATCTTTAAATAAAAAAAAAATGACATCAATAAAATGATGACAATTTCCCAATATCTTTTTTTTTCGTATAAAATACAAAATAGCCAAGCTCTTAAAGTTCTTATCATTTTTTACCAGATAATCATATGATCAATACCCAAATCATATTCACACATATTTGAGTTTTTGAGTTATGTTAATATGGTCTTGGGTATTGTGATAAGTTAAACCGACTTGAAGTTCACAGAGAACGCATACATTGTAGTATGTGATTTATTTTTAGGTAAAAAGTTATTTTAGTTATATAGAACTTTCAACAACTAAAGTATATTTAGTTTACGTGTGCTTTATAATTTTATGTTATTTTACATAACATAAACATAATTAATTACATTTTAACACTAGAATATAAAAGTTTAAAGAAATTCTTTAATTAAATCCCATTTCATTTATCGTTACGGTTAAGAATGCAATATTTCATTCCTAAAACTCATTCATTACCCCATTGACATAATGAATTTTTCAAACGTATATCCAATGAACGTATATTCAATAAATTATTGTAAATGATTATCTAATGGAGAATCATTTTAATAATATAGACTTTTTCTTATTATGTTTGTAACCGTATTTTGTCTCGTCATTCATCCATTATTATTATCCGTATAATACAATTATATGGTTTTGAAACGGCCGACACAACTATATTTTTCTCTCAATAAAATAAACAAATAACAAACCAAAAAAAAAATAGCAAAATAATGCTAAAGGAACGTGGTAACGTTAAATATATAAAATGCAGATTATTATCACAATAAGTAAATATTATCAAGATATAAAAAAAAAAAAGAAATTCTTTAACGTAAATATAAAAGAAAATTTAATGTCAAGAAAAAGAAAAAAAAAAAACGAAAAGGGAAAAAAAGAAATGAAAATGTTTGAAAAATTGTCACTTATATCCTTTCTTAAAAGAGAGGGGTGTAAAGTGAAGATGACGTGTGTCAATTTCGATTTGTGAATTTTCTTTTCTCAACCAACCAAAAAAAAAAAGAAAGAAAGAAAAACACAAAAAAAAACATAAGAAAATAATACAAAATTTAATTTAAAAGCATTTTCTTTATTTTTCTTCTTCCTTCAATTTTTTTGTAAATTTTATAACTTTTCTTCTGTCTCTTTCTAACAACCGGTTCTACATTCATATATGATCATGTATAAGATGAATGATAAATCGTTTAGATAGATGAGTGTTTGCCTTTAGACAATTACAAAAGAAAAAAAATGGGAAAATGGGAAAAAATGTGAAGAGGGCAAAAAAAACTTTTTTTTTTATGTACGCTCGTGGATGGAAACTTTATTATAAACTAACTTCATAATGGTTTAATTTTTCTGGATGGTAAAAAAAAAACAAAAAAAAAATAGTTTTTTTCCTGGAATATTCAACATTTTTTCCTGTGTTATGTTGCTTCGCCGAACTCAAACACCTTTCCTTTTTTCCTTTTATTTTTAAAAGAAACTTTAACGTGTTCTTCGTTTTTAACAAAAAAAAAAAAAAAAACAAACACAAACTTTTATTTTTAGTTATTTGAGTTTAGATGAGAAATTACTTTTTTAATAAAACTTTATACTTTTTATATAATTTTTTTTTTCTATTCTTTTGACTTTCGTGTGCTCCAAAAAAAAAAAGAAAAAAAAAAGAAACCAGAAAGCAAAGATAAATAATTTGTTTTTCGTAAAAGTTTTATATTTTTTTTTTAAGATTTAAATTACTACACTATTATTATTATTATTATTATTTATACTTATGAAATGGTTTCAAGAGATCCATGAAATGCAGAGTCGGTTCAATAATAAATGAAAATATAATTGGTTGATTTCATAATAATTTACTGAGATTTTATGGTGAAATATGAAAGAATTCATATCTGTCTTCACGTCAAATAGAAAACAAGAGAAAATAATAAACGAAGCAAATTTTCTAAAATTGTTGTTTTTTGTAATATTTGATCTCAAAACGAACCCTTTATATGTTCAGTATATAAGAAATATCTAACACAAACAAAGATTCTAGTAAAGAGAGAGAAAAAAACAACACACTGTAGATGATAAATGGGACTAAATAAAAAACCAAACACCTTTATAATATTCAACCTAAACCCATCTCTGATTCTGGTTCTCATATTCCTCTTACATTCATCATATTGTTGAAACCACATTAATTTTATAGGAAGTTTTTATGATACTTGAGTACATACATTCCTTTTTTTTCTGTGTTTAGTGAGTTCAGTTCAGTATATATATTTATATATAGTTCCTACATTATAATTAGAATTTAGACAGGATTAATAAACTCTTTTTGTACATGACATTATATATATATATAGAGAACAAAAGGGGTAGTTCAAGGATAAAAACCTCTTCCCGTTTGTTTTTTTTTTTATTATTTTTCTCGTTGTTTTAAATATTCAACTTTTTTTTTCTGTTTTCTTTTAATACTTTTTTGAACACGTAAAACTGAAACTTTTTAATTTAAGTATAAATTGGCACGTTCCTCTTTATAGAATTTCTTTTAATTTTATATGGACTTCTATATATCTAATTACCTTAGTCAATGTCTTTGAATATTATATATGTACCAGCAAAAAGTCAGTCATATGCTTATGTTTAACTTCCTTCCTTCCTTACATTCACATTTCTTCTATTAATTGTTATGTTGATATTTAATTGTCAAATTTTTATTTCTTTAAGAATTAAAATAAAATAAAACAAAATCTTTTATAGTGAAACTCTTATCGTTAAACTATAATTGCATTTTATTTTTATTTTTCGTAAAACGTATTGATGTCGTTGAATGTTACTTTTATAACATTCAAAGAGATAAAATTTCTATTTTCAGCTTTTTTTTCTCATAACTAGACTAAATGGCATTTTATGATCGTGTACATTTTTTGATATTTGTTTAATATTTGTGCAATTTTTATATAAACTTTTTTTTTTCTTTATTTACAGAAACGAAACGAAACTGAGACAGAATAATACGAAAGAAATAAAAAAAAAAATGCTCAATAAGAATGAAAATATGAATAAAGGACAATAAGTTATAAGAAATATTATGGAAAAAACTACAACAGCTGATCCAATACAAAATCATATACCACCACCATCATCACCTACAATTGGTTGTTGTACACTTAAAAGAAATCCACCACGTCCACCACAAGAAATTTACTTTGAAAGTCGTGGAAAATGTTGTAAAAAATTATTACGCTATAATGGTTATCCAAACAAGGTAATTAAAGTTATTTAACATTTTTTTGTTTTGTTCTTTTCTTCATTTGCTTCTTTTAAAAACATGAAACGCAAGTCAGCTTTCAACAAAAACCATTCCCAAACAACAAAAAAACATAAAAGTATATTCGGTGGATTGAAATAAAAAAAAAAAGGGTTGATTTGTGTATATTTCCCATTTGCCGCATATATTTTATTACCATTTGTATGAATTATTCTTTCATATTTTTCTTTTCTCCCATTTTTTCTCTTCTTCTTCTTCGTCTTTTTTATGTTTTCATTTTCTGTTTTTTTTTCTTTTATTTTATTTTTTATTCTGGGTTTTTACCCATTTCTAGTGGTGAAGGTATAACGGCAGGAGGTATATATAACCATAAATGCTATAAAAACAGCTTTAAAGCTTAAACGTAAATAGATTTAATTAGAAACTAAATCATATTTTTTAAGGAATAAGGGAGGTGGTAGTTAAGAGAATTTGGTTAACCGTTGTTGACTGTTCTTTTATTTTCACGATACAAAAAGTTTCACTAAAATTTGCATTTTCTCAATTCTTTTCTCTTACTCTCTCCCTCCCCCTCTCGCTCTCTTTCTTTGATATATTTAAAGAATTTTTTAGCCGTTGTTATCACGTTTTTTTTCCTTTAAATCCATTAAAATTATTAAAATCAGTGAACTACAAGAGAGAGAGAGAGAGAGAGAGAGAGAGAAATGTATTAAAGATCAAAAAGCATACAGCCAATTTTTTTTCTGAATATTTTGCAAAATTTTAATATATGAAAAATTTAATATAAAATATAAATTTAAAACATAAAATAATTAATCGAATGGAAAATATATTTCATCTTCATATTTTTCATTCAAACAGTTGAAAATTTCTTCAAAAGAGTTTTAAATTAAATTCAACCAATTATTACTGAAAAATAAAAATGATTCGAAAGCATAAATTATCATTATGAAAATATATTTTTTTCCTTTAATTGCAAAAAACCAAATTGAAGGAAAATAGAAATGTGATCAAACACGATGTTCAATTAAAAAAATTTCATTCAATGCATACATTCACGTCTCAAATGGTTTATTGACATTCTCCACCAAAACAGATTGAAACTTAATATTTAATTGAATAAAAATTACAGAGCACATAAAATTATTAGAAAGATTTTTATTTTATTGAATATTTTGAATAAAGTTAAAAAAATTCTGAGAAAATAAAAATATCGTTGGGTATTTTACCTCAATTTACCCAGAATTATGATGGCAATGACAGGTTTTCCATTTTACCTTTTCCTTCTATTTCCTTTCCTTTCCCTTTTACCTTTTTTTTTTTCTTGTAAGTTTCATCTTTTATGATGAAGAAAAAAAATTTACATCTTTTAATAAAAATACAATAAAATAAAAATAATAAAAATTTTCATTTCAATTTTTCATCTTCAAAAATAAATTTGATTCTATTTTTTTCATTTTCATTTTCATTTTTTTTTTTTTTTTTTGTGAAACGGAAATTTTAGAACAAAAAGGTAAAATGAATTCAGATGGCTACAAAATTAAAACCATTTCAAATCTTAAAGAAAATCAAGAGAAAAAAAAACACACACACACAAATTGACATAAAAGAAAATTAAAAGTGAAAAAAATTGACATAAAAGAATTTTAATCGATTAAATGGAATCACAATTTTTTTTTTAATTAATTTTCTGTTTCCTTTTTTTTATTTCATTTTGGGTTTTCTAAAAATAATTATTTTAATCTTTTTTTACTTAAAAATTTTTTTTTTTGGAAAATAAATTCTATAGAAATAATGTTTCTGTCATTTTCATCATATAAATGACTTTATTTTGTGGTTATCGCATATCTTTTGTTATTAAATACATCTCTCTTAACCCATCTTCGTATCTTATGTTTATATATATTTAATGAATAAGAAGAAGAAGATAATTATATAGATACATCCTCTTAAAACAGAGATAATTATATAGAATTAGAGAAAAGACCGGAACTGTTTTCTTTCCTTTATACTTAACTTTTTTTTTTTTGTTCTTATTCTTGTTGTTGTAATTTTCTCTTTCTCTCTCTTATATAATCATAAAAGATGATGAGGATTGATTAGATTTTACTTGGGTTGTTTTTTTTTGTTTATTTCTTGAGAAATGGATTGAAAGTCATATCATAGAATAATAATTATATTTTTGTTTTTTCTTCTCTGGTGTTTAGAAAACACAATGTGCTAGTAAAATTGAAGTTTATGAAAATGGCAGGCGTTGTGTTGTTGTTGGTTTCTCTTTCATTTCATTTGATTTTTTTTTGTTGGAGAACATTATTCACAAAAACCTTTTCTTTTCTATATCTGATATCCTTTATACAATAGTTCTAATCTTATTATATTTATTTATAGAGTTTAATACACACTTAGATATTTATGTGAAGTACATTATCAACGATTCTATAATCTTAAAGATTCAAACTTTAGAAGAAGATGAAGAAGAGAAAAAATTTTAAACTATTTAAAATGGTTGGAAGATAAAGATAAGATGTTTGAAAAACTATTGAAAGATAGAATTCAAGATGATTATTACATAAAGAAAAGGATTAAAGAAATGGGAAGGCAATATAACTTTTGACTTTTTACGTTTTTATTTTTAATAAAATTCACTTTCAATATTACGATTAATTTTCATTATAAACTTTTACTAATCCTTTATGAATTTTAATTAGCGATCACTTGAATATATTTTCTTCTTTCACATAAATAAAGATGGTTTAAAGAAAATTTTCTTTATTCCCGTTTAAATTCCTTCATCTGCCTTCATAATTTTATGTTACATCATTTATATTTTTATTTTTTCTTAAAAAAAAAAACTTATCAGGATGAACCGGAACAAAAACTGTTATCTCAATATTTGAATATTTTCATTTTTTCTCTTCTTTTCTTTTCCCAACATAAAAATATTTTCTTGAAGAAAAGAAAAGTAACTTTTTCCGAAGATATTTTTACTTGCCATCGATTTCTATCTTTCTCTCCTGAGATTTCTTTCAATACATTTAAAGACTTCTGTTCTGCATAGAAGTTTTTCTCAATCGTAATTTGGGAAAATTTAAAATAAATTAAGAAGGTCAAAGAATACAGAACAATTTAGATTTTTTTTTTTAGATTCTTTCTGATGCTTTATGGACCTCATCAAAATAAGAAAACTTTCTCAAGAAATTGTCCTTCCTTTTATTCGCAAGCGTAATTTTTCCATACTTTGATTCCCGATTTTCTTAAAATACTTTTGTAAATTTAATTTTTTTTTCTGGTTAAATGGAAAATATTTTGCCTCCTTTAATCATTCCCATGAGTGCTTATTACCAACTTCACGCCTGATTAAGATTTTAAAGATTGAAAATTGCCTTCCTTAAGTTCAAATGATTTTCAAAGGGAAACAAATCACAGTCTTTGTAATAATTAAAAAATATGTATGCTAATTATTGTAATACGAAATATTTTAGTCTTTTTGATTAACTTGGATTAAAATTATCCTAGCCTTAAAGTTTTAAAGTTGCCGAAGAAAAATCAAATTCTTCATTTTACAAAAATTAAGAAAAATTGATTATGATTTTTTAAACTTTAATCTTTCACCTGTAAATCTTTTAACGATTTTTCATTATATTTTACCTTTATGAAAAAAATAACAACATAAAAGCTTTCAACAATAAAAGGAAAGTTGAGAAGGATACTTATAATAATATTGCTAGCACTTCCTTAAACTTTACGTTTAATCCAACAACTCACACAAAATAAATGCACATTCAATATTTTTCTCTTTTAACCCCATTTTGGTTTTAGGTCTAAGTAGCCAATTTACGATTTCTGAAGTACCCTGACTAAAAATACTCAAAATTCACTCATCAAAAAAGAAAAAACACACACACACACCCTTCATTGTGGATAAGCAGTTAATCTAAATTGATTCCACAGAAAACAGAACCTGAATTATATAAAATGAAAATGGCAAAACATGTAAAATAAGAAGATGGAGAAGAGAAAATGATGAGGGAAAATTTAATCAGAATTTAACGCAATTTTTGTGTTTTCTTCATATTTTTGTTTTGCTTTTTCCTGGATTATTTTTCTGTTTATATATTTTATAAGCCGCATTATACATAACTTCTTCAAATTCAATCGATTATCTTTCTTTAAAGCTTCTGGCAAAAAAAAAATAAATTAATTTAGTTAATAAGAAAAATAATCAAACAGAAACACAAGAGAGAAAAATGAAAAAATGTAAAGAAAAACAACAACAAAAATTATGATGATCAAAAAAAAATATGTACATAATTTTTTTTGTTTTTACAGAAAATAAAAAAAAAAAACGACATAATAATTTTCTCGTCTTCTTCTTCTTCAATAGGTTTTTTTGTATCCAGAAGAAGGATGGGCCAGAAATGCAGCCTCAAGCTATTGGACAATAACACCCTGTAGATGGCGTAGAAACACATGTATTGTTGAAGAAGTTGCTGGATCAAGAAAGTATGTCGATAATTTAATGTTAATGTGGGAATAAAACTTTCTTTCGTTCCATTTATCCTTCCCTTATATATTTTTTGTTTGTTTGTTTGTTTTTCTGTTGTTGCTGCTGGTTACTTTTTTTTAGAACGAAAGCAAGAAAAAATATTGAGGCAAAAGAAAAAAACAAACTTTGTTAAAAGCACATTTATTTTTTATATTTTCTTTTTTGTTTGCTATTTTTTTTTTTTTACTTTCTTTCTTTCTTTCTTCCTTTTTTTTTTTTTTTTTTGTTTTCTAAGAAAACGTTTTTTCCCATATTTTTTTTTGTTTTGGTTTCTCTTAACCTTGTTTTTTGTTTATTGTTGTTGTTGGAGTAAAATATGTTTCATGTTTCATGAATAATTTGTTTCGTCAACTTCTTTTGTTTTGGTTTTCTTTTCGTACCATTTTCTTTTTTTTTGTTTTCCTCATTTTTCCCTCATCTTTTTCACCTTCAATTTTTTTTTATTTCTGAGTTTTTTTCTGGGTTCACAAAAAAAAACAATTTTTACTTTCCCAATGAAACATTGTTCTTTTAGTTGTCTCAACACATGCCTGAATTTACTTTTGTTTTTTTTTTTTAAACTTAAAGAGCTTTTAATCATTTAAAATTAATTCAGTGCGAGAATACAAAAAAAAGGCAAATAATGGAAAACAAAATGAAACAAAAAAACTTTTTTATTTTCTTTCGTAAAATAGAATTTTTAATTGAGATTTTCGGTTTTTTAATGAAAGAAATATATTTTTGTTTTTTTTTTTTTTTTTAGTAATTTAATGACGACAAACGACAAAATAAGTAAAAAAAATTTCTAAGAATTTTGTTAATTTAATTTTTTTATTTTTCTTTCATCTTTTTCTTCTTCTTTTTGATTTTTGTTCTTCTTCATCTATTTCTTATTTTGTGCAAATACAAAAAAGTATCGAAAAAAAAAGTAAACGAAAAAATGTCACAAGTTTATTTTTGACTAAACAAAATAATCAATAATTCATGAGTATAGAAGGAAACAATTTTTTTCCTCTTCATCATCTTGTTTGTTGCTTTCTTTGTTTGTTTATTTGTTTTAAAAAAAAAAATACAAAAAAAAACTTTTCTAAGGGAATGAAAAAAAAAAATAAAACAGAGAGAGAAAAGAGGAGACAAGAAACTTATTTAATTACGCGATAAAAGTTATCAGTTATCAGGAATTATTGTAAATTTGAGTGAAATTTATTCTTTTCAGGTTTTTCTTTGTTGTTTCATTTTATCTTTTATTCTTTCATTTATACCATTTATCTTCTTTCAACTCATTCCCATTAAAGAAAAGTCTTTCACTGATATTCTATCTTCAATATCCATTCTTTCAATTTATTAATCTTTCATTATTAAATATTAACCACTTTTTGGTCTTTTTTCTTTGGTTATCTTTCCATCAATTATTTAATACTTAAATTCTGAATCATGTAACAATTTTTACTTCTAAATATTTTCATTATTATTTATCTATAAGATGAAAAGATTGAATACGTTATGAATAAGCAACAACAATAACAATAACCAAAAAAAAAAAATGTCCTTATTAACCCATTCATTATAAGAAAAACATTGTTCTTAAATAACAACGTCAATTATTATATTCTATAAGAAACAGAAAAGGATACATCACTTTAACCAAACAATTCACACCCACTACACCTACTTTCACCAAGATAAAAAAAAAATAAAATCACCTCCCAATGAAATAAGAAAAAGATAAAAGAAAGAAAAAAAGGAAAAGAAGAAAAAAGTTATACAAAAAAAGAAGAAGAAGAAGAAAAAGCAACAAAAAAAAAAACATCTTTATGATTTTATATATATTTTATGAAAATTATCATCTATAAAAATAAGACAAGTGAAATCTTTCATGATATATATTTATTTTATGGTTTTTATCTTCTTCTTCTTCTTCTTCTTGCTTCTACTTCTTGCTTCTTCTTTTTCTTCTTCTTTTATTTTTTTGTGTTATTTGGTTGGCACAAAAAAAAAACAATAAAGGAATAAAACGGGAATAACAGAAAGTATTAGGAGAAAAAAAAAAACAAAATATTCTCTTCTCAATTCTCGATAATAAATAAAATAAAAATGATAATTAATTAAATTCTTCAACAGAGAACAGAGAATAGATCATTTATAAAACCTTCATTAGACAGTTCGCTGAATCATTAAACATAATCCTTAGGTATATATTTGTTATAGTTGTTATCGCAATTTAAGCTTCATACAAAACACACATATATATACATATAAACACATACGTATATAGGAACACAACCCATCCATACCCATACTCATACCCATGCCCACATATACAAAATACAAAATTCATCCTCTATATATTTTCCTCCTCGTAATCTTTTCGTTTCGTTTTTTTTTTTTTTTATGTTTTATGTTTTAAACACTTTAACTCGTTCTTCAATGTATTTTCAATTTGCTCAAATAAAACTTATGTATAAGGAAAAACTATAGAAGTAAAATTCCAACTTTTTTCCACTTGTTTTTCTCTTGAGTTTAATTTTCATTTTCATTATTAGAAAGAAAATTTTAAGGAACTAAAAATATTTTACATATATAAGATTAAGGGGACAAAAGTATATAGGAAGAATGTGAAGTTTATGTCAGAAAATTGTTTGTTGTAAATTTTTTTTTTTTGTTTTTTGTTGGTTAGCTTTTAGTGTTGAAAATTGAAAATTTATATATATGGGAAAAACAGTTTATCAAGAAAAAAAGTGAAACATTAATAATAATAGAAATAAGAAGATGGTGAGTGTTTTACGTGTTTTCAACTAATTTATCTAATAATGTTTTTCACCTTTAATTTTTAAAGTATATAAAATGGAAAATATTGTTTACACGTGCTTCAATTATTAATACAAAAAGAAAAAACTTTAATTTATCACAAGAAGGTGACATCTAAAAATTATTTTTTTTATTTTATTTTATTTTAATGCCAAGAAAATATTATATAGAAAAGGGCTGACAGATTCTCTACTGTATATAGGTTTTCGAAAAACAATTGGAAAGGTTAAGAGGTAAAAAAAAAAATAAATAAATAAATGTGGAGTGAATAAATGAAGGTGGCTTTTTTGATTTTATATTTGTTTATAAAATGGGAAAGATGTTTCAATTTAATTTTCTAAAGATTTTCAATGTATTTATAATTAAGCTCTTAGTTATTTTGTATATGACGCTCTATATATTTCTTTCTTCATTTGATAAGATAAGTTTTTAGGATTAAAAGATTTTCATTTGTTTTATTGAAAGATGACTTCTGAAGTCTTAATTCCAACATACATAAATACATACAAACACACACACACACACATATAAAATTCTATGTTTTCACGGACATATTATATATTATATAATATGAATGTATGTTGACTGAATCAGGTCAAATACAGATTGTTTAATTTATATATAATTAGTTTTTTTCTCTTTTGTTTCTCTTCGCTTCTCTTCTTATTTTTTTAACAAAGAACCAAAAAAAAAACAATCTTAAATATTTCTCTTAACATTCTACTTATGTAATTTATAAATTTAATTTAAAATTTTATATAATAATTTAAATAGCAAGTAAATGAGCCGCTCCATGTAGACTATAAAATGCGTGTAATTGTGCTTAAACTTATTATTATTTTATAACAAAAATTTTCCTTATTCCTTTTTTTTTTTTTTTTGTTTTTTCTTTTATGTTGGAAAATTGAAATTTATTTGAGCGAAAATGTAAGAAATTTATATTTAGTATAAATGCGCGACGCGCGCGACGACGTCAAAGAAAAAAAAAAGGAAAACGAAAAAATGGAGAAAAAAAGTGGGAAAAAGTTGGGAAATGAAAGTGTCATCGTATATGTCGTTAACAAAGTTAATGAGATGGTTATGATTAAGTTATTTTAAGCTTTATTATTATAATTATTTGGATTTAAATTTTATAATCTTTATAGAGATAGAAATGTGTACGAAAGAAGGAAAATGAAATTATGTTACGGGTATAAGTGATAAGAGGGGAAATTATTTTTGTTTACAAATTAAATTAAATATGCGTGAATTTATATTATTTTTGTATAATTTTATTGAATATTAATTTATATAATACATAAAGCTATGTATAAAATAATTATGTTTAGTTGATTAGCATATTATTATAAGTGAAATTATTATGATTAATAATTATATTTGTATTGTATTTAATTATTATTTAACCTAGTACTTCAACTACTACTTTATTAGAAGTAGGAGACCTATTTTTTTTTCAAAGGTGTGTTCTAAGCATTATCTATATACAAAACATGCAGATTTTCTAAGAAGGGTATGAAGCAAAGTACAATCTAAATTATGATTAATGGTTAATATGACAGACTTTTAAACTGTCAGAGTCTGGATTTGATTCTATTGTAGCAACAATAAAATCTTTGTGTTAGATAAATTATGCTGTTTTTTTTTTATATAATAAAAATTGAGTTACAATCAAGAAATTCTAAGCTCACATTATGTCCATGGCAATGATGATGATTTGTGATACTTAAAATATACAATTCGTACTAACTGATTTGAATATTTTCAGAGAAAACAATCACATTAAAACAAAATAACCCAACTATTTTATTATTGATAAATCAGGATTCTACTTCAAATAATCTACTCTAAAAGCATATCTACTTTCGAAGCGACAGAAAATATATATATAAATGAGTTTAACAAAGATTATCTAATCTATTAACTCATACCTTTATATAGAGCAAAAAAATAATTATTTATGCACAACATTGTTACACACAAAAAGTTTTGTAATAAACTATACGAGTAGGTATACTTATGTGAAACCATTAGGATTTAACCTAACTCATGTTGAAGTTCATTCAATATTTAATACAAAATCACTAATTTAGATTAGCACAAGTGCGATAAGAAATTAAAATGTGTAAAGGATTGTTAACATAAAAACATATACATATATTTTATATTTTGTATCAGTGACAACATATCCCAATTCACAATGAAACATTGAATCATTGATTCTCTCAACAACAACAAAAAAAATCTTATTTGCATAGTAAAAATTTTATTATTATAAATTATTTTCAATCAATTCCACGACACTTATTGGCCAAATAGAATTGGTCATTGGACAATTGGTCGCCAATCATTTAACACTACAGGAAAATAATTGTTCAATCAATAAAATTGTTACTCCGATAATTATACAGAAGAAAAATGTAATTTAAAGGAAAGTTCAAATATTCAACGACCAATTATTAATTTGTGACAAATTTTAATGATCAATTATTGCCAGTTAAATAAATATCACACTCATATTATTAAATAGAATTTTTACTTACCTAACTTGCATTTCTACTTGTTAAAATTTTAATAATTTATGAATGTTCATTGAATTTTGGTTAGATTCTTTAGATTAAACGTTTATTGAGGTAGGTACATTATAGGAAAACGTTCAACTAAATTATGGATATATACATATTGTATAATTTCTATCTATTAATTAACTCATAAACATATCTTTATTTAAAATTATTTTCATTCATTTAGCATTTAAATCTCAAACCCTAATTTATTGGAACCACCCAAAATTGCTTTCCATCTTTCATGTTGAAAATATAAAATAATTCATAAACCATAAATAATTCAGATAATTCAAATGATTAAGATGAGCAAAACGTATTACAAATATAAGACAAGACAGTTAAGATGAGAATATACAGAATAAAAGATAAATTTCAAATAAGACATTTTCATAGAAAATAAAAATTCCAAACATGCTCCTTTTCACAAGAAAAAGAAAACATAAAAATACGAATAAAAATTTCACAATATTTATGCATTTTTTCTCTAAAGAAAAGAAAGAAAGCAAAAAAGTAAAAAAAAAAATCGAATATAAATTTCACTAAAAAAAATTTCTCTTTAGAAAAACGAAAAACGAAAAAAAAAGGATTCAAATAAAATAAATTTTCATTTCTTTTTTTTTTATATAAAAAAATAAAAAAAAAAAATATCAAAAATAAAACAGCCAAACTTTTTTCATTTAACGTAAAATAAAAAACAAAAATATGTTCAACATATCCCATTTTAGTAATCCAGAGATTTTGTCTGTTTTTTTTTCTTTTCATTTTACTTTTTCTCTTTCCGTTTTTCTTTTTCTTTTTCTTTTTGTTTTATTTTTTTTTTGGTTTAATAAAATACGAATCTATGCATATGAGAATATTACATAAAGGTGAGATAGATAGAAATTGTTGTTGTTACTTTTTTTACCATACATATAAATGTGAAACCATAATGAATTAACAGAAAAATAATAGTATCTATCTGTAAGACAATTCCTATATATATATATATACAGATTATAAATAGGCTTTAACTATACCTTTAGAATTCATATTAGTTACATGTTTTATCAATTGGATTTAACCCCCTTAATTTAAGTAAGATTAGAAAGCTAAACTATCAATTACTTACATAATATAATAATATATAGAAAATAAAGGAAAGAATCACTACAGTTACAGATACCAGTGTTAGTTATTTTTTCTTTATAGAATAAGATGAAATAAAAGGATATCTAGATAAAAGGTAAAATTGTATTGAAAAGGACCCCTTTTCCTTTTTCCTTAGTTGTAATGTTAGTAACAAGAAAGAAAGGAAGAAAAACAACAAAAACAACAACAGCATATAATACACATTTGAAACCTTTCAATCAAAATCAAAGACCAAAAATAACAAACAAAACATATAATATATAAATCCAAAATCCTTATCCTGGGTTAACAATAACATCAATAATCCACTTCGCATTCATACTTTTACCTTATTTCACCAAGAAAAGAATAAAAAAAAAAACAAAAACCAAAACATCAAGAAAAATAGAATAAAAACACAAAAAAAAAATGGCGAAAAGAACAAACAATCTTTCAATAAAAAGAAGACAATGTCTCATTTGTCTTTTCATGTAATAATATAAAAATAAACAAGAACAAAAAACAAAAAACAAAAAACAAAAAAGGGGAAAAAAACTACAATATAACCTAAAGGAAGAAGAACGCAAGAAAAATATAAAAATATGAACAAATAAAAGTTTTTTGTGTTGTTTTTTTTTTTGTGTGAATATACAAAAGAAGAAGCAAAACAATAATCCAGAATCAAGAGCAATTTTATGGACACGCTAAAGTATTTTGAAATACGATTCTATTTTTTTTTTTTTTTGGTATTATTATTATTATCCCATTCTCTATTCTTCTACGACTTCTACAAATTTATCCTAAAGGCTAAAAACGGAAAAATCTATAGCATTTTGTTCAGAAGAAAAAAAAAACCAAATAGACGACCATCGATTTCATCATCACTAACCAATGTAAAAGAAAACAAGAAGTATGGATGTTTGTGTTTGTAGATATTTTTTTTTCCATTCATTTTGTATGGGGTGGCAAATGGCCAAAAGTCATAAATTTTATCCCTGATACACTGAATTTTCTTCTTTATATTTATAACATAAAGACACTTGAAATTTAAGGATACTATTTTTGTTTCCACTTTATCTCATTCTCTCTATGTCTCTCCCTCTCAGTGTTTTTATTTTCTGCAAAATCAGGACAAAAATTAAAATGGATTTCCTCAACGGATGGACGCCTCTTTATCTCTACTCTCTCACACTAAAATTATTTCTTTTTTTTCTCTCTCTCTCTCTATGTAGAAATTTCTCCCTTTGAAAAAAGGAAAAAAAATATACGAATAATCCTTTAGGGAATTTCGATTTTTATCTTTATTTTCACGTTTTCTCGTAAATTTTTATTTTTTTTTCTCTCTCTCTTTTTAAAAACAAAAAAAAAGCAAGAAAGAAAATTTATATTTTTTTTTTGTGTGTTTTTGTGTCTAACGTCTCTTGCTCTTCTTAAATTTCTCTTAAGTCTTTGAAAATGTCTGAAAGTGTAAAACGAAAGAAAATAAAATATCCTTCTATTTTTTTTCTTTTTTTCATTTCTCTTAAAGTCACAGTTATACCAATGAAGAGAAGGATGTTAGGTTATAATAAGAAATTGACTTTTGTCAGTGTTAAGAAATATATAAAAAAAAAGGGTATACTGTAAAGAGAAGAAAGGAGGAAAACAAATACGAAGCAGTAGTAGAAGATGTATGGGTTAACAGAAAGAAAATATGTTATATGGTTGAAGGGCAAGACACTTCTTTCTTCTTCGTTTCTTTTTTTTTTCAATCGATTTTACATTATAATTCGATTAGTTATATGATTATCGATATTCGATGAGACCGATGGATCTTTCCGGGGTTATCATATAATATATTATTACTGTCGGAGTACGAAAAAAAAAAAGAAAATAATAATAAAGGAGTAGAAAAGGAGTAAAGAGAAAGACTGTAAAGAGTAAAGGAAAGAAAAAAATTGGGCAGATATATTTATTATTTCTTATAAAATAAAAAAAAAAAGGAGACGAGAGAAAAAAAAAATAGAAGAAACATACATTTCTAGGTTATGTTATATAATATCACAAATAAGGAAAAGAAACATCTGTGATCCTCGTTCAAGATAATTGAATTTTTTTTTTATGCGATTTTCCTTTTCTTTTTTTTCCTTTAGTACTTTTTTTTTTCTTATGTTGTAAGGAAATTTTTCTCTATTATTATTTGTTGTTGTTGTTGTTTTATGCTACAAAAACATTTTAGTTGTTCTCATTCTCATCATTGATATTTTTGTTGTTAACATTTTTTCTTCTTGTTGTTTCTAACCTTGTTGCTGTTGTTGTTGTTGCTATTACTGTTGTTGTTTCAGAATGCAAAATAAATTTGTTTTGATCGAAAATACTTTTGACTTTTTTATTTATTTTAGGTTATTTCTTTTAACCGTAAGAAATATTATTTATGTGTGGTATTATTGTCATAAATATTAGAAAAAAAAGGAGGAAAATTGACGGTTAAAAAAAAAGAAAGGAAGAAATAAACCTTTTAAGTCATCCTGCCACGCTCCTTTAACAATGTTTTATTTTTTTCCATCAATTCATTTTTTTTCTTCTTTTTTTTCCTTTTTGTCTTCTTCTTATTTTTCACATTGGAGCTTTCAATATTTATTTAAGAGAAACAAAACAACAAAACACTGTCAAAACAAATCCTTCTTCAAAAATCCTTAACGCTTTTTATTCTTATTTTTTTCCTTTTCTTATTTATTTCCAATTTCTTGGAAAGGAAAAAAATAACGCCAGAAATAAAGGACCTAAAAACATACACACACACACTTATAAAAAACACTTGATGGTGCCACCGTTTGTCCTTTTTCTTTTTTCTTTTATCATTTTTTCCTTCTTCTTCTTCTTCTTCTTCTTCTTCTTCTTCTTCTTTTCCTTGTTTTTTTTTTGTTTTCTTTTTGGGATGACGAAACTTCTATATCATCTGCTTCAATTCCCAACGGCACGTGTGTTTTCCTGGTAACTTCACTCAATTTTATATTAAGTAGAGAAGAGAAAACTTCTTTTGTTTTAATTATTGGTTCTTATAAACAGTCCCTAAGGGTGATTTTGTTGAGAACTAAAATGGGATCCTTTTTTTTTTTATCTTTTAGAATAAATTGTATATTGTTTTATAGAAGATTTTAGAATGCCTGATGGGATTTTAGCCTCGAAGAGAAATTTTTTTCAGAATATATAATGCGGAATTTGTAAGGTTTTTTTTTTGGGTGAGATTTAAGTCATAATGGATTCTTTTTTTCTTCAAAAATTTCTTGTTATTACTAATAATGGCTGAAGGCAGATTATACTGATTTTATAAACATAATTTAATGAATTTCAATTTGTTTTCATGTAAAACAGAATTAGATTATTCTAATTAAACAATTTCATCAGGATGGTTTTATCTTTTATACGTTATCATCGTTATCGATCATCGTGACACTTTTACAATATATTCAATTTTAGACGTCCACACATCGCGTGTCACCAAATAGTTCTAGTTTTATAAATAGTTTTCTTTATATAAATTCAGTATTTTTTCACAATATAAATTAATTCATTCAACCCCACTAATTACAGTAATCTATGATGCATGCTGAATTAAAAATACTTTGATACAGATAAACTGACGTATATTCTAGTAAAAGTTTGGGGTGTATTTGTATAACTTAGTGCTACCTTTTTTTTTATTATATTAAATTTGTTTCTTGAGAAATAATAGAAAATGTTTGCACGAAAATTTCATACTTCATTCAATTTAGAGGATCATTCAAACATTTAGGAACTTTATTAAAAACATAATCAATATCCATCATATACAACACGAAGTCAACAACTAATTAAAATTTTGTACATAATTGTGTTTGTGTCTTCATTAAATATTGTTTAGTTAACAAATAATTTCTCTTAATTGTGTACGATAATTATAAAGTAATTCTATTGACCATGAACTCCAACAAATACAAAAATATTTATGTTAAAAGGAAGAGACGAGAGAAAAGTGTTTAAAAATTTATCATCATCACACTAAATGTTAAAAACTATTTATAGAATAGATATACTTCACTAACACAATTCAAGAAATAGAGCAACATTATTTTGAAGTGGTAAAGTGTAATACGAAAGCATCTTCCTTTTTCATCTTCTCATAAATATCAACATCTTAAAACTAAACACTAAACATTTCAACATCATTTTACATGTTTTAGTCTATTCATTTTGAACAATATGTCTTTTAAATTATTCAACAAAATCATTTAGAGAGAGGATATATTTAAGAAAGAAAATTTTGTCACTTGTCGTCATCTCTTAATACATGTCTATTGCAAACATCATTTGATCATAAATCATTTTCATGTTTATAACTAATTATTTACTTGTTTTATTTTTTATATATAATATTATGTGTGTGTGTATTTACCTACCTAAACATTCTTCATCATCTTCTATTCTTGTATAGTAAATAATTTTTGAACAATATTCCATCTAATTACAAACAAAATTTAGAAGTTGTTTGTATGCGTGTGAGTGTGTTTTTTTTTCTTCTTCCAGACTTAAACAATTAACATTTTATATGAGTGACTCAACTATTCTAGATTTCAATTATTATTATTATTATTACAATGAAGAAACTAAATTCTAAATAACTAACTAATATAATAGAAAATTATGTACTTTACCTACTTACATTATCTATCTTATATGTCTGGTAAAGAAAATTCTTCTTACAGTTCATCCGCTTCATCATGTATACCATGTTTTATTACGTTAAGTATGTGACTATTTTATACCTAAGGGTTTATTTTTCCTTTTGGGTTCTTGGATTTTTTTTTCTTTCTCTCTCTCTCTCTCTCTTTCTTATTCTTTTCGTTTTTTCTTAAAGTTTTTCCTTTAAAATTCAATTCATGTTCTTTCAAATAACACAAATTTATATTCTATAACGAAACAAAAAAAAAACAGAAAATTTTATTTGAATGTCTGCCTCCTCTCCTTCTTTTGTTTTCTTTTCTTTTTGTTTTTTTTTTCTTATCCTTCGTCCTTTTACTTATAGAAATAAAATAATATATTTTATTGATGAGAAAATTTCCCATTTTCAAAATAAAATTAAATTACATGCAGCATTTTATTTTATTTATTTTTCTAAAAAATTTGTTTTAATGAAAGAGAAGAAAATTAAACCTTTCCTTCGTTCCTTTTTATTTTTTTGTTTCATTCCTTCTTTGTCTTTTATAAATTCAATTGATGAAACTCGTGACTTCCCGAATTATTTGTTGTTGTATTTTTGTGGCAACTCAAATGAAAAACAAATGAATATAACATCTTTTGATTGCATTGCAGTATAAAATTGAAATTTATTTCGAAATGAAAAAAAACAGTCTTTCATTTCTCGAACGCATGTAATTTTTCATTTTCAGCTTTTCACTTAGGTTTTATTTTTATTTTTCCCTCTTTTATGTATAAATTTTTCATCATCTGCATTGCAGATTATTTTTCTTATTATCAATCAGTCTGTCGATTCCTTATTTATATTACTTTCTTTGCCAATTAAAATTATATATAAGAAAAGAAAAGAAAAAAGGAAGAAGGTAATTTCAAGAATATATTAAAGAAGAAAAAAAGAGGAGAATAATTCAAAAGCAACAAAAATGTTAAAGAAAATAAAGAAAGGAAAAAAATATAAGAAAGTATAATATTTAGAATAAGAAAAAACAAAAGAAATGAATTCTTTACTTTTGTTTGCCACTGTGTAATTTTCTTTTTTTACTTTTTGTGTTTTTTTTTCTCTCTCTCTCTTTTGCAAAAAATAAAAAAAAAAAGAGAAATTTACATTTTTATTATCGTCTATCTTTTTGAATTTGGGACAAGGGTGGAATTGGGTAAAAATTGATTTAACTAAAGTCTTAACATTCATTTAAAGATCGGCACAATTTTCACTCCTACGCGCGTTTTTTTCTTTATTTTTTATGATAAGAAAATAATTTAAAGTTCCGTTTACATTTTCACGTACAAATATCAACTTTGTTTTCCCTTTCTCTTGTTTCTCTATTTCATTTTATTTTGCCCTTATCGCACTGAAAAATTTTCTTTTAAAAAATAGTTTCATGTTTTTGACAGCTGAACAAACCTTTAAGTTTTTTTTTGTTTTTATCTGTCAAATCTTTGTCTTGGAAGAAAAACTGATTTGAAATATTTTTCCCTTTTATCTTGATCCATAAAAAGTCAAAGTTGGCCAATTTATTTTCCCTTGTTTTTCCTTCTCAAAATTTTCTCTTATTTCTCGTCAGACGCCGTCATTTTATTTTTTATTTATGTTGTTTTGTTTTTCTTTTTGTTATTTTTTGACAAATAGTCATCAATTTAAAAATCAATCAAAGCGTGCATTGCATTTTTTTTAAAAGCAAAAAAAAGAGGGAACCATTTATATGATGTTTTTATTCAATTTTGTATATTATTGAGTCGACTAGATTACATGGGTCATTGTATATTAGGCAACCACCAGCCAAGGGTTTCAACTCATGACCTTATTGATTTGAGAAGCATACGTGTTATTAAATTTACCACCAATGTGGTAAATGTAAACTTTACTTTAAACAATTTTTTCTATATTCGTTCTTTTTTTATGAACTAGATTTGTTTATTTTATACAAACAAAAACCTAAAGATTTCTATTTCTTCGAATAAATTAATTACTTCAACTCACAATCTTTGATATAGAAATACATACATACATACATACATACATACATAAATATATAAATGTATAAATATATATATATATATAAAGTAAAATACGAAAATTGAGGAAAATTTATATTGGAAAACTTTTGTGACGTCATTCCATTTCATTTATTTCGTTTTATATATATTTTAGTTTATTTTCTCTTGTTTCTTATACGCTTCTCGTATCTCGTCTCTTCTTATTTATATATTTAAGAAACGGAAATTGATCGTTGTTTTATGTATGCGAAAGAATCTTTTGATTTTCTAAAAACAAGAGAACAAGTATAGAGGGATGAAGTAAAGATCTTTGATAATTATATGTACATAATAAGAAAGGAGTTTATATTACAGATATACAGAAGATTGAACTTCTTTTTATTTTTTTGAGGGTTAAATATTCTGACATCAGAATATGTTAATGAAAATATGCATATTATATTGATTGAAAAGATATTTATTTACACGTAAAAAAATCTATCAAAAAAAAAAATCAAAGAACTGAAATAAAAAATAAAAAATAAAAATCAAATCAAATTCTAAAAATCAAATCCCTAAACATAAAACTAAAAACATTAATTTGTTCAATCTTCTGCTATATAGAATTTAAGTCTATTATAGGATAAATATATTGAAGGATTTATAAAAGGGATTTTAAGAACACTATTAAACGATGTTGAAACCAATGAATTAATATTGTTTGTTGGTCTGGTTAAATGGTTAGTTTGAAATGGTTTGAGAATAATACGCGGTTTAGAATGAGGATTAAAAAATAGATTGAAAGTTGTTTTTTTTTTCTATAGAATTAATTTATTTTGAGGTAACTTCTAATGTTTTAAATTATTTTTTAATATAAATTCACGTTGTGACAAAGAATTAAACATATGATGCTCTCCTCTTGAGTTCATTGAATTCTTGTTTTTGTTGACAATTTATTCTACTTGTTTCAAAGAACTGCTTAATACGAAGTCAATATTTCCCAGTATTATATCCCAGCATTACAGTTTCCATATAATTTTATCGTGTACCTAAGCTTCAGTTGAAATGACTGATCCAAAATAATTCAATTTATTTCACAAAGTTCTCATTTTTTCATTAATTTTTGTAATATAATCCTTTGAGGATTTAAATGCAAAAAGGTTTATATTTCTAGAGGTTTATTATTATTATTATTTTTAATGACGTCTAAAAATTAAATATACTTTAAATTATTATTAAAATATTTATATTTAGCCATCCAACATTAATAAAGTACTTTAAACACTCCTGAAGTGAATTTTCTGTGTAACATCATTTTATATTCTATACAAATGAATCAACAATTTGAATTTTAGAATAATTACTATAATTATTAACATTAAAGGAAAGATGAACACCATTAAATTATAATTACATTCAAATATTTTGTATTCAATATTTTTACAAAAAATAACTTTCATTTCTATACAAATAAAAATGTTTTAATATTTTTCTCAACTTAATTTTCCAGACAATTATTAAAAAATAAAAGAAAGAAAGAAAAAAAAAAAAAAGGGAAATGATAAATAAATGAGTTTGTGAGAAAAAAGATAAAACTTTTGTTATTATTTTTAATGAATTTTTTTTTGAAAATGCAAAAAAAAAACTAACTTCATTATAAAAGATTTTTCGTTTCTTTTTATATAGAAATAAAATCTATATTTTTATATAAATGTTGTTGTACATTTTCTGACCTAAATTTAAAAACATTTCTATAAATAAATATATCAAAGACAAAAAATATTATCATTAGTTACAAAAAAAAAAAAAAAATGGAAAAAAAAAGGAAAAGCAAAAGAATAACAACTTAATTAAGTTAATTAAGTGATGAACAAACAAAAAATAAAATAAATATAAATATAAATTATATGGGAATAAGTTTAAAGTTGAAAAGTTTTTTTATTTAAATACCAGAAACAATTTAAAAACAATTTAAACATTGTTGCCAAATCAGGCAATTTCTATGTAGCTGGTATTCTTTTTCCAGTTCCTTTAACTTCATTATGTTTAAAATTATTTGGGTCTATATGAGTGAAAATATTTAAATTAGGGAAAATGTGACGTATGGGTTGAGTTGAAGAAGAAACAAAAAAAAAAAAATAAGGGGTGAAAATGAAAATGATTAAAAGCTTAAATGAATTCAACATATAAATGGACTTAACCCATGAAGTCATTCACTATAAATCTAAATAAAATACTATACGTTATAATAATCTACCTCACTCCTGTATATATATTTTTTTTTATCTTTCAATCATAAAACATCTTTCATTTTGTATAGAAATTAAGCGTACTTTATAACCAAAAAAAAAAAAATACTGTCTGAATGTACAAATAAAACAAAAACAAAACTCCGCACTTTAATTAATTCTTCCCCCATTAATGTCCTTTTTTCTGTATTTAATTGATAAATTGAATATTTATATAACACCCGCACAAATAACTCTTTATATATTACATTTAACCATCATCAACATTACCATCATCATCATCGATGAATGATCATGATACAAATTTTCCTTTAATTTTCTTTCTATTGTACTTTTTGTATTTAACTTTAAACAACCTTTTAAACAAATAAATTATATCTTATTTTCGAAACTTCAAATTACCTCACGCAAACTTAACCATTTGCCATATAATATTACCATCATCACCATTACCACCTGAATAATAACCTCTTTCTGTTCTTAAATAAAAAAACAAAACCATTCTTAAATCCATCTCGTTTACCTCCCTACCCGATTTCATCAATATTTTAACATCGAAAGTAGAACAATTATATAAATTAGATTCAAAAACACAATAAAATTAAATCAATAAAACAATTCAATTAATTAAAATGACGTTTTATAAAATAATATATAAATACAGAAGAAAATGTAAGAGATGAAGGGTAAGAAGTTACTTTTCTTTTACTTTTTCTATTTATTTTTTTGCCTTTGGTCTTTTTTTTTTGTTTCCTTTTTTTTTGTTATTTACTTTCTTTCTTATTTTCATTCAATTAAATTAAATCTTTTGTAATTAAATTTTCGTCTTATAGAAAATTTAGAGCAATTTTATGTTATTATTTTAGACTGAAAAAAAGAGGAACGAAAGGAAGTGAGAGATGGGGAAAATACGTCGAGGTTCACGTGCGATGTTTCCTTTTCTCGATAATTGAAATAATTGATTTTTTTCTTGTTGTTTGTTTTTTCTTGCTTAAATTTGTTGTTTCTTTTTTTTTTTTTTTTTTGATAAGAATTTTCGAAAAATAATAATAATAATAAATGTGCGTGTTAAAATGAAAATATAAGGGAAATTATTACAAGTCTGAAAGACTGAAGGACTTGAAAGACAACAAAAAAAAATCTCTATACTCTGATTAAAGATTTTTAATTAATTTCTTATTTTTTTTTTGTTTGTTTTTGTATTTTTTTTTTTAATTATATATTTTTCAAGTCTATTAATTAAATATTCATATCAGTTTTAATCTTTCACTTTTGGCCCGTAAAAAATTGATATAAAATTTCCCAAAACAAAAATTTTCAATTTCAAACTTTACAGAATTTCAAAAGAAAATGATATTTTTTTGTTTTTTTTTGGTTTATTTTTGGGAAAATTAAAATGAAAATGGACGAAATTAAAGTCTATGTATAACCATAAAGGGATAATATATATACCTAGATTTCCGCACCCTTTTGTTCCTGTATATTTCTCTTCAACTACCGGATCCAACAGCTCAATAACCGTACATTACAAATATACACGTTTCGTCCTTGTGTTATAAAGGTGTATATATTTTTTATCTTCCCATATAAGTTCCCCAATATACATCCTGGAAAAAGAAAATTGTGGAGAACAAAACAAAAAAAAAAAAGAAAACTTTAAATTCATGACGGGTTTTCTGTAATTTTCTAAATCGAGTTTAGTTTTTTCTTTTCTATTCAATTTTTTTTTTTCTTTCTTTTTTTTTCTATAGTTTCAGTTTTATATATTTATTATATTTGCATTTTAAGATAAATTTTATAAGGATGTAGTTGAAAGGCAATTTAAGATAGTAAAAATAATAAGAAATTTATAGTGGAATTGCATCATTAGAAATAAATTTATATTGATGAGTTTTTTCTGATTATATTTTTATTGATCGAATATTGCTATCATTATTTTAAAGACCAAATATTTGTATTGGAAAATATCTTGAATGTGATAAGAATAAAGAAATATTATACCGTTTTTATTATAAGTTTTTGACTTTAATCAAAGTTCAATAGGATTACCTATTTATTTAACTTTCGGTTAACATTTGATACAAATATAACGATTCACTTCAATATTCAATTTGATCAACTTTTACAAATAAAATAACAAATTATTGAAAGTATAATTAGATCGCTTATCAATTATCAATTTACTTAGATTTACAGTCTAATCGATACTTCATTTATTCAATAATTTATAATTGGCAACAAAAATTATTATAAGCAAATTTTCAAAAATCAATTCAATTTGTATTATTTAAATTATTGTATTCGGAGTCTGTGAAATAATATTGGTAAATTAAATTAAATTAAACACTGATGGAATATTATTTATTGATCAAAACAGAAACAACACCAACATTTTTATGTTGGTGAAATTTTAATTCTCTTCAAATTTTTGGAGAACAAAAAATTGAATAAAAAAATATTGTTAATTTATAAAAATAGTAAAATTGTGATCAGAAAAAAAGAATTTAAACAAATCCTTTTTAATTATTAAATTAAATTATAAAAAATCACTTTTTCTCTATAATACCTATATGGGTCACCTAACTAATCACTGTCACTGAACATTAATACCATAATACATTTCATAATGATTACCTAATTTATCAGATCATAAAATTTCATATAATAACACCAACAAATAACATATATGTATAAAACCACCTCACTACCCCCGACAAAATTAATGTATGACCGTGTCGTATCGTGTAAATATATTTTATTCCCTAAACCACCCTGTATCATCATGAGAATATTTGTTGTTGTTGTTTTTGTTGTTGTTATATATAATATAATGATAAAAATTGGGTCCATTTATGTGAAGTCATACGCAATTAAGCCCATCTAATGGGATCAGTGATTTTCACGCAATCATAATACGAATAATAACAATAATATTATCCTAACTTCTCACTAAACCTCCTGGTGTTTTTCGTCTGAGGTTAAATATACCTATATAATATTTCTTCTTCTTGATCTTTTAAGTGTGTGTTTTTTTTTCCTTTCGGCTTCTTCTTCTTTTTTTGAATTTTAAAGTGAAATTACCATTTTATGTATACAAAAACAAAAAATAAGTACGGATATAAATACATAGACAATCCCTCTAATGTTATGTAATATCCATCCACTTAATATATGATATGATGACGGTATTAGATATACACACTCATAAATACATACATCCATATCCAAAAAATGTTCCTTCCTTCAGGCATATTACATCCTTTAATAACATTGAAACGTGTCCCATCTGTACCAAAATGGACATCATCCAACCATCAACAACAACAATAACAAAATACCAACAACAATACGTAGAACCCAAACGTGTGAAATTTAATTAAAAAACATTTATCCCACCTTATCCTCCATTTATCCTTCTATACATCCCTTTTATACACTCACTCCCATTTACTCTTAAACATTATAAAAAAAGAAAATAGGAAAAAAATACAAGCAAGACAACCACATTCACAAAACTTTTCTCAAACTCTCCTCTTTAAAAAGCCATGAGTTTAATAACTTCAAGTTAAAAAAAAACGAGGAAGAAAGAAGAGAAAAGGAAAAATATAAAAATAAAAAAAATAAAGCTTTCAAATTGTTGTTATGATGTCCTGTCCACTACCACACACAACCACATATATACACACACATACACAGCGAAATATTTTGTAACCCCTTAATCGATTCTAATATCATGTTCATGTATCCTTTTTTTTCCCCCACTCAATTTTATTTCATTTTTATTATTTATTTTTTTTGCTCTTGTTTTCTTTTTCCACTTTTTTTTTGTCATATCACAAACATTTTAATTGAATTACCATCCATCTCTTGTGTCCAATCTACCCTGAAAAAAAAACCGCCATACCACCCCCTTCCCACTTACCAATCTATTATAAACACCCACTCTACAAACATATAGTCTCTCATCCTGTATCAGCAAACAACAAAAAATAAAAATTAATATCAGAATAAAAATAATAATAATAATAATAGCAACAACAAAATCAGCAACAATAACAACAACAAAATGAAAAATAATCTACCAACAACAACAAACAAACACAAAAAAAAAAAAGCTCACTCTATTCTTTCATATTTTCTTTTTTTAAAGCTTTTCCTCTCACTCAATGAACAATTTTCAATTTCTCTTCTTCAAATATTTGTTAAAAATAAATAGAGAGAGAGAGACCGTATGATGACGAGTGAACGAGATAAAAGATCGAAAAAAAAATTATATAAATATAAAGGGATCAAATGAATAGTCTCAGACAATAACAACAACAATAATAATAACAACAACAACAACAACAACAACAACAGCTATAAAAAATAAAATATTTTTACGAGAGGTTCAAAGGGAAACTATTTTCCTTGTTTTTTCTTTTTTTTATAAACATAAGACAAAAAAAAAACTTTCAATATTTTTCGTTAAAGTTTCATTAAAGTTGGAACAACCAACATAATTTTTTTTTGTTGTTGTTTTATTGTTTTTATTTTCTGTCCTCTCTATATACATTTTTATATGTTCATGTATATTTTATCCAATTTCCTGTTTCCCATTTTTATTGTTCTGTTGTTGCTGTTGTTGTTATTGTTTTTTTTTTCTCTCCATAAGAAATAAAAACTACAAAAATATCTGTTTAAAAAGCTCTAAAAAAAAAACTAAACAAACAAACAACAATTTTTACAACAACAGAAAATAATTTCGATTGCACAAAAATTGTGTAAAAAAATAAATTGCAAGAGTTGGTTTAGTGTACAGAATAAAAAAATGTGTTACCTACTTTTTTATTCCTAATTTTTTTTCTTTTGTTTTCTAATGAAATTTTAAAAATAAAATGAGATTTTGATGGTAAAATAGGACACGTCTTTAGGTACTCAGTTACCTATTTATATATTTATTTTTCTTCTTCTATTTTTCACTGAGACAATTTACCCGGTTTTTTCTGTATCTCTCTCTCTCTCTCTATCAGCAAAGAAATAAAACTGGAACAAAAATAGAAAAAGTTTAACTTTTAGAATTAAATTGGGTAAAAGAAGGAAAAAATGTTAAAACTTTTACCTCTTCTTTCTCCAAGGCTTGAAAGTCTAAAGAAAAAGGAATGTTTAGCAGAGACAAAAAAAAAACAAAAATAAAGGAATAAAAGACGACACAAAAGAAAACAGAAAAAAAAGAAAGTTTTATGCGTATAAATACACTTTTGTTTATATGATGATGATAAGTAATGATAAGAGCTGATAAGAAGATGTATATCCTGAATAATGAGGATACTATTAGTGTAGTTTTCTTCAAGATAAATAAAATGTATAGGATGCAAGTACTACAAAACTAAAGAACAAGATGATTATTATGATGTTGATGGGAAGTAAGGCAATAAATATATATATAGGATAAGTTGATGTTATAAACCTTTCATTCTTTATATAAAAGAAAAATGTTAGAATGAGATAAATAGTAGAAAATGTTGTTGTTTTAAATAAAATGGCTCGATAAAAATGTAACATTTGATGAGATTTCTTTTTCAAAAAAAGTGACTTTTTTTTTTCTTTAAAGAATATTGAATTATTTTGATGGGTTAAGTGGGTGTATAAGGGGGGAGGGGGGTGGTAGTAGAAGATTTTCCTGTATGCTTTTACATATACTATATATCTGTATGTATATGTATGTATGTTTTTGTGTGTGTGTAAATATCTAAAGACGGGTCGTTTTTTGAAATGTCCTTAAGGGACTTTAATATATACGAAAAGGAAATTATATATAAATATATTTTAGAAAATTGTTCAAATATTTAACATTAAAAGTGAACCCTTTGGGGGCTTTGCATTTTTATCCTTCATAATCTTTTTATATAAATAATTTTCTAGAAGGATTTTAAAGAATTTATTTATACAACTTTTCTTCTTTTTTTTTTCCTTTCTTTTCATACATTTATTTTAATAAGGACATCAACACATGGTCGAATGGTATCAGGTGGAACAGGCTCTTTATTAATAATTGGAACATTTAAAAGACATGCACCAGATCCTGATTTTAAGGTTAGTACATAAATATTATATTCCTTTAATCAAATAACAAAACAACAATAAAAATAAGAGGGAGGAAAAATATTGAAATATATTTTAACACAAATACAAAATATTAAATCTGTAATAAAAGATTTTCATATGAATCCTTTTCACTCACACTCTTTGGTTCGTTCTTTTCTTTTATTTCCGTTCAAAAATAAAAAAAATAAAATAAAAGCACAGAATTTTTGTTTATTTTTCGTCCTCTTCTCCCATTTTATCTCCCGTTCAGATTTTTATCCTTTTTTATTCGTATAAATATACACATTTATAAAAGGATAATAACAAAGTGATGTGATGAAAATATGAGAAGCGTACGACGACATGTTAAAGGAGAGTTATGATGGGTTGTTCCTATATTTTTATTTTGAATTGACGTGGAACGAGAAAGGATCACAAATTTTTATATTTACTTTTTTTTTATTTCTTCTTATTCTTTTTATCAAAACTGTTATGGTTTTACTTTTCGTCTGTTTTCTTTTTATTTTTTATTTTTGTTTTGGAACACATTTCGAAGATGTATGAAAGGAAGGTAAATGGTTGATGAAAGTTGGAATAAAGATAGAGATAGAGAAAGATAGAGAGAGAGAGAGAGAGAGAGAGTAGAAAATATAAAGGAAATGTACTAAACATGATTAGATAAGATTTATTGGATGATGATTGAAAAATATATTTTTTGTTCAAAATTTTCGCTTCAATAATTTCTTTTATAATTTGAAAAGAAAAAAACGGAAAATTATTAGAAGAAAAAATGAAAATCTCTTTTCTTTTTTTTTTATTTCATTTCGTTATTTTTAAATCCGTTTTCCCTTCTTATAAAAGAAAAAAATTCTCCTCCTTTATTTCATGCAAGAGTATAGAATTATATCCATCACAAAGTCATTATCTTGAATATTATAAGAAATTTTCTACAATCAATAAAATAAAATAAAATAAAGGAAGAAGAATAAAAAATGAAATAAGGAAAAATATGAAGTAAAAAAAGGGATTTTTTTTGTCTCGTCGTCATAAAAATATGTTTTCCTTTTCTTGTTTCTTTTTTTTTTTAATATAAAATAAAATAATAATTTGTTAAATCCTTTTATGATTCACAGTTATATTTATCCTCAAATATAAGCCTTGCTGACTACAATATGGGTTACTGTTTAACAGGAACATTAGAACGTGGTTGCCATCAAACAAATTCATTTCAGACAACACATTTTGCTGTTATTAGACGTTGTTGGCCATTTAATGAGGAAAATAATAAAACATAACAGTGACGTTGTAGGTATAAATTTTTTCTTATTATAATAAATCAATGCCTGATAAAAAAAAAATTATTATAGATGTCACTAGTTGTTCAGTTCATTTTATAAATTAACATAAAAAAAAGCAAAACAAATATTTTTCTGTTTTCTTTATTTTTTAAATAAAAAAAAAATATATTTTTGAAAAAAAAAATAAACTGAATTCTCATTTGAATTAAAAATTTTGTAAACTACGAAACAAAAAAAAAACTGATTGAAAAAGGGAAACATTTAACCAAATGATCTGGTAAAATGTAAATAAATATTTTTGAGATGACGTCATTGCGATGTAATTGTGCGACAAACATAAAATTACTAATTAATTCTATTTGTGATTATGTGAGTTTGTGATTTTCTTTTCTGAACATAAAAGTAAAATTGGCAAAATGTTATTTGTTATCTGACTAAAATGTCTGGAAAACTAATTACGATTTTTATTTTATTTTTTTTTTGGTTACTGTAAGTGGCTAAGAAATTGACTTATTCGCACAAACCTTTTTTCTTATAACTCGTTGACATATATTTTATACAATCTGTGTCTAAGTATCACTTTGAACTACATAGAAGTTCATTTAAGGTGTTACTACTTAACCCAAATAATTAGAGAATATACAGTAAACTCATAAAATATTATTGTAGGAAAATAAATTGAAAACTGTGAATATAATTTATGTTAAAACCCATCCATCCCCACATCAGATAACTGAATTTTATTCAGTAGCGAATGTTAAAAATTCATCACTGAATAAGAAATAGGTGAAGACGTCATTTATTGATGCAATATGAACGACCCTTAAAAGCCTGTTTAAAATACCCAAATATGAAATTTATGGTCCCTTTAGAGACGACATCCTAAAAACCACTCATGGGGGCAGGTTCAATTGGACGATAACAATTTTTACCAAATGATCCTAAGAAAATTTGAATATCCAATTTGAAGATACTAAAAACTGATAATCAAAGAAGATCTTTTATATCCGGTGAATCCTTTTTTTTCCACCGTCTTCAACTTTTGCAAGGATAAAAATATTCTTAAAAAAGGCATAAGCAATTTGTTTGCAAAGAAAAAAAAACGAAACGAAAAGAAAAAGATGAGGAAATCGATTACTGATGGAAAAACATAAGGGACACATATGCATTATTATCCTTAAAAAAAAAAAAAAACTCCCAAACTCCCATAGCTTTATACCTTCTTCTATACAGTTTGTTACAACAGAAAAGGTCTTCTGCTATTTATAAGATAAAAATGCAAAATACTACATCCTTTTTTTATTCTGCTTTTCTCTCTTCTCAAAACATCTTTAATATTTCTTTTTTTCTCTTTCTACACTTCCCCTCACCACTTTCTACTTTTAGCTGCTTTCATAACCGATCTTTTTTTATTGCTTATTTCTTCATAATTTTTCCATTTTCTCTCGCTCTCTCTCTCTCTCTCTCTCTCTCTCTCTCTGAAAAAGCAAAAAAGCGAAAATAAAAGAAACAACGTTAAAAGCACACATCATTTGTAATGACGTCACTTCCTGATTATTATTTTTTTCTTCGTTCATTTAAGTGGAATGAAAATATGAAATTTTTCAAAAATATTGAAATGAAGAAATAAAAAGTATGTCGGTGTAAAAAGTCTTAAAATTCAAAAGAAAATTATGGAAAATGGGAAAAAATTTCTTAAGAGAAAAATTGTTAAAAAAAAAAATTTGAAAACTAAAATTATACAAATGAAGAGAGAATAGAAATTTCTCCACAATAAAATAATTCGTGTAGAGGAAATAACAACAACAACAACAACAAAATACTTTTAAAACTGAAAACCAGAAGTTGACATTTAAAAAAAAAAATTAAAAAAAGGACTAAAAAAAAAAATTAAGGACGAAAAAGGGCTAACTATTTAAAAGAATTAAATTAAAATATAAAATTAATAATTAAGAATAAAAATATATTTTGAATTGATTTTTTCCCCCCTCATTCCAAAGACTCTAACACCCCTTTTTCCTACGCACCCCTTTTTTCACACACATCCTCACACCCCTCACAATCGTGTCATCCCCTATACATTTTTATTATTCCAATTTAAGTTTTGTAAAAACAATCACATAATGAATAAATGTTTGTATTTAGATTATGGACTCGTCCTTTTATATTAAATAAAATTAAATCATTAAAAATTATCCTAGGAATAAAATTAAAAAATAAAATAAAGAAAAAAAAAAAAATAATAATTATAAAAATGAGAAAAACAAACAAAAAATAATTAAAACAAAACCAAAATTAAAATTAAATTTTAGCTGTGAAAATGAAAACAAAACAAAAGATAAAATTAAATAAAAAGTTTAAAAAATAAAACTAAGAAGAAAAAACCAAAATAAAAATAAAGAAATAAAAAAAAAAAATTGAATAAAAAATTTGCTCATTTTTCATAGAAAATTTAAAAAAAAAAAAAGGAAATCAAAAAAAAATTTAATTTTTTTTTAATTACAGGAATTTAGATAATTGAATATTAAAAAACAAAAAAAAAAAGGGATAAAGAAGGATGTTTCTTTTCTTCTTTAAAAAAAGAAAAAGAAATTAAATAAAAAAACTGAAAATATTTTCTCCTCTTTTCCGTGTTGCTGTTGCTTTTGTTGTTTTTTGTTTTGTTTTTTTTTTTTATAGAAGAAAAATCTCGCACCCTCTTTCTAAAGGTGATTAAGGTAAATCGTTGGGTGGATAACTTTCTTCGTCATCTTCATCTTAAGTTTTTTTTTTTTTAGTAGAAAGGAAAAAATTTGAAATATTAAATGAAAAGAGAGAAAAAAAAAAGGAAAATAAATTGACTTGCGATTTTTTTTTTTTTTTTTATTCTTTTAAATTGATTTCTTTGAACTTTCTTTATTCGGCTGTTAGAAAGAAAAAACAAAAAACAGAGAAGCTTAAAGTTTGTGCCAGAGAAAAAAATTTGTTGGTGTTGATTATTTTATTTTTTATTTTTCTTTTTCCATAATTCACTTTTATTTTTTTATTTTTTTTTTCCTTTTTAATTTGATTTGTAGACGAAAACACAAAATAAATTAAATGTGTTTAATTATGGAAAATACGTTAACGCTACAAAAAGGAATTAAAATCCATAATTAGCTAAACGAAAATTTAAAGGTTTTGAAAAGGCAAACAAATAAATAAATTAAAGGGGACGTAATTTAAATATTTAAATATTTTTCGTCATTTATTGATTTAAAACCAATAATTATGTTAATTAAATTGACGACGTACAGATTTTGGTGACTTTTATATAAATTTATGCTAAATACAAAGAACATAATTTACGTTCAAATTAAACGGTAATTTTTTATTTTGTTTTTTTTTTGGTATTTTAATTTAATTTGTAGAATAATTAAAAATATTTTGATAAAAGACCTAACTCAATTCTTCTTTAATTCCAAAACATTCAACAGACTCAACAAGATAATCTCTCTGTCTCTCTCACTCTCCAGAGAAAGATATTTAATATTATCAAAATTAGAATTTCCATAAAAAATTGCACACAATGGAAAATTTTTGTTTATTTTAAAGTTTCTGTTTATTTTAAAGTCATCTGGTTTTTTAGCCTATTAAACTGTAGACCTTTAGAAAGGATCACATAATAATTTGAACAAGATGCATAAATGGATAACTACGATAGTTTTTAACCTTAACCTTTAATGGTTCAATTTTAAAAGGATCAAAAATTCATAAAGTGATAGAAAATTTATTTATAGAGGCAAATATTGTTTCTATTTTAACAAGAACTTTCCAACAGAAGAAAAAACAACACAATAATTTAATCTATTTCAATCTTTACTTCAATCAAGTAAAATCCTTTTGAACATTTTATACAAATAGAAATTCGTTATAATTTTAAAGGGAATGGAGAGGATATATTCATTATTGTGGTCCACCATCTGATATTTATATAAATATCCTTCCGGTTTTGTAAAATTATTTATTCAAATTTTACCAACAACTATTTAATTTTATTTTCCATAATTTGGACTCTCGTCTCTTTGGAAATTATTTCCTAATGATTTTCAATTCATATTATTTCCCTTTCTTTCTTTTTTTTTTTGTTACATACAAAATACAAAATTTAAAATCATAATTTTATTTTAGAAATTTTCCCCGTTCTCTCTTTTTACTTCTCTTTCTCTCTCTCTCTCTTTATAACTAAAATATTCTAATTTTCCCCCATTATGTTATTTTGTAAAAGTTACAAAAGGTGGAAAAGTGAAAATTATTATTATTTTTTTTTTTCTGATATTTAGTAAAATTATTATTTGAACAACAAAAATTTTGTAAAATCTAAATGAAATATATTCAAATATGTTATGAAATTTAATCGAAAAAATTTTTGTATTCATAAAATATAACAATAATATTTAACAACAATAGAAAATAAATTTTCCATTTTCACACACAATATTCATGAACATAATCACATAACCTGGGAACCTGAAACTTTCTCCTTCCTTCCTATTTTTTTTTTTTTTTATACGTTCAATGACTTTTACATTTTATCAATTTCCAATTTAATGAAAACTGATTCTTGTTTATTTTTTATTTTTGTTGTTGTTGTATCATTTTTTACTAACAATTTTTTCAATTAATTTATTATTATTGAAAAATTCATTACAACAAATAAAATTGTATTGAAATATAAAAATGAACGTGATCGTTCGTTGTCCAATAATAATTTTCATTTGACTGTTTCAACAAATAAATTTTTGTTTAATTTTATAAATTCAATTGAATTGAAATGAAAATTAATTGAATTTATTTATGTTGAAATAATTGAAAATATTAAAATTTTTAACAAAAAAAAAAAATGTATTCCATTATTTACCATTTTTCTATATTGGTTGAAATATTTGGACTATTTTTATTTATTATCCTGAAAGAAAGTCTGTAGAGGGTAAACCAATTATGATGGTTGGATTGTATAGTGTCGAAAATTTGTTTTATTTATTTAGGTTTTAACTATTAAGTCAATTGGTTTATTAATTGTTCGTGTCAAATACGGCGATTTACCTATTTTATTATAATCTAAACCATTTTTTCTACCCCACCGAAAGGCTTGAACACAACTACACTATTGATGTGAGTCAGGTACGTTTGCACTTTACCACGGATATAGCCGAGAGTCATAAGAACTAAATCAAAATGCAGACTTTACTTATATTTTTGTCATGCCACACCAGTCGAAATCCGTTGGAAAAAATTGATTAACTTAGTTTTGAAACTTAAAAATCACAAATACCAATAAATTGATCAAACAATTTTATGGTACACAAAATTGATTCAAAAAATGTTAAATAAATTCATCAACCTAAATGTATAATAAATCTTTTTCACTTTATTTATTTATCCTACTGAATATTGTATTTCGGTTGAGCAATGCAACCATTATCGACGACACGTATAAACTCTTAAGTTTTATATTTCTTACACACTTGAATATTTATAAAAAATTGCATAACAAACTTTTAACTTGAAATTTCTACAATTTCTCATTGACATTTCAAATAAAGGTAAAATATTCTCTGTCAATAATTACCTCAATTTAAAAAATCCTTGAAAAACATTTAATTAGAAAATGGAAAATAAATCAATTTTGTGTTATTTTTAAACATTTATTGGGCGTATTTATTAATTCTTAAATATTTATAGAAATTCATTAAATTTTCCACATCAGACAACTACAGTTTGTTATTAACTAACAACAAATACAGCACTGTACTTAATTATTGACGTTGCGATTTTAATGGTTTTAAAGTGATTCCAGTTATACAATAAATTTCAAATATATAAATTCATTATGTTGCATTATATAACAAAGTTTAAGTGGTGGATATCTTAACTAGAAATTTTCTCTTCATATTATTTAGTTTTTGTAAAGTGAAACAAAATCGCTATAAATATTTTTCTATAAACAAAAATTTCAAATCAATTCAATCAATCTGACCGTATTTTTCATGCTCACATAAAAAAAAAAAAATGGGTAACAAAACTTAACTGACCTTTACCAATAGAAGATATAAAAAAAAAAGAATAGGAAGCTACACTGACTTTTATAACTTATTATTATGATTATGACACGCTATCCATTGTTAACTTAACTATAAATTCGTTTACGGTTTGGTATTTCTATTCTATATAATAGAATAAAAAAAAAGGGTTTTCTTTTTATTCTTTTCCTTCATATCTTTTCATTTATTTATTATATTCAAACACGCGACAAACACTTCTTTTTACTGATATTTCAACCTCTATGAATGAATGAAAATTCAAAAGTTAAGACTAGAAAGCAACATGAAAAAAAAATAAATCATTTATTTTCTTATAAACAAAATACAACAAATACAACATAAAGTAGAAATTGTTGGAATTGACAAAAATGTAGAAAATGAGAAAATGATCAAAAGACGACGATAAACCACCTACCCCTCATCACTCTGTGTTATATGTTGTAGTTAACTTTTTGGATTTATTAATATCCTTTGGGATAAGAGAAAAAAAAAATTACAACCCAAAAAAGAAAAAAAAAAAAATCAAAATCTAAAATACAGATCAAAGTGTTTTCTCATTTTCATTCCACTCATTCTTTCTATATACAACAAATTGATATTGAATTGAATTCAGATTCTAATTAAATTTCCTTCAGGAATTGATAGAATTGTATAAAAAAAGAAATAACAAACTTTATTATTTATATATTTTGATATATTTTTTTTTTTTTTTGTAAATTGTACCAATTGATTTTTATCCATTCCTCCACCCTAACCCCATAAAAATTTATAACGGAAAATGTAAAGAAAAAAAAAAATATTTTAAATATCTTTATTGGGAAAATGTTTAATATTTTCCTTAAAATTTTAAACGGAAAATAATAAATAATAATGTACAGTACAAGTACAGTACAGAGTAGGGAATGAGAAATATTCAATTTATATTGTGTGTGTGTATAGGTACTTTATGGTGTCCCTGTATGTGTGTGTGTGTGTGTGTGTGTATGTGAGTTGAATAAAACAATTAAATTTATATTTTATCTTGGTCTATTTCCTTTGTATATAAAGTTTTGAATCAACAATCGGAAACTATGTTCAAAATTAAATAAGCTTTAAAGTTCCCTTTTGTATTTTTAAATTTTTTTTTTTTCGTTTTTATTTTAATTTTAAAATCAAAATTAGAAAAGTTATTTTTATGTTAAATTGAAACGCTTTATACATTTTTTTTTGTAGAATTGTGTTTACTCAATTAAATTAAATTTATAAATAGTGAAATGGTGAAAATTACAAAAAGTATAAACGTTTTTATATTTAAATGTTTTGAAATTGTTTCAAAAAAGTTTTATTAAAACAAAAGAAAAAAATTCTTTTGTACCAATAAATGTTTAACAATTGACGTATAGAAATGGTTTGAAATAAATTCTATTAATGTAACCTAGTTAAAAATAGTTACAAACTGATTATAATAAAATTGTGTCGTCCGATAAACTTAAACTATTTTAATGATTTAAAGATTTAGTAGCAAGAGTTCAGTTTTTAATGTTCCGATTGTGAATTTTAACTTCAATTTTATTTGTATTGTTTTATTTCAATTCATCATTTTTAAATTATTTACATGCAACGTGTAATTAATTTGTTGTTAAATTAATTGTAAAAATTGTCCTTTATTTCTGAATGAATGAAAATATTTAAATTACCTTTTTAATTTCAATTCATTTAAAATTAAACCAAAAAAAAAAAAAAAGAAAAAATAATAAAAAAAATCCTTTTTTTCTTCTTTCCTTACAAATAATGTAAATATTTATGAAAGAAAAAGAAGAAAGAACCAAAATACAAATAAAAAAAGAAAGAATATACTTACAGAAAAGAAAAGACAGAGTACACACACTTTTGTAAATGTGTAAATTAATCCAAAACACGAGTCGTTCCATAAAGAAATAATAAAGTATTGCGTATTAAATAAAATCGACTTAAAAAAAAAAGAAGGCTGGTGAGAAATAAGAAACGATTTTAATTTTGTATTTGTTGTTATTACATCGTAGCTACTCATATTATAAAAGTTGTCATGGTAACATAATAATGAAATGAAAAACAAAAATTAACAAAAAACAAAAAAATTAAGTTGAAGGTAAAAAAAAAAAATATAAAAAGGATAAAAATATGATAAACAAAAAAGATAAACTGTCTAAAATTTCAATGGAAAAAATCCCAATTTATATAAAGGTGAAATGTATTTAGTAGATGAAAATTATGGTGAATTTTTAACCATATATTTTAATCAATTTTGTACAATTTAATTATCAGATGGTCTCAGTATTATGTTTCTTATTCTTCTGATAGAATATTCCTTTTCTGTTTCAAAAATAAATGTATAAAATTCTTAAAATTTATGGAAAAACACAAAAGAATTTAGTTCCTTTTCTCACCACTAATAAACCAACAACAAAACTTTTTTTTTTCTCCTATAAAATAAATAGTAAGCAACCCTGTTATTCTGTGTTTATTTAAAAATAAACAAAAGAAAAACCACAAAACCAAAAAGAAAACAACACACAAGAATTTTCTGCACCAAACTTGAATGAAGCAAAAAAAAAAAAAAAAAATTCCGCATTTTAATTTAATAAGCCAAAGAAAAGTTTGACAATTTTTCTTCTTTCACTCTATAAATATTTTTATTGTGTCGCCTGTTTCGATTTTTTTTTTTTTGTTTTTTCTCTTTGCCAAAAAAAAAATTATATAAATAAAAGAATAACAATGTGAATTAGTATGTAGGCTTTCTTAACCCTCACCACCCACCACCATCCCCCCCCCCTCATTTTTCCATCCTTTTATTTATTATTTCCATTATTTTAATAAATCAAAGCAAATCGTAATAATAATAACCAATCACATAATTCATTGTAATAAATAGAGGAAAAATTAGAAATTAAACAGAAACACAACAACAACAAAAACAAAAAGAGGAACAAAGCTAACAAATAAATTAATTAAAAAAAAAAGAAGGAAAATCCAAGAAAATAAAAACAGCAGACAATTTACCTCTCTTCATCTTCTGCTTGTTCTTCTTCTTCTTCTTCTTCTTCTTCTTCAATGTATAACTATAATTAATTAATTAAATTCATTAATTATAAATAATTAATAAAGAAAATTAAAAAAAAATGTACTAAATAATAGATGCGACATGCCTAAATATTTTTATATTTTATAAAATGAAAAAAAAAAAAAAAACAAGTAAAAAGTAAAAAAAAAATTAAAATTCTTTTTAAGGAAAAAAAAAATTAAAAACAAAAAAAAAATTAAAAAAGAAAAAAAAAATGTCCTGCCAGTAATTTAACGTCCAAATAGAAAAAAACAAAAAAAAAAAAAAAAGTTAAAAAGAAGCAAAACAAAAAAAAAGCCAACAACAAAAAAAAAACATCCATCCAAAAAAATTGTAAAATCAAAACGTTTAAATTTAGTGGGAAAGGGAAAAAAGAAAAAAAAAATATGAGAAAGAAAAATAGAAAGAAAAAAGAAGGAAAATCAAAATATTTTGCGGGTGGTGTTTGACTGTCTTTTTTTGTTTAAATTTAAACTTTACCCAAAACCACCCCTTCAACCACCCCCCCTACTCTATTTTAAAATATTTTGAGTCTTGACATTTATCGTCTTTATTTATAAATGAAAATTATTTCATATATTTACCACCCCCCCCCCCCCCCTTCTTAATTCATTCTTTCTCGCTTCTGATTTTCTTTATATCAAAAAAATAAATTTGTTGTTTTTGTTTTAATTTTAAATCGAAAATTGGATGTTAGAAAATATCTGTTTTTGTGAGAAGAGGGAGTGTGGTGGAAGGGGTGTATATTTTATTTGTTGTAATGTCTGAATTTACCAAAATTTACAACAAAAACAACAACAAAAATACTAACTCAATACTAACACCCAGACACTCTCCCTTTTTCACTCTTCGTCTTTCAAAGAAAAAAAAAACAAAAATTATGCAAAAATAAAAAATGTTCCTTTATTTTTTTTATAAAAAAAAAAAAAAAGAAAAATCAAAAAAAAAAAAAAAAAAAAAATTGTAAAAGAAAAAGTGAAAAAAAAAACTATTTTTCAAAATATGAATTTTTGTATCCATTGTACCGTTATTATTTAAGTAATCTAAAAAATAACTGTGTAAAAAAAAATCTCTCCATTTGAATTCTGGCTTCTTGCTAGAAATTCCAAAAATTTGTAAAAAAAAAAAAAAATTCCTTTCGAATTTTCTTTGGATTCTTCAATATAAGATTTACTCCACTCAAATTTATTAACTTTCTAATTTTTACAGAATTAAACAAAAAAGTTTCTTTTTGTTTAAAAAAAGTGACATATAGAAAATTTTAAGTGAATAAATTTAACGTAAGTCAAATTTAAATAAATTTAAGTCACGTTGATGGTTTTTTTTTTTCTATTAAAAGAAAATAATAAAAGTAACGTTGGGTTATTGGGCTTAAAAAGTAGGGTAAAAATTGATGTTTTTTGCTTTGAATAATATAAAAAAAAAATAATTAAATATTGTGAGAAGAAAAAGGTAAACAATAAAACCTCTTTAATCCGTATACAGTGAAACTCGTTTATAACGAACCCCACATAAAATTATAACGAAGTTTTATGTGGGCCCCGTTTTAATTTCTATGTTGAAAATGATTTGTTTATAACGACCTGACAGATATAACGAACTGTCTTTTGTTGGTACCTTGAAGTTCGCTGTAACTATTTATTTTAAATACAATTTGTGTGATTCAGAAACATAGAACTAAATGTTAACAATTGGCTTAACTCGGCAAGTTAAGATTATTTTTGTATTAGAAAGACAATTTGAGTTAAAATAATTATGATTACTCGAGAATTAAAAACAAAATCAAATTAAATGTTTCTGAATGTATTCTCGGTTGAACGTAACATTATTTGGTCTACGACCAACACCAATAAAAAAAAATTGAAGAGCTACAGCTCCAATCAACATGACGTTGAATTACATTAAATTCCCCATAAAGTTTCTGTAAATATTTAATAAACTTTTACAAAGACATAATATTTAATTATTAAAGCTATTTGATAAATACAGCCAACACCCCCACACTCGCCCTTCTACATTCATTTATATGGAAAATTAATAGAAATTAAAGTGCAACTAAAACAAAACTATTGGATTAAAGAGATTTTATTTGTTTGTACTTTTTTTCTTCTTCTTTTCTTATGAAACAATAAAGAATTCATTTTGTGTAAAATTTCAAATATAATTGGAAAAAAAAGAAAACAAAACAAAAAATGATAAAAAAAAATGGAATTCAATGAGAGAAACTTGGCGCCTCCACTTGGCGCCTTCAAAAAAATAAATTAAAATTATAAATGAAAAAAGAAAAACACAAAACAAATTAAAAAAGCAAATACCATAAGAGTCGATGTTACTTATTAATTATAAATAAATATTTAAAATGAAAAGAAAAAATAAATTAAAAAATTTAAAAATAAAAAATAAAAAGAAAAACAAAAAAAAAATCAAAATAAAGAAAAAAAAAAATGTGGAAAAAAAAATGGGAGAAAGAGGAAACTTTTTAATAATTGTATAAAAAAATTTTATTATTAAAAAATGAAAATTCTCAAAAATGTAAAATGTAAAAGAAAAATGAAAATGAAAAACAAGAAAAAAACTAAATCAAAAAGAAACAAAAAAAAATAAAAGAAAAACAAAAATGAAAATAATTTAATAAAAAAATATAAAAAAAAAAAGAAAAGTTGTTTGTTTTATTTGAATATAATTTTAATGAATTAATTTTTTTTTTGTGTTAACCCTATTAACGTAAAGCAACACCTGAATTCTGATATTCAACAAGTTAAAGTGGAATTTCTTATAAAAAAAAAATGTGTACGCCATCGGATGGATTCTTGAACACAAATCTCTCACAAAATGAAAAAAAAAAATTCTGGCAAGGATTATAAAGTGAATATTTGAAGATCCAATTACATTAAATACTTCAGAGGGATTAAAGTCAGTTTGGTCTATACGAGTTCAAAAATCGAAACATTTTATGGCGGAATTCTTATTTTGGGTGTACAAGATTGTAGCAACCCAATGTTTTAATTTATCCTTACACAAATATGAGCCAAGACCAAATATATGTTTGTATTGTAATTGAACCGTAACATCGACTTTTTCAATTTGAAAAGAAAAACAAACATTCAAAGTAAGTAAAAATTTTAAGTAAACTTTGATGTCACGTAACAATCACACGTAACGACACATTACGTAAAGTTAACACAAAATGTCACTTTTGATATAGATTCTAGATTCTTGATATATGTGACAGAAAATTTAAATAACAAAAAGTTAATCTAAAATGGCATTTCCCTTTAAAACGCATTCAGTATGATGTGTCATAAACGATAAACGAAACGAGGAAAAAAAAAAAGAAGGTAAGTAAACAACTCGCGTGATTCAATAGAGAGAATGAGAGATACAATTTCTTAAAGAGTGAAAGATGAAGGGAGATGACTATTTTCTTGTATTTATTTTTGTATATAGTTTTATTCCTCTTTCTTTATTTACTGAATGTAAACCTCCGTTCCGGAAGTGATTTATCTTTGAGTGTCGAATTGCCTTCGTTCGATTTCTTTTCTTTTCTTTATTTCTTCTTTCTTTTTTTTTTACGAAACAATTTTCCCATTTTCGAATTTATTTTCTTTTATTTTCTTTTTGTTTTTTTATTTTGTATCAGTGAACTGCTTTTCTCTTCCTATTTCCTTCTCTTTTACTCTCTTTCTCATCTTCTCTATAAAATGTGTCTTATCGAATGAAGTTTACTTTGTAGTTTAATATTGATTTTATTATAAGGTTTCATTGACTGAACAGTATTTTTATTATTATTATTATTATTATTATAGAGGATGAGAAGAAAAGGATCTGTTTTCTTTTCCGTTTTCTCCTTTCCTCCTTCTTTTTTTTTTTTATTTCTTCTCTTTATTTTGAATGAGATAAAATGGTTAAAAATAGATGGAAATAAAAGAGAAAGATAGAGAGGTTAAGGATACAAAAGTCATTGAGATCTATTGGGAGTTTGAAATAAGACGACAGCAATTCTTTCTTCTCTTATTTTTTTTTTTTTTTGATAGAAAATAAATGGAGTTTGTTATTTTTTCTTTTTTTTTTTTTTCTTCCCCTCTTATATAACTCCCCCATTTGTTGTTGTTGTTGCTGTTTTTGTTTCTTATTTTTATTATACTTTTGTTTTTAGGTTTTTTGTTTTTTGCTTTTTTAATTTCTTATTAAGAGTAATGATCGTAACGGATAATTATTAATTGTTATAAATTACAAGCACATACAGAAAATGTTTAATTTAATAATGGATAAAAATTTAAAGATATTCCTTCCTATCTATTTCATTGTTCATTTTCATATCCTAATTCATCTACCTTCATTTACTTCTTCTTCTTCTTCTTTTTTAAAACAATTTTGTTATTCATTTTTTTTTTTTTCTGATAAATGAAATAAAAAATTTTTTTGTTGTATTTGAGTTGTTACTCCATTAATGGATTTTACTTACACACATATTTTTAATGATAAAGTAAAGTCATTAGCGTAATAATTTGTATTCTACAAAAAGAAAAACAATTCTAATTCGCACTTATGAAAGAAAAAATTTTATGTGATGAAAGAAAAAAAAAAACAAAAATGGAAAACTTCTTTTCCGCGTGTAGAACAACAACAAAAAAAGTGTTAGTAAACATTAAAACGATAATTATATTCTTATACAGATTTTTGAATTGTGCAGTGCTGTTAATACTGACCAAATATTCTCGCGTTTTTACAGTTTCAAGAAAGTTACCAAAAATTTCCATATGAAAATTTAACATTTGAAATCTGTGATGGAAACAGTTACAACCCTAAATTGAAACAAACGTCATCCACACACTCACACATGATTACATAACTTCAGACTAAAGAGCGCATCATATACTGAAATGATACGAACACCACAAGCAACAACAGTACCCAACAGTAGCAACACCAACAACAAATAACAAATTACGAATAAAGGGTGTAATTTCTCAAAGAAAATTGTTATAAATATCAGAATATAATGCATTTTCCTTGTTCCTTATAAAATATAAAAAGTTTTTGTCTTTCTTTCCTTGTTTGCCGCGAGGAAAAAAAAATTAAAACTTTCTACATCAAGACAATTTGTTTTTGACTTTTTTCTTTTTTCTTTTCATTTTTTACTTTTTCTTTCTTGAAATTTTCTCTACAACAAAATAGGTAGACTTTTTTTTTGTATCTTTTATTATAGAATATTTTAGAATCTTTTTCTCTTTGAACATTAAAATGTATAAGTTCCGGTCATAGTTGTTCGTAAATGATAAATTTGTTAATTTAATTTTGATTTGTGATTTTTCTTTGAACAAAATAAATTGAAATATTTGAAACAAAGTAAAATGAAATATTTTTCTATTAAAAAACATTTTTTAGAACAAAAATAATTATCGTTAAATAATTTATTTTCTTCAGACTTAGAATTTTATATAAAAATTTGTCATCACAATAAATAATCACAACTAAAAACAATTTATATGTTCATCAGTAGTACAAATTAATAACTGTCATAAAATACGCATAAAAACTCATTAATTTTCACAGTCAGAAACTTACAATTTATTTTTATATCCAAATAAATAAATAATTAAGGATTCAGTGGCGTCCGATTGATTTTTATTTTTCTCTCCAAAAAAAAATATTAAGACAAAATTCTAATTTTACATTTTAAATCAGGACAATCGGACAGAAAATTTAATAACTGAATGCACACTTTTCATGTAGCACTGATATTATTTATTATCATCTTTTAAGGATTTTTAATCCTGTGACACTTTTCTTGTCATACCGTTTTCAATTTTATGATTTTTGAAGGGTGGTTTACTGATGAAATGTATTTAAATACATTTCGTTGAAAGTTAACCAAGAATAAAGTGGTTTAAGTGAAATGTTGTTATTTAGTCACTTGAAGGTAAAAATTTTTCCTCTATTGAATATTTATTTAGTGTCAAAATTATGATGAAAAATTATGAATACAGGAATAAAAGGATTAAAGTCACTCTTCATTATTCAACCAGACATAACCATTTTAACCATTTTGATCTAAATTTTATTTTATTTGTGATCCTTTAAGAACGAAATTAATTTTTTTTAAATACACTATTGAACAGAGAGTACCATGATCTTCCAAAAAAAAAATACCTTGAGATTCCAAGTGGTGGTAAAGAGTAAGAAATGTTTCATAATTTCACTTTATTATCCGACCGCATTGAAATGCAATCTTTATAAATCTAAATTCCTTCAAATTTCAGCAAAATAAAACTTATTTATGTCAAATTTTTCTTTGTCTTATTCATTATTATTTATGTCTTTAATTATTACTTATACATTAGTTAATTGATGTACGTCTAAAACTTTTTGCAAACACAATAAAAAATATGAGAATCATCATAAAATCAACCAATGAAATGAAATGTTTTAAATAGGCCTACTATGTTGATAACTTTTGTATACACAAAACACAAAAATCTCACATTAATAAAAAATAATGTGCTTTCCATAAAAGTCTTCTCTCCAAGGAATGAGAAAACAACAACAACTACACAACAGCAACAAAAATATAAAACACAGAGAATAAAAACAAAAAAAAAAAAAGGGAAGACATGAATGAAATTAGCCATCTCCTAAATATTAAATAAAATTCAAAATGAAGAGTAAACGCTACTATCTCAGTAATTTGTCTCTAAAATAAATAAAATAGGAATATTTAAATAGTCCCCAATGGGTTTATTCAACAGTAATAACAACAACAACAACAACATACACTAACAACAAAAATGAAAACAGGAAAAAAAATATAGAGGCACAAGCGCGTGTATTTATTGACATGAACAGCACTTTAATAGGCAAATAAACAACAACAACAATTACAGCAATACTAACAATAATAACAAGAACACAAAATATTTTATAATAAACAAATAATAATTAATGAGGACTTTGAAATTTAATCGATATTTATTTCTTCACATTTAATTTTTGTTTTTATTTATTTTGTTTTTCATTCATTTAATGCGTGATTATTTATTATTACACAAACAACAATGTACAATGTATAATTAGAAATAAAAAATCACCCAAAACCCACTCCTTTCGTTTCAGAAAAAATTACACAACTTCCTACATTTAACTGTTTGTGTCTATACTTTTCCTTCCATCTCCTACTTACCTACCTAGTTACTACATTGTCCCTACTTAGTGTCATATTGTCACCTTTATTACCGACTACTACTAAATACCGATATTTTTCTAAGCATTACAACAAAAAAATACACCACAGGTATAACAAAAGAAAAATCCCCGAGTTTTGTTTTTTTTTTTGTCGTTTATTATTCACGATTAAAATTATGAAAGAAAACTAATTTTTTTGAAATAAAATTTATTTTTTATTGAAAAAAAAAAATCCCCAAGTTTTTCCTTTGTTTCTTTTTTTTCTTTTTTTTTTGATTTTTTATCTTGATATTTTTAAATTTGAATGTAAAAAAAAAAAAATTATATAATTTTTGTTTGTTTTGAATTTTTGGTCCAAATTTTATTTTATGTTTTTTTTTTTTTTGAGAAAAAAAAAATTGAAAACAGAGAAAAAAAAAATGGTATTATTACCAAAAAAACTCAAAAAAGAGATGATTACGCGCAATAGATAAATATTTAATGTTATTTTAATGGTTTTAAAAGCATCATCATCTCCGCCATATTTTTGAAATATTTTAATCATAAATCGAAATCGGCATAATTCTTCTTTTTGTTTTTGTTGTTCTGTTTTTTATTTATTTATTTATTTTTTTTTAAAGTTTTAATTTGTTGTTGTTATTGTTTGTTGTTGTTGTTGCATTATTTTCGTTGTTTCACAATTTTCATTTATTTACTTTTTTTTTTTTGTTGTTGTGTAATTTTGAATTTAGATTTTTTTTTTTTTTTTGCCCAAATAAAAAATTATTGTTTTTGGTTGTTTTATTCAGAAATGAGTCGTGATAAAGTTTACTCATAAATTTATTCAATTCTTTTTTTTTGTTTTTCGTTTGTTTTTTCTTTTATTGTTTGTTTAACGAGACAAAATAAGAATGTTTTGTGTAATGTTTGGTGCTATATATTTATTTATTTTAATTGAAATGGTACCATCACAAATAAGTGTAACGGAAAATAAATATGATCCTGTGGTAGGTTTGAACGACTAATCGAATCTTATAAATTCTTACCTTAATTTATTTATGTTGTCTTTATATAGACAAATATGATTGAATCACATGGTTATCCAGTTGAAAGTCATTTTGTAAGGACTAAAGATCATTATATGTTAAAAATGCATCGAATACCATATGGATTGCCAATGAAAATTTTTAGTCCACCAAAAGGTGTTAGTATTATGGCCAGATTAACTGAAACAATTAATACTAAACTTAGTAATAAACCTTTACCAGTTGTGTTAATAATGCACGGTATTTTTGGTAGTTCAGCTGATTTTATTGTTCCCGGTCCAGATAAAGGATTAGGTAAGGATTTATTGTATCATTTTTTTATTTTGTTTATTAATTAAAAAATCTTAATAAAAATTTAAAATCTGTCGATGGTTAAAATTCATTAATAAACAATTATAAAAATTGTTGTATTAATTTCTATTGAAATTCTCACACGACATACAACAGAATGGAAACTTGAATGTTAACTTTTGTGCATTTAATCCTAAAGAAAATCTACACTACTATATATTAAAAATAACAACAACTTAAAATCTTTTCTCATCTTAAAATATTTAAATACCGAAAATTTTCCTTCTTTCTTTTAAATAAAAAAAAAAAAAGGTTATATTCTTGCTGATGCCGGATATGATGTCTGGATGGGTAATGCACGCGGAAATACTTATTCAAGAAAACATGTTTATCTTGAACCAGAATCACCGGCATTCTGGAGTTTTAGGTAGGTAAAATATATAATAAATTTTTTATTTTTCTGTTTGTGGCTTCTATTCTATATTTGTATGTGAATTTTATACGTTTCTGATTTTTGTCTTGAATTTCTTATGGTACACAAACAAAAGTGTTAATTTATATGAAAATGCGAAAGCCCAATACTCAGACACTGATGACATTTTAACCCTTATGGTTTAAATTTCATCTAGAATAGGTAAAATACCAGACTGATATATTACCCGGTATTTTCGTTGTTACGACAATCTCGATCTTTTTATGTCCTTCTTTTTTTACTTTTTTTTTTACCAAAGGAAAATTTCAAGAAATTTATAACAGTTTGAAAAGCATTCGCCACCTCCATTTAGATTATATCATTTTCTTGTCCTGTCCTCACATCTTCTTCACAACGTTTTTCATTTGTTTTATTTTCACTATTTTCTTTTATACCTTTTATAATAATTTATTTTATCATTCAGAATTTATAAGTTATATAAAGCTTTCACCTTAACCGTAATTATTTTCACCTGTTTTCTCTTGTTTTCTATTTCTGTATATAATAGTTGGCATGAAATTGGAATGTTAGACTTACCAGCAATGATAAGTTATATTTTGAAGAAAACAAATCAACCATCATTACATTATGTTGGATATTCACAGGTAAATAAATACATATATATTATGTATGTAGGTATATGTTCATTATGTAATTATTTTTAGTAGTTACATTTTCATATTAAATATACCAACGTGAATAGCGAGACAATCGCATATTTAATTTCGTATATTTTTTTTTAATTGATGTTTTGATAAATATTAACATCAATTCATTATTAAGTTGTTGATTACAACGTTCAGTTAAATAATTATTTATAAATATACCAAAATTGTATTTAATGATTTACCGATTTCCAATTATAATCTTTCTAACGTAATGAATTAATTTCGAATATTTTATCCTGTTAATTTGAAGAAAAAAATGGACTGGAGTAGGTACGAACGTTGCAAATGATGATTTAATCGCTAATAAGTCAATTAATTAATTATGTAATGATTATTTTAGGATTCGTATTTGCTAATGATATAATTGTGTATCTAAATTCAAATGAGGTACAACAACTCGTCACATTTAAGGCAATTTTTTTTTGATTATGAAAAAAAAAAAATTTCAATAAACATTTCCGGCTTTATTAAAGCCTTGACTAAATTATTGAACAACTTAAGTTGTTTTGATCGTTTAACTCTCCCAAAAATGAAGTGATCCGAAATAACTTTCTCAACTCAGAAATAAAGGATTAACAACAAATTTTTAGATTCTATCATAACCTGTCATTTTTCAATAAGAATTTACATCAGTTTATAAACAATAAACACTAATTAAATTTTTCAGGGTGTAACATCAGTTATGGTGATGCTGTCAGAGAATGTAGAATTACAAGAAAAAATAAAATCAATTAATGCAATGGCTCCAGCAATTTATTTTGCACGTTCAAAAAATCGTTTACTTAAACGATTATCCAGTTATACAGCACAATATAAGGTACAATAAAATTGAAGAAAAAACTAACATCAGAATCGCACATATTGTTTAAATTTTAATTGTACAAGAGTTTTCATCAAAATGACGTTAATAAATTTGATAACATGAAAACCTTTTGTTGACGTTATTAATTGGTTCACGTTATTGAGAGGTTACTGTATTTGTTTGTTTTCTCAATAATTTAATCCAAATTTTAAGCAATGTGATATGGGTATTACATATAAATTTCATTAATTTCATTCTTCTTCAAAAATAGTTTTTTGTACATTCAATGGAAATGTATGAAACATTCCCACAAACTGAATTAACAAGAGCTGTTGGAACTGTTCTATGTAATGATGATTTCTTTATAACAGGAATTTGTGAAAAAACATTATTCACATTAGTTGGTGCTGACTCTCAACAACTTGATAAGGTAATTAAATTATTTTTAAAATAATAAATTTTGATTATAGTAAATATTTAATGAATGAATTTTTAATACAATCATAGGATCTTTTACCACGTATTACAGAATTTTTTCCAGCTGGTTCATCATGGAAACAATTAGTTCACTATGCTCAATTAGTTGAATCAAGTAAATATATTTGCAATTATATAATTATTAAATTAAATTAAATTTCTAATGTTCAACTGTACCGATACCTAAATGTAGTTTACGGTCAATGGAAAACAATTTTCTCACACTGTGTATTATTTCATCATCACAAAGAAATCCGTTGACAATTACTATTTATTAATAGGGAGGAAAATTATAAGAAAATCGGGCAGATCATGATGGCAATATTTTTGAAATTCTTTTTTAGTTGCATGAATAAATTCAATGCTATGATCGAATCGATGACCTTTATTTTCACCTTTTTCTTTCACTGTAAAAATCTTCCAATCTCAAATATTTGATATTTCATAGTAACTGAAAATTTAGCCTGATCCAATAATATATAGAATTTATTTCTGTAATATTTCGCCCACAAGATACCCTCGTTAAATGTCTATTAGCTACACTTACACACGACATATTTCAACTTCTACTAGATCTGGGTTTTATAGTTTAAAATTTTAAAGTTTATTTGCTGTGGGAAAGAATAGTTTGAAATTGTAAAAATTGTAGAAATTAATTAAAATTATTTCTTTATTTCAGAAAAATTTCAAATGTATGATTTTAAAAAACAAACATCAAATATAAATATGTATGGAAAGCAAACACCACCTAAATATAAAATATCGAAAATTAACACACCAGTAGTAATTTATTATGGCACAAATGACAATTTCATCTCAGTTTTGGTAAATATTATGTTAAAATTAATTCTCAGTCTCATAAGAAAAAGTCAACAACGCATAAAATATTCTCCTTTTATCATATTATGGAATTTTTCTTCATCATTTCACAAAGCCAATTGTTCCTCACGCACTTCCCCTCATCAAACAGTTCATCATAATAATTCAAATTATCAGCAACAATCGTTTTCTCTTCTCATCTTCATCAAAAGATTTAATAATAAAATATTGGGTCTTTTCCATTTTTTTCAGGATGTAGAAGACTTAGCCAAAGATCTACCAAATGTGATAAGTACTAATGAATTAATTGGTTGGAATCATATGGATTTTTTATTTGGTCGAGATGCAAATATAGAAGTTTACAATAAAATTATAGAAACAATTCGTTCATCAGAATTTGGTGTAATCACACCACTAGTAGTAGATGAAGCTGAAGCTGATGAGGATTTAGAAGAATCAGAAGATTATTAAATAAAAATAATATTTTTTTAAAAAAAAGGATTTTTCTTTTATTTTTGTGGGTTTTGTTAAATTCAAATAAAAATTCGTTTTGTTTTTTTTTTTTTGTGCTAAATACTTTTTTGTTGTTTTTTTTTTTTATTATTAAATATAATTAATTATATAATGTTATTAATTAAAGTTATATTAATTTATTTTTCCATCTTTTTGTTTAATTTTCTCTTATATTTTTTTTTTTTTTTTCATTTTTCTCTTAATTTTTTTTTTTTTCAATTTTTTTTTTTTGTTTTTCTTTCTTTTTTTTTTTTTTTTTTGACTTTTCTTAACATCTAATTAAAAATTAAAAACAAATTTGATCATGAAAATAAAAAAGAAAAATTACAACAATTTTACAAATTTTACTATTAATTTTTTTTTTTTTTTTTTCTTACAACAAAAGAAAAATGATCCAAATCCTGAAATCCTATAATATTTTTTTTTTGTCTCATCAAATAAACGTAAAACAAAATGGAGTAAAACAAATGAAATAAATTTAAAAAAAAAAAAAAACAAAATGGCGTTTTAAATATCAAGAATACTTTTTTTTTTTTTGGTTGACATTTAAATTGTTTAAGAACAACAACAAAACAACGTTAATATTTTTGAATTTTTTTTTGTAACATTTGAAAGTTTTTCTAACACAAGAAAAAAAAATATCGTAAGTTGAAAGAATAATAAACGAAGATACTAAATAATTGGCAGTTAAATTCTTTTTTTTTTTTTTTATAATTTCAAGATTCTGGAATTGGATCTAAATACGTTTTTCTTATTTTCTTATTTATTTATTTATAGGTTATGTTAAATTTTTAGTTTTGAGTAAAACTTAAAGGTAAATTTTCTCTCTATATTTTTCTCTCTTATAAAGGTAAACATCAATTTTTGTTTAAAAAATATTAAATTTTGTGTTTTTTTTTTGTGTTTTATTTAATTGTTTACTTTTTTTTTGTTTTTTAACTTTTAAGTAATATTTAATTAATTTTAGATATTTTTATTATATTTACTCCGTATATAATTTTTTTTCTTTACTGAAAGTTTTTTAAAAATATGTAATTTGTTTGTTTTGTTTGTTTTTTTTCTTTTTTCTTTTTGGTTTAGTTTTGTGTGTGTGTGTAGAAATTAGAAAATGATTTAATTTTAATATTTTGTATTTTTTTTTTTGGTCAATTCATTGGCTTGCTTTGTTTTTTTTTTTCCTATTTTCCTAAAAAAAATTTAAATCGAAATTTGTAACGTTTTTTTTTTGTTCCTTTTTTTTTCTTGTTGTTCTTTTTTTTCTTCTAAAAATCGTAATGAAATATCGGGGATGAGTTTTTTTTTTTTATTTGTTTGTTGTATTTGTTGTTGTTGTTGTAGTTGTTGTTGTTTTATTTATAAGTTGATTTTGTTTAAGAAAAACAAGGGCACATTATTGTTATTTTTCTATCACTTATAATTTTTAACTTTAAAACTTCATGATTTTCTTTTTATTCATCTTCTTCTTCTTCTTTTTATATAATTTTTTTCCTTTTTGTTAAATACCCTAATTACATATTTATGTTTTATTTTATGTTTTTTTTTTTTTTCATTTATTTTATTTATTATACGTACAAAGAGAGAATTAAAAATAGAAAAGTTTTTTTTTTTTCATTTTTTGTTTAATTTTAGTTTTTAATTAAATTTAAATTTTTCATATCCCGGCTTTTTTTCTTGTTTATGTTTTGTTTCTTAAATAATGTGAAAAAATATAAAAATCAGATTTCACCCAGTAAACATAAAATTACAAATATGTTTGCTTTCAATTCAGTTGAATCGGAATTAAATCGTAACGATAATTTGTCGATAAACGGATTAAAAGTCTTGGAACAGATGTGTGTGTGTGTGTGTTTTTTTTTTGTATTATCTTAATTAATTTAATGTAAATAAGAACGATCAAAATCTGACTTTTATTCTCTTCACTTAAATATTTTAGAATTTTAATTTAATTTTTATTTTTTTGCTTGTCTTGGTTTATGGTCAAACATTTACGTCTTAATTATTATTAATTTGAAGAAAAAAACAAAAACAAAGACCATAAAAAATAAACATAATCAAGACAATTTTCATTATAATAAATATATTTTTTATTTTTTTTTTTTTAAAATAAAAAAAAAAATTGGACCTTAAAAATGTGTATTTGGAAACTCTTTTGATTTGTTCCCAAACAAAATAAAACATTTATGAGTCTCTCCTCTTAAAAACAAAAACAAAAAAAAAAAATGTTTTATCTCAAAATTTCTCTTTTTTTTTTTGTTTCTTAAATCTAATTTTTCTTTTGTTTATATTTTCTTTTTTTCATTAAAATATTATTTAAATTTTTTTGTTGTTTTTCTTCTTTAATTTTTAGTTTCTTAGTTTTTTAATTTTTAGTTTTTAATTTTTAATTTTTAATTTTTCAGTAGCTCCCATGTTTTTTTTTTTTCTTTTGTTTATTTTATACAATTTAATTTTAATATTATTTTATAATTTCTAACCACATTTATTAAATTTGAAAAAGTATAATTTGTTTTATTTTTGCGTTTCACGAATTTGGAAAAAAAATGGAGAACTTTTTTTTCTTTGCTTATTTTTGTTTGAAGCAATTTTCTCTTAAAATCTATTTCCTCTTAAAAAGAAAAAAACAAAAAGAAAAATAATTTTTTTTGCAATACAAAAAATAGGAAATCAAAAAGTTTTTAATTAAATCAATAAAAATTGTGAGATTTTCTTTTATTTCCTTTATTATTTGTTTTCGCCCTCTCTCTCTCTCTCTCTCTCTCTCTAAATATAAAACAATGCGATAATTTTGATAGATTTAGGAGAAAAGTAAAAAGAAAATATAAAAAAAAATTATGAAAGGAATGATTTTTTTTTTTTTTGATTTATCATTTTTTTAATTTTTAATACAAACAAATTAATCAAGTTTTCGCATTTTATGCTAAATTTTTATTAATACATAATAATAAAATTATAAAGTAAAAGCTTTTTATTTATTTTTTTTTATAATTCTTTTTTTTTTCTTCTTTTTTGTTTATAAAATCTTCTTGTTACATTTTATATCCCATTATTTATAATTTATGTTGTTTAATTTCTTTTTTATGTTTTATTGTTTAAGTGTAATTTAAAAAATCTCATCAATTTTCTATTACTAAATTATGATTTCCTATTTTTGATTTTTTATTTTTTTTCTTTTAATTTTAATTTTAATTTTAATTTTAATTTTGTTTTTGTGTTGTCTCATTTCATTGATATTTTCAAAATTGTTTTTTGTTTTTCTTTTAATTCTCCTAAACTTTATTTATTTATTTATTAATTGTATTTATTATTATTTTTCATGTGTTCCTTATTTTATAATTAAAGGACTTAAATTAAATTCTCTTTAAAAATAATTATTTTTTCATTTAAAATTGATAAATATTTTTAATTTAAAAAAAAAGAAAAAATGAAAATGGATTCCCTTGTATATTTTTTTTTTCTTTTAATTTTTTATGTTTTTATGTGATTTATTTTTTATTTTTTTTCATTTTTTTCTTTAAGAATATTCTACATTTATTTTCTTTTTAATAAAATTTAAAAGTATTTTACATAATTATTAATATTTTGTTTTGTTTTGATTTTGTTAATTTGATTTTATCACGATTGAAATTTTTTTATTATTATTAAATTAATTTTCAAATGGTCTAAAAAATTTCCTTTTTGTATTTCTCTGCAATAAATTAACATAAAATTTAAGTTGATACGTTTTGATAATGAAATGAATACGAAATAATTAATCGTTGATAAATTTGTGAACTTTCAGAAGTGAAAAGTGTAGAATAATGAATTCTTCTGTTTATCCGGCGGTTACAAAATTTAAAAATACGGAATAATGAATCCATCTGTTTATCCGGCGATTACAAAATTTAAATATACGGAATAATGAATTCTTCTGTTTATCCGGCGGTTACAAAATTTAAAAATACGGTAAACGCCTTTCTATATTCGATTTAATTTTAGACCAATCAAACGGTTTTCGATCAGTTTCCGAATAAAAACGAATAAAAATTAAATAAATGACAATCGTGTAAATTTTATTCTTTGATGAAAAAATACCATTTTGTGTATTTGTTGTTGTTGTTGTTTTTGATGATTTTTTTTTGTTTTTGTTTTGTATTAAAATTTAATAATTTATGTAAATTTATGTAAACATTTATATACGATAATTATTTTACTTAAAGATTAATTTATAAGATTTTTATATTTTACTTTTTATTAATTAATTTTTTTTTTAAAATTAGAAGAAGAGAAAGCATTTTGGTAAATATTATCTTGATTTTTTTTTATCCATTTTCCATTTTCCATTTTTTTTTCCTTGTGTATTTATTTATTTTATTTATTAATTTTTTGAAACATTTATATAATTTAATTAATAATTTTTCTTTTTATTCTTTTTTAAAGTACTAAAAATAATTTGGCGCTTTTTTATTATTTTTTCTTTATCTTTTTTTTTTTTTGTTTTTTTTTTATTGGCGTCTTTTTTTTCTTTGTTTGTTTTTATCTTTTGTTTTGTTTTTTAATTAATTAATTAATTAATATTATTCTTTGACCGTGTACCGTCTTTTTATCATTACTTATATACTTATTTAATTTAATTTTTAAATTCTAATTGATTTCTTTTTTCTTCTTCTTCTTCTTCTTCATTTATTTTTAATTTTTAATTATTAATTTTTAATGTTTTTTTTCAATGTTTTTGTTTCGGTTTTTTTTTCATATATTCATTTTGAGTGATTACAAATTACATTAAGTAAACAATAAATTAAATATCATTGCTTTTAAATTTTCTTCTTCAAAACATGATTTATTAAAATATTTCTCATACATTTTTTCCCCACCCCTTTCACTTTTCTTGTGTTATTTATTTATATTTTGTTTTTCTTTTAATTAATGTGAAACCGTTCAAAAATTAATTAAATATATTATTAAATATAATAATAATTTTATAATGATTAATAAGGTTCGTATTTTTTAGGCCTTGGATCAAAAAATTGTTGCTACCTAAGATTAAATTATTACATAAAATTAATTACTTTTCTTCTTCTTTTTATTCAAGTATTTGTTTTTCTTCTTCTTCTTCTTCTTTTTTATTTTAAGGAGGATTTTTTCTTGTTACATATTTTTGTGTAAATTTAATTACAAAAAAGAAAAATAAAAAACGAAAGGAAAAAATTTCTTTGATGCTCATTTTCATTAATTTAAATTAATTAATTAAATTTAATTATTTTTTTTTTATTTTCATTTTCATTTTAATTATTAATTGTAATTGCATTGAAATGTTAATTATTTTTTTGTTTGTTTTTTCTTTCATTTTAAAATAATTTATTATATTTTTCTTCAAAAAAAACATCAAAATTTTGTTGTTCTTAAATTCTAAATTTGTTGTTGCTTTTTGTTTTCATCATTTCTTTGTTTTTTTTTTTTTTGTTTTTTAATTACATTAGTAATTTTAATTATATTCTCTTATTTAAATACTTTAATATTTTCTTGTTTGTTTGTTTTTTTTTTTTTTAATTTTTGTTTAATAATTTCTTATTTATTCTTAAATTTTTAAAACACAATTTGGGGGATTTTTTTAATCTTATTTTTTAAAATTGCAATTTCTAATTTTTATTAAATGTTTTTTATTTCTTTTTTTTTTTTTTTTTTAATAAATTATTCTATTTAGTAAAAAAAAAAATTCATTTTTTTTTCTTTCTTTTGATTTTGTTTTTGTTTCTTTGTTCAGATTTTTTTTTTTTTGTTTATCTTGTTTCTATTTTTTGTGTTAACATTGAAAATATCACCTTTTTTTTTTTTCTTTTAGTTTTTTTATTCTTTCATATTTTTGTTGTTCTTTTGATGGGATATCAATTATTTTATTTTTCTTCTTAGAATTAAAATAAAAATACAATAAAGTGTAGCGTTTATCATGTTTCAATTTCAATTAAAAAAAAACAAAAAAAATTGGATGTTTAAAGAATAAAAGAAACGCGATGAATGACAAACGAAAAGGAATATTCTAATGAATATTGAAATCCGTTCACGAATGCTTATTGGGATTCCAATTGGAATTTCAATAAAAGATTTGAATTTTTTTTTTTTTTGTTTTCATTTCGGTGTTTGAGATCTGTAATTTGTTTCTGATTGGATTTATAATTTTAAAGGAGGCACAAAAAATAAAATTCTGTAAATAACAGAAACGAGAAAAGAAAACGAAAGTAAAGGGAAAATAAAAAAAAAAAAAGAAATTAATACAAAATGTGATGCTAAACATTTTAATAAAAAAAAAAAAAAAGAAAAAGTCTAAAAACTAAAAACAAAAAAAAATAATACAAAAAACGACGGAGAGAAATCACAAAAAGAAAAAATTGAGCTGTGTCTCATTAAATACAATTAAAAAATGTCAGTAAATAAATATTTTTATTTTTCATTGTACATCCTGATTTTTGTCCTTCCTGATTTTTTTTTTTTCTCTATTTACTTTTTTTTACTATTTGGCCTCATTTAAAATCATAAAAAAAAAATAGTTTAAGTTTTCATAATGTCCTTTTTTTTTTTTGTTTTTATTTGCAAATTTTTATCTTTCAAATTATTCTTTTGCAGTCTTTTTATTTTGACTTTTGTATAAAATTAAGACATGAAAATTAAATTAATATTAAACGAATTAATAATGAATGGCTTATAAAATCTAAAATAATGTAATTGAATTATAAAGTTTGTATTGAACTATCAGCTTAATAAATATTGTAAGGAGTTTCGTATTTTTTTTTTTTTTTTTAAATTCTATAACAAGTGTACTTTGTGTTTCTTTTCTCTTTTATTTGAATAGCGATTGTTTGTTTATCATTTCATTTAGATGTTTTTATCATGTGTGTGATATTTGTGTTTTTGTATAATTCATTTATGTTTCACCATCAATGTTTCTATATTTTGAATCAAATGCAACAATATATATATGAAAAGAGTATTTAATAAGAAATACGATTTTTACTCTGATTATCAGACTTAAACTTTTCATTTGTTTTGTTAAAAACTTTCGCATTTTTATGTTTCTTATTTCTAATCAGGCTAATCAAAATAAATTTATTATTATTGTGCAGATAATACATTCACAGATTGTTCGTATCAATTATTCAAACAAAATCAATAAATATTGGATTGTTCTTTACACGGAAATATTTCTTTGTTTGATTTTGTTTCTTGTGAAAATATTAAATAACAAAAAAAAAAAAAAGAAGTGACACAAGCAAACATTAAATTATGATAAGTAAATTAGGAAATAAACGTTTTAATGCTTTCCTAATTGTTTGATGCATTTGATTCATTGTATAATGTCAGTTAAGTTTAATTTAATATTTATTTGAAATTGTATATTATTTAATATTCCTTAATATTTAACATTAATTGTCTTATTAGTTCTAAATACCGCCACAATTTTTATTTATTTTTTTAAAAAATAACAATAACGTTATTTAACGATTAAAAAAAAAAAAGAACTAAGCAAAAAAAAAAAATATTGGATATTTCTGATACTTAGATTTATCCTCCCTTCTCTGTGGAATTAAAATTTTTTTTTTATTTTAAGAAAGAAAATGGAAGAAAGTTTTTAATTAAATTAATTTTCTATTTAATAAAATTTATTTTCATTTCTATTAAAATAAATAATTTGCGATGTTACCAGATCCAATCGAATGAAATTATTAAAACAATTAAATTGTGAATAAATTAAAAATTTGCCAAACGTGATGTGTACCGAACTGATGAAATTATTATTTTGTTCTTTATTATTTATTTGTATTTTAAAACGATTGAATTTTAAATTAAATGAATTTAATTATTATGAAAGTTTTTATATAAATAATTTGTTTATTGCTTCATAATAATAATAATAATTCATTTATGGTTTTAGCCATCATTATGACAATTCAATAAGATTATTAATTGCTTTTGTATTGCATTGCCTCATTATACCCATTAAATCATTATGTTTATTTTAATTTCTTAAATTAATTAGCTCGTTTACTTTAAAATTCAAACGTTGTATTATTTTTATATAAAAAAAAAATTCCTTTATTTTCAGGAAAAAGGATTTCTTGAGAAATTTTTATTAAAAAAAATTTTTTGGCATACCCTACTAAAAAAAAAAAAATGCAAAAACAAGAGAGACGGATGTATTCTAATTTCTTAATTGATTTCAGTTCTCAATAAATTTATATTAAAAAAAAAAATTCTCTGATTGTCTAAAATAGAAACAAAAAAAAAATCTATTCAATTTGAAAATTCAACAAATTTTCTAAAAAAAATTTAACTTTGTCACATCTGAATTAATTATTTCATTCGTTGGATAAAAAATTGTGTTTTTCTTACTTTATTTATTAAATTAACGCTATTTTATCTTTTTCACGTCTAAAAATCACTTATTACTGAAATTTGAATCATTTAGTTTTAATTAGTTAATTAATTATTGAGACCACTTAAAAACTATTAAGCACAATGCATTCTGTATTTATTAATTTCATTATTATTTTTTTCTTTTTGAAAAAACAAAAAACAAAAAAAAAAGAAATTTGTTTATGACTGAATTTCCCATTTTCCCATTTTTTTAATTATTGATTCTTCTCTTTTTATTTGATTTTAAATGGTTTCCCCTCTTCGGCACTCACACACTTCAAAGACACCATTTTGAATTAATTTGACTCGGGGAGCATATTGTTTTTTAGAGAATTATGTTTAAATGTTTTTTTTTTTATATTTTGTTAAATCAAAGACTTGTGTTTTTTTTTTTGTTTGTAATTTTTAAATTAGTTTTATAATTAAAATTTAAATTCCCTTTTAATGCGGCTCGCAACTGTAAAATACAATACCAATAAAGAATAAACAATATCAAAATGGCGTCTATCAAAATTTCAATTGATGTTTCGTATTATTTTTTGTTTTAATTTTTTTTTTTTTGGATCACAGCAAATTTTTGCCACTGTTTTTTATTTCTTCAATTTAAACCTACATTTTCTTTATATAATAATAATTAATAATAATTAATAATAATAATAATTAATAATAATTAATAATAATAATAATAATAATAGTTAATAATCAATAATCAATAATAATTAATAAAAATTAATATATTCACTTGATTTCTTGTTTTATTTCATAAAATAATTAGTAATTAATTAATTAATTAATTAATTAATTAATAATAATAATAATTATTAACATTAAAAAGTTGGCAAAAAATTGTATGAGCTACATCTGATTTTGGGTGCTTGGTTTTTTTTTTGTTATTTTATTAGGTATTTTTCTTTTTCACATTTTGATTCAATTTAATTTAATTAATAATATTGAATAATATATATTTGGATGAATATATAGTAGGTAAATATGTATGCGAATTAATTCAACTTAAATTAAAATTTAAAATAATTAATAATTAAAAATAATAAGAATTGTTTCCCGGGCAAATTTTCTATCTTTTATTCCATTTCTCAAGTTTTTTATTCCTCGTTTTTTTTTTTTTTTTGTTCATATCGCCGTATGCATTTCTATTCATGTTTATTATGAGTTTGCTGAGGTAGACTAAAAATTAGTCATTTTGCATTCTGCTTGTGTATCTTTCTTAATTCTTTTCTTTCTATTCATTTCCTTTTTTTTTTTTTGTAAAAAAAAAGTGTCTTTGATTGTTTTTTTTTATCATTTTATTATTTTTTTTTTCTCTTTTTTTTTTTTTTTGTTATTCTTTTCTTAAAAAACTAAATACTTTTTGATTAAAATTAAAATAATAAATAAAAATTATATAATTTAATTTATCTGGATTGGCTTCATTTTATTTTGTTTTCTACTCCTCTCTACTCCATTCATCTACTTTTTCCCCACATTTTCACACTAAATATTGATTGCGAATAAAAATTTTACAAACAAAAAAAAAATTTTATCAAGTTTGTTTTGATTAAATCTAATTAACATTTTAATTATTCAAAACACTCTTGTTTTTATTTCACTTTAAAAAGTTACACAACAACATTCCTTCTTCTTTTATTCCTTTTTTTTGTTGAGAATCGTCCTCATGGCATTTTTTTGTTGTTTTTGGGTTTTTCTTTTATTCAATAATTTAAGGAAATAAATAATTCCTTTTTCTTTAAAAAAAAAAAAAAATTAGACTAACAACAATTGCAACTTTCTTCTTTTGATTAATAGTAAATTTGTTTGTTTTTTTTTTGTTAAAGTTTCTTCTTATGCTTGAACTTAATTTTAAGATTCAGAATCGATATACTTTTCGTGTGGCACCCGTTTTTTTTTGTTTGTTTTGTTTTGTTTAGTTTTGTTTCCTTATTTACTTATTTAGTTATTGTACAAGATTCGTCATGTTTTTTATTTGTTTGTTTTATTTTCTTTGATTAAAAATATAAAATTTAATCAATAAAAGATTTAAAATTTAAATATTAAATTATTTAAGCGAAATACATCACTTTTTTGGTGTCAGCATGTACGGTTATGGCACGTGCCATTGCACCTGGTGTTCGATCCTCTGAACAACCACTCTGGTGTGAACCTTCACCAGAATCATGTTCTTTTTCAACAAGATGATATCTAAATAGAAAAAAAAAACAAAATTTAATTAATTTCATTGCAAAAGATATTTCACAGAGGTTGAAGTAGAAAAATGAAATATTCTCACAAGATAACCATTATTAAAAACTTAAAGAAAATTAAGTGAATGCATGCAAAGTATTTCAAAGGGTAAACGAGAAGTGATAAACGATTCCAATACATACAATTATACAGAATAATCGAAATATAATCGATTAATTTTTAATAACAAATTAAACAAAAAAATTTTATTTACCTTGCTCTAAAAGCAACCAAATGAGCATAATAAGCTGGTGCAGGTATTGATACAGATCTAGTACATCTAACATATGTATGACATAATTGATAAGTTAAGCATTGTAGTTCATCAGAATCAAAATGATTGTCATCCCAAAGGACATGATAATGTGATGGACGACTTGTTCCCTATAAAAAATTTGTTAAAAATAATTAAATTAAAACTTAATTAAATTAAAACTTAATCAAATTTATTAGAATTTAATTGAAATTCTATAAAAAAATTTAATTCGTTACTAATTCATTTTAATTAATTAATTAAACTTTTGAAACAATAATAAAAAATAAAAATTTACCTGAATACCCTGATGACTGCATAAATAAAAATCAAATTCAGTTGGATGTGTAATACCAACATCAACTGTAGTACCAGCTGGTATATTACCAGATTTTCCACTTTGTTCTTTTTTATCAGCACAAAATAGTCTTGTGTGATGTCGTTTTTGTACAACAATAAATGTGATACCTACAAGAAAAAAAATCATTTAAAAAAAAATTCCGATTATCAAATTTATTTTAAAAAAAATTTAAGATTATTTCGTTGAAAGCAAAAAGTAAATCAAATAAAATCCTGTCAGTTGATAATTTTAACAATTACATGGTTACATATGAAAATAAAACATACCAGGTTTATAATCTGCCTCAAGTTTAATACATGCTTCACGTATTGCTGTTAATTCATGTTGTAATACATGTGGAAATTGTCCTTCAGAAACACCGTCACGATATAATATAATTCTATGTGGTTTATAACCACCAGTTGATTTATAAAACATAATTAATAATTCACGCACCATACTACTTAATTCTTGTATTATTTCTTGACGATGCTGTTGTACACGTACTGTAGCTGCATAACGTGATGGATGGGCATCCATTGAACCGACAACAGCTGCTATTGATGGTTTTTTATTGTCGCCAGCTGGTGGGTGTGTTACATCAGCACCCAAAAATATAACAGGTTCATTAAAGACCTAAAGAAAAAAAAGATTAGAATTAAATAAAAAATATTCTATGCTAATTTGACTCAATTAATAAAAAACAACAGTTTGTGTATACCGTTTTTTCAAAACAGATTTAAGAAATTTTAAGTAAAGTATAAAACACGATATGAATAACAAAAATAAATTCTTTAATTTATTTTAAACAATAAATAATATGATCTAATCGAATAAATTAAGAAAAAAAAATATTACCTTTGGTCTTATTGATGGCACTAAAATTGAATTTATTCCACCCAATTTTACGTTAATTTTTAAACATAAATTTGATAATGTTTGTGGTGATGTTTTATTTACATTTTTAGCTTGTACACATTGCGTAGCCATACCCAAAACTGTATCACCAACACGTTTGACTTCAGCTAAAAAAATAATAACAAATTTAGATCAAATTAAAAAAAAAATGTTTGTATTTATTTCACTTACCATAAACTGGAGTCTTTCCAGGTAATACAACAACAACTAATTGTAATGCATTAAAAGTATTTTTTAAATATCTAAACATTGGTTCAACTTGATCTGGACCAGTTGCATATTTACAAAAACATGGTTGTCCTATTATTGGCATACCCGCATCATTTGAGATTTTTTGTAATTGTTGAGTAAAATTTCTGTTTTTTTTTAAGGAGAAGAAAAGAAAAAAGAGCAATGTTATTTTATGATTTTGTTTCAAAACTAAAGAAAAACATTAAAAATTAGAAAAATTGTAATTTTAAATAATAATGCTCGGATTATAAAGAATTTTTATAAATATCTTCATTTATTTTTACTTTATTTCTTGAAAATTTCTTTAAACTTATTTCGATTCTGTTCGTGTTTGTCACATTAATATCTTTCGTTCTTCATTTTATGAAATCATTCAATATAAATCAATAAGAGTAGACTCAGAATTTTAAACATCTTAATTGTTTAATTAAATATTTTGCATAATTAATAAAATTAATATGACTTTTGTATGATCTTTGAACTTGTTGTTTTTTCTTATTTTTCATTATTTACGTTACTTAGTTATTTTATCAATTATGGTTCGTCTGAACTGGAATATTTATCAAAATTGATACAACCAACTATTTCAATAATTTTCAACTAAAAACAAAATTCGCTTCTGTATTTTATTTCTAACGATAAAATAAAAAAAAATAAAAATCACAAAATTACTTAAAATAAAATCAATTGACTCATATTTGTTTCAATTTATTGAGTCATCAGTGGGGGCATCCCTCTGTTAGTATATTATTATTTGAGTCATCATTCTTAATAAACAACAAAGATTGGTTTAATAAATAATCTTACCTTAAAGCATCTTCACGCACAGTTCTTTGTGGTGCAAAACATGCAATTGCCCATACACGTATTTCAACACCAGTAAAAAATTGTTTACCACGCATATCCCATACACCTTGATTAGGTGATGCTAAGCTGATCTTATTCTGTGGAGGAAAGACCTTGTCCTGATTTTAAAACAGTTTCTTATTTCAATCCATAATTTTTAATTCATTGTTTGTTATATTTTATTTTTCCTATTTAATTTTTGTGTTTAAAATTTAAATTTTGACAAAAAACTATACAATTTATAGAAACTCATTTTTTTTCTGTCATAAAATATTATTAAAATTTTCAATAATTCTTTATGATACCGAATTTTTTCTCAAATAAATAAAAAACACAGAAACCTTTTTCGTTTGTTTTGTTGGATTAAATACTTACTTGTCCACTCATACTAGAAACACGTCCACCATATTGTAATTTTGGTGGTGGCAATACACGTCCACGTACTTCCATCATACTATTGGATATTGTTAAACCAAATTCTTGTACATATGCGTCATTATTAAAATCAGCACGACGTACTAAATTATTAATTTCACGTTCACTAAATTAAAGAAAAGAAAAAAGTGGTAATATTATAAACATTTCAATGGCTTATTGTTAATAATAAACTTAATTATAAAAATAGAAAAATATTTAAACGTTCATCATTTCATAAGAAATTTTTCAGAGGTTTATGCTTTCCACAAAATTCGAAAAATTCACATTTTTAGTTTGTTTTTAGTGGAGTCAGGCTAATAATTAATTTTTATATTTACCGATCAGGAGCTGATCTAGCTGTTGCTTTGATCATTGTCGATGTTTGCATATCCGTTAATTTTTTAATACATCTTTGTCCTGCCACAATATTACATACTTCTAATGGTAAATATGTATGTTTATGTTCTTGTCCAACTTGTAAACATGGTAAATGTGGATAACGTAATTTCATTTTATATTTATCAAGAAAATATTTAGCAACAGTACATTCAACTGTTTGTCCATTTTCTAATTGCAGTGGGAATCTAAAAATTAAAATTCAATAAATTTTCCAATTTAAAGATTTATCTTTAATGATTTAGAATTAAAAGACTTACGATTGCATTTGAGCTGGTCGTCTTGTAACATTACAAACACGATATTTACGTCTCATTGTACCACAATGAGTTATTTCAATTTTTAAACCTTTTATTTCTTTGGTGAATTTAACACGTTGTGAATCAGTTAATGGTTTTCTTTGTTCATTAATATCTCTTATATCTAATACTTCACACATAAACTCAATAACTGGTTGAGCTTTATAAAATGCTGTTGCTGATACGTCAATATTAAGCATCATTTTCCATTGTGATGGTCTAACACTTTGATGAAAACCAAACCATACTTCACGACCACCACCTAATGGATGATAATATCTAAAGGAAAAAAGAAACAAAAATCAATTAGTAAATATTTTATATTTAAAACGAGCAATTTGTAATATTCACAGAAAAAAATTCGTGAAGATCTACTGTACCGACACACAGGATTTCATAAAATAAAATGTATTCATAATAAAACCTTACAATGCATTTAGGAATTCATAAATTACAATATATTTCTTTAATTTGTCACAAAAACTGAACTGTCCATCATATTATATATGTCCATGAGTAATTATTTTTCGTACTTGAAATTAATGAATTCTCGAGTAATTAATTTTTTCAAAAATCAAATAAAAACTAAATATAAATTACAAATACAACAAGGTGAAATAAAAAGTTAATTTCGATAGGGAAGTAAAAATAAATGTCTAATTTCAACGGTTGAACAATGCCAATTAATTATTTATTTATCGTCTAACTTTTAATTTAACCAATACAAATGATGATAAAGCAGTGTTCTGTTATAAATACCGTTGTGTCGGTATCGAATACAAAAAAAAATTAAAAACAAACTTACCCATCTGGCGAACTAAAAAAACTACGTCCAACTGGTGTATATGTCATACTTGGTAAATGTCTCATAACAACATCTAATGCTAGTATAGCATCGTATGGTATTTGTCTTGTACGTCCTTCTAAAGCCTCTTCTAAATTAAATAATGATACTTGTGCAACCCATTTTATTGTTACACGAAAAACACGATCTTTTCCTTCACCAGGCAATGTTACTTCTAATTCTACACGATCATTACCAATTGGCAATGGATCTCTTGTATATAAATTATTACGTCCATCAAATACTGGTTTTAATACACCAAATATTTTACTATATGCATGTACCATTGTTTCAATAATTTCACGATTTACCTTTAAATGGAAAAAGAAAAAAATTAATTAAATTTTTATAAGAATTTGTTGGTGGTTAATATATATAGGAATTTCGTGTTGTTTATTTAAGAACAAAACTCATTCTTTTTGATTGAATGAAATTGAAGATTTAGAATGAACCCAATGAAAACAGAACAAATTTTTATTTAAGCGAGGAATTATGAACATTCTTTTATTTTCAATTCAAGGACAAAAGTTCTATTTTAAGAAAACTCAATAATCAGCTACAATCAAAACAGTTTGCTTCCAAGTGTATTTTCAGAGTTCATTTTCCAAGAAAATAAAAGAATAATTTGATTAAAAAATTTACAGAGAACTTTAGTTATGAGTTCTCTAATCCATTTTTAGAATCAATTCGCAGTTAGAATTGCATTTAGAATAGAACTAAAGCTTTTATAATTTTAAATGTGATGGTCCAAATAGACAGGTTTGATTTTTTACCCAAAACAAAAATATAATAAATAATTAAATTACCTTTCTTGGACATTTATCTGGTTGTATACTAATATCATAATGATGTACAAAACCACGTGGCATTGATATTTGAAAGTGATTAGCACGTAAAACAATAGGACGTCCTTCACGTCCTAAATTTGGACGACGTGGACATGTAAAAACTGGAAGTTCTGGTGGTGCTGGTGTTGTTGCTGTAACAACGCCCAATGCAGTACCAGCAACATTTGTTGATGTTGTTGTTACTGGTGATGGATTCACGGTTGCACCTGGTGCTGTTGGTGCTAAAGAAAATAAACAAATGTGGGTTGATCGGTGGATGAATGGATAGAGGATAATAAAGGAAGAAGAAGAAAAAAGTAATTAATGAAATGTTCCTTGTGTTTTATATAATAAGATGATGATGCTAAAAGCGATTAATAAATTTAAAAATCATTTTTCATATTTTGACGAAAGAAAATTGTTCTTAAAGTATTTAATCACACTCAAAAAATGCGGTAAATATAATTAATATAATTAATATAATTAATATACAAAAATTTAACAAAAAAAAAAACAAAATTCGATTTTCGAAAAAAAAATAATAAAAATGTTTTTGTTGAAGCAAATTTTCATTTGTATTGTGACAAATATACCAAAAATCAAATAGTAAATAATTAATAATTGAAATTTTTGAATCTGTTAAAAATTATTTGCAGAGAATTTGAAATTAAAAGTTCTAAGTTCAAATTGTGTTTTTAGAAATATTATTGTTGATGTTTTTATTTGTAAATTGAATGAAGAACAAATAAGTTGCTACATGTTGTGTTTTAGAAATTGTACCGTTTGAAAACATCGAACTTTATTAACATTCACAAGATATAATTGTGAAAATTTCTGAGGAGTACGATACTACCAGGGATTATCTTTACTAAATTTTAATTGTACGATAAACGTAAAAATATTAATTAATCACATAATTTCTTATACAAAAAGAAATGTCTACTTTAATTTGATACTTTTAAAAGATCTATTTAGCAGAATATGGTCTGATCTGTTAAAAAAACAATAATTACACATGCTCTAAATTGATTACATTAGTTGAAAATATTTACAAAAATATATATTGTCAAAATCTAAGAAATATGTTAATAAATAATTATTTAATTATAAAAAATTATTTTAAATTCTTCTAATTTTTTGGAATTTCTGTAAAAATGTTTTTTCAATGCACGTTTTGCTTTATAACTATTTGTTACAACCAGTGTAGGTTGGTCCATTTCTATTGTATAGATATCATGAAAATAAATCCAGATATGTTTCCAAACAAATTAAAATAATTCTAAATAAAGTAAATATTTTAGTTAATATTTTTCTAGAGTTTCGTACTCCTCTAATTAATGTAACTACTAAAAAAGAAATCAAAGCAAAAGAAACTACAATAATAAGTGGAAGTATTTACATGAGAGTGTTTCGAAGCTGGTCTGTGTTTGTGAGGAGGGGCTCTGCGGCCGAGGAGGCGAAGAGGTCCATTGTGATTCTAAAAATAAAAAAATCATTTTGTTTTCATTTTTATGGAAAATTAAAATCTGAAAAAAAATTTCGTATGTACGATCACTTCTGTTATTAAGTATAATTAATTATCAGAATTTGTGGTTTTGTTATTTATTATATTTTTGTCTGTGGCTTCTTTCCTTTTCTGCTTTTTTTTTTTTTCTTAATTTCCTAAACCTAAAAAAATTAATCAAAAAGAAACAATTTCCTCAATTTGTGGTTCCATTTTTAATTCTTCTTTTTAATCAATAAAGAAATCATAATTCCTCTTTTACTATTCCTATTTTTTTTTCGTTGAGAAGATAATAAATTTTCTTATCAGACCAAAAAAAAAATTGAACTAGAGAAAAAAAATAGAAGCTTTGACATTTATTTTCATAATATTTATTTATAAATTTGACGTCACACATACACATAAATTATCAATCTAGGTTTCTGTTAAAAAAGAAAAGGTGTAAATAAAATGTACTTTTAGGTAGGTACTTGAGAATGTAATAAAATTATCTCATTTTGATAAAAAAAAAAATACCAAAAAAGTAAAGAAAGACCTTTTTTTCAAAAATGCAAAAACAATTTATGTATTTTAGTTTCACCTTTTAATATTTTTTGTTGTTGTTCAAAAAACATTCATTGAACTGAATAACATTTGACAATTATATTTATTTTTACACTGTCAACATAAACAAACCCTTCCCTATTCCCCCCAAACATCAATAATTCTTCTCTTTAAAAACTGAAAATATAAATTTACAACGAAATTAAAAATATTAGTTTTTTTGTTATTTACAAAAATTACAACAACAAAATATTTGTTCCCATTTGAATTGAAAAGGCGTTCCACTTGTTGCCAAAAAGTACAAACAAAACCTAAATATTTATTTGTTTTTCTCTTTTGTATTTAACAATTTTTTTTGTTTGTTAGAAAAAAAAGTTTACTTTTTTCTTCTAATTTATATTTTTTTATGTAAATTAATTAAACAAATAAAAAAAAAGAAGAAAAAAAAAACGGAATAAAAATAAGAGTATTTCGCATTTTGATTTGAACAAGAGAAGTCACACATCGGTCGATGACCTAAAAACAAAATTACATTTGAAGGAAAAAACGAAGAGAAGAAAAAAAATGAAAGATAGAAAAAAAAATATATTGAACTAAATTCTAAATTCTAATAAAAAAAAAAAGGTTTTCTTTTTATTTTTGCAAAATAAGCATTTTTTCATATTTCATAAACTCTATTAAACTTATAATATTAATCATAACACTGATTAATAATATTCTTGGTAATTAGATAACGTCTGCTCGCTCATGAGGTTTTTTTAATTCAGGTGAAGAGTATAGAAAAAAAAAAGTCTGCTTTTGCTGTTTTTAGTTAGACGTCAGACGGAACACATTATTTATAAAAAAACGTATTTGTAAACGTAAAAAATAACTTTAAACTTACGTTGCCCTACGGGATACATTATTTATTATATCACAATGATTATTCGAGGCACAACGGATTATACAAAAACACAAAATCACAAATTGTTTTGTCTTGATATTAAAAAATCAAAACGCCATATGCATTTTTTTCGGTTGTGGAGAATTTTTGAGGTAAATTGAACAAAAACTTAACTAAATTCTACACTTAAATATTCTTTGGGAGGTACAAAAAAAATACCTCCTTCGTTAAATATTTTTGAAATAATCGATCTCTCCAAACTAACTCTCACTGAACTAATTTTATTTATGGCATTAAGGAGTTGAACACATTTTCCACTAAAATTTTTATATCTATGGTTTTCTAATAAAATAACAATTTATAAACTCTTAAAAATTCATAAATATAATTCTTTATCGTTCAATCGATACTTTATTTTATATTAATCACTTTAAACAACTTTTATCACTAAACAAACAAAAGCAAACAACACTAGAATTAATTAGGTTAAGCTGTCACCTGTCATGATAGTTCAAATTTAAATAAACAACATAGATGGTGCCCTTGTTGATTTTAGAAAAAAAAATCATCTCTACAAAGTCCAATCGTATAGGTGAAAAAACTGATATTTACATTGTTGGTTAGAGGTGAAAATTGACATTTGAGAATTTATTTTCAAAGATTCCAAACAAATTATATAGTAAAATGTTATTCAATTCATTTTCTAAAATTAATTAATTTTTTTTTTCGGAGACCGGAGACTTAATGTGAGATAAATACAAAAAGACATATTAAAATTCTCTACACTGTCATTAATGTGACTGTCAAAAAAACAAAATTGAAAACTAAAAAATAAAAAGAAATTCAGCATTTTTAAATAACCAAAATAAATAAAAAAGAAAATGTCGATTCCATTTAGTGGTGCATTACGTCGTTCTGGAGGATTAGTATCAGCAATTGGAAAACAAATAAAATTAATAAATTTAAAAGCTGTGAAACGCATAACAGTTACGTTTGATCCATTTCATGAAAATGCAATACCAACGAGGTAAATTTTTCTTTCAAATTGTTACTAAAAATAAATGAAAACTTTACCATTTCATCGTTTCAACGCATGCGCTTTTAATTAAAATATTAAATAAAATGGCTGAACAAATTTTAATGTGAAGAATATTTTTTCATATTACTTTAGTCTTGCAATTTGAGTCCATCAAGTGTTTTCTTAAAAACTGTGCTATTTAATTTAATTACAAGGTTTTCATTATATATTATTATTATTATTATTATTAAGGAAAATTAAAAGAAAAAATAAATTAATTCTTTTTTTTCTGGAAAAATTGGAAAATTTGAAAAAGAAAAATACATACCAAAAGGTTTTCCAAGTATATTTATGCCACCATTTAATTGAATTGTTGTTGCCAAATCTGGATAAGGAATTGGTTGTAATTTAGTGGGGCCGCCTGGTGTTAATTCCCTTTCTGTTGACATTTTTGTCTGAAAATAATTTAAAAAAATCATTTTCTTTTGTTTTATTTGCAGAGATTTTCTATTTCAACTTTCGTGTCCAAAAATAGCAACCACAAATACAAATTGTGCATTAAAAACCGATATTGTTTCTGATAGAAGGCCACCTACAATTACATTTCAGTTGATTCCATCTGTTCAAAGTAAGTTTTAAAATTCCCAGGAGTGAGAGAGATAAAATAACTAACTTTTCTTCTAAATTTTAGCTGAAGCAAAATTGAAAACAATTGTATTCAATAGTGATAATTTAACAACATTGGAATTATTACAATTAACAAATCAGCACGTTTCAATATTAGCACCCAAAGAGGAACCAATAAACGTAGTCAAAACAAAATCAGAGAAAAAATCAATTAAAGCCATTGCTAAAGGTGGTGGAAAACGAAAATAGAATTTCTCTAAAACCCCCAGTTAGAAATTTAGAAAAATTAGATACAGAAAATGGCGAATTCAAATTATAAAAAAGGTGGACATTTGGATTTAATTGAAAAAATTTATAAGGATATGCCATCATTTACTGATGTCTTTACTGAAGAAACATTTTATATTTTTGCTGCATGCTTTGTTATTTCAACTGTTTTATTGGCATTCCTTTTGTCCAGATTTATAACAATAAAACCAATTGATATGTAAAAAAAAAACATTACTAAATAAATGAATTCATAAAGAAACTGAATTTATTTTATTTTCTTTCTATCTCACTTAAAATTAGTTAGTATTATTTTTAAAAATTAAAAATTTTCAAGTGAAAAAAAACAGTAGAAAAATTGTTCCCCAACCCAAATAGAAATTTACGTTTTAAAAACAAAATCCAATAAATTATCTCTTCACTTTATGTATATCTTCTTTCTCTTTCTTCTACTGGCATTTACTGGCATAAAAGAAAATTATTTATTGTGACGGTCAAACATCGAATTTTGCATTGAAATTAATCAATTTAATAATAATTTAGTTCAGTAATCTTTTTATTTACTCAAAACAAATAAAAAAAAAGTTCATTTTACTTTAAAATTAAATATTAACGTTAATTGACGACGTCACAAACAAAAAGTTTTTTGTTGCTGGAAAAAGAAAGAGATGAAAAAAATGGGAACCCATAATATGGTCTCCATTTTAAAATAAACATCAAATTCTTATAGGAGATGTAAAAGTACAATAAAATTGGGATTTTCCCATTATAAATTCTAAAAAATTATCTTAAATGATAAAATTTGTGACGTGCTTCCATTAATTAACACAAAGGCAGACCCTCGCTTTTGCCCTTCTTTGGATAAAGTATTTTTATAAGTTAACAACTTTACTGAAAATTTAAAATCGTTACCTGATAATTTTTTGGTTTTTATAAAAAGTGAAATTTTATTTCATGACGAAATGTCTTTTATCCAAACAGTCTATTCGTTTTTTATTTTTTTTTACAAAATATAATTTTTTTTACATAAACAACAAACTATACGCAAACAAATGATCTTCGTGAAAACAAAAAATTTGAAATCCATTGTTTTAAATAAAAAAAAACAAAATAAAAACTAATTTTAATATCAAATTATTTTATTCTACGCGAAGAAGCCAAAAAAAAAAGAAAGCTTCATTTATTACGTAATGATAAAATTATTGTTTTAATTTATTTACATTTTCATGAATCATAATAAAGAATTAAAATAAGAAAGACTGTTAATTAATTCTTTGAAATTGAAATCAAATTGAATATAACAAAAAAAAAACCGGCAATAAACAAAACACATACAAACAAATAGAAATACTACATATAAAAAAAAAGCCACTGGATAGAAAAAAAAATCTATCAACAAGAGTGAATAAGGCATCATAATAAAATAATAGTAAACAAAAATATTAGTAATGTTGATCACAAATACCAATGTAAATTGTTATGAAACAAACGATTCAATAGAACATAATAATCAGGGAAACTAGATTTTTCCTAGCTAATAAATCTCTCTATATATCTCTCTCTCTCTCTCTTTCCCATTCCATAAATTTAAATTAAATAATTTTATCTAATATCGAAAGATTCTCCTATTTTTTTTTTAAACAAATGAGCATGCGCAATATTACAATTATTATTATTATTAGTGTTAAAATATGGCGTCTCAAGTTCAATGTCAAAAACTATGTTATTATAAAACACATACACACACACAATATTTATGTAGAAACCAAATTTCAATAGAAAATTTATATAAACATTAGAATCCGTACAAACATTGTATGTTAGTGGTAGTGTGTTATTTTGTTACTACATGAGAAGAAAAGAGGAGATTGAAAAATTGGGGATGTTTATATCATTGTGTGCATGCTGTGTATGTTTTTGTGTGCATGTGTGGGTTATGCGTGGGTGTATGGTTGTGTTGACATGTTTAGTCGTGTTCGTTGGGATTTTTGTATAAAGGAATAAAAACAAATAATGGGGTGAGGGTATAAAGTTTTTCTCCTCGGAATAAAATGAAAATAATAGAAACTTATATGAGGACAAAAAAAAACTTAAATTGGGTTATTTTTTTTTGTTTTTAAAACAACGCGGGAAATATTTTTCTTTTAAATACGAAAAGTCAAGTTCAAAACTATAGTTTTTTTTCTATAGGTTGAACAAAATTGGAATAAAAACTAAAGGAATATTTTTTTTTTTTGTAACTTTTTTTCACAGAAATTATTAATTAAGTTATACCACCTTACCTTATCAGTTTGTGAATGAAAAGAATTTTCAGTTCGTATTTTTTTTTTCTTTCTTTCCTTTTAAGATTAGATTAGATTAATTTTCTGTATTTTTATTAATTATTAATTGAAGATTCGATTAAATAAATATTTAATAAAAACAAAAATATTTTATAAATTTAATATTTTTGAAATATGGATTATTAGAAAATTAGGGATGGAGAGATAATTCATATTTAGATGGGTCAACTTCTCTGACGTCTGGAAATTTCCTTCAATCAAAGAGAATATGGAAAAATATGTTCAATCAGAAATATCCGATATTCATTTGAGGGTAAAAAAAAAGGTTTTTTTTTATAAAAAAAAGGATTCCTGGTAAAGGGACAATAGCAGTTCAGTTCAACGCATACTAATTCTTAACGAAGTCAAAACAAAAAAAAAATGGAATCACACTCTGGCAGAATCATACATTATGTCATTGACAACAAAAACGGACACGTATACAAAAAAAAAATTAAATTTAAATTTAATCAGGATACCAGAATTAACGTACCTTCAATTTTCAATTAGAACAAATATTAACACTTTTAAAATATTTCTTTGATTGAAATCCTTGTAATCAAAAAAAAAATAAATCACAAAATAAAATCCTAGAATCTTGACACCAAAATACAAAAAAAAAACCGAAAAAGGAAGACAACTTTTTATTTTTGGAAACTTTTTATTCTTTTTGGTTTTTTTTTTTAAAAAGAAAAAAGTATTTTTCAATGCAACAAAAACAAAACCAGTAATAAAAAATGACTCGCAAGATAAAGTGAGACCGAGACAACAACAATAACACAAGAAAAAGAAACCTCTGGAAACAAAAACAAAAGAATATAACAGAAAAAATACCAAAAACAAAAAAATCTGTAGGAAAAAACAAATAAGGGAGAAATTTTCGCCATATTTAAAAGGGGCTTTTTTTTTTTTTAGAAAGAGTGAAAATGATGAAAAGTAGGTACACTACATACACACACACAGATAGATTAAGTTTAATTAATATAAAAAAAAATGCATGATGTTGAAATACATCCCACACTGTTTTTCATATTGTCTCTTTCATCCCCATTAGATTTTTTTTTGTTTTCTTTGTTTGTTGGTCAAATTCTCAATAAAATAAAATTTAATATGAATCCCTATGAATTAATTTAATTTCTTTTTCATTTTATTTATCAGTAATCTTACCTTTTTTTCTTTATTTGCTTTGATCGTCTTTTATTTTTGTTTTTTTTTTTTTTTTTTTGTTTCTTATCAACCCCAGTTCTTTTCTATTATAAAACTATAATAATTTTATTCAACTATTTTGTTTTTATTTTTGTGATGAAACAGAATAAATAAACAAAAAACAAAAAAAAACAAATGTAGAACAAAAACAAGAACGAAAACCACAATTTATAATTATTTTATCACAAAAGAAATGAAAAAAAAGAAGTAAAAACAAAAAACTAAAAACAAAAGAGGATACGAGTGGAAACAGTACACAGAAAAATAATTAAATTATAAAAAATAATAATAATAATAATTAATATTAATTCACAAAAATGTCACATTAAAACAAATTTAAAAAAAATGTTAAAAAAAAAACACAGAAAAAAAAAACTTAATAATTTTTACATTAAAAAAACACAACATAATTTAAATATTGGAAATGAATCATATTTTTTTTGTAGTTTCTTCTTTTATTTTTTTTTTATTTATTTTCCTTTTTTTAAGAACAAAACACACAACACACTTTTTTCTTTTATTTTTTAGTTATTTAGTTATTTAATTAAAATTTAGAAGAAAACAGAATTTCAAATGTTTTCTCCTTTTTTTTTAAATTGTATTTGTTTTACTTTTTCTTATTATTATTTTAAATTATATTATTTTTTAATTTAAAAGAATTTAAATAATATAATTATCGTATAATAATTTTTGTATTTTAATAATAATATTATTAATATTTTCTTCTTTTTCCAACATTTTTCCACTTTTTTTTATTTCAAATCGTTTCTTATTTTTTTTGTTCCTCTCTCACTTCTTTTCTGTTTATTTGTTATAAAAAATATATATATTCAGTTCAGTTCAGGATTGTACATGTTAAATTTAAATATGTGTTAGTGCGTATAATATATGTGTATGGGTGAATGCGTATTACCCGTGTGTATATGAGTCAACTTTATGTGTATTATTTTTTTGTTGTTTTTTTTTTCGTTTATATAAATACACACATGTATAGATCAATCACTAAAACTTAATACACACACACACTCATCTATACTTCTTATAAGGAAAATAAAAATGTATTACACACACACATTTATACACACTATTTATTTTCATGAACAATTTTATTTTATGTCAGTGTATTAGTGTTTTTAAATAAAAAGATTGAAGAAAAAAAAAAAAAAAACTTGATAATATTTTTTTTTTATTATTTTGAAATTGGCAAACTTAAATAAACTTATTTAATTCAATTCAACATAATTATTAATGGCTTTATTTTAATACTTTTCTAATCATTTATATGAAGAATTATTGAAGATTTTTCGTTAATTTTATTTATTTATTTGAAATGGATGTTTAGCGAATTGCGATTTTGCGATTTTTAGCGGCCTTGAATTGTTGTTGTATTTTTATATTACAGTGTTAACTTTGTTTGTGTTGAGCGAATGTGTTTCATATTTTTATATGTGTGTGTGTAGCATACAAACACATGCATAAATTGATTCTATAAACGCCGACACACAAATGCATTTTATATAACTAAAATGATTCGTGTCGTCTTTTTTTTGCTAGAAAAAGAAAATAATATTTATATGAAAATATAAATAAATGAAAGAAAAAGATAATGTCGTATTATTTCGTTTGGTAATCGTTTAATTGTGGGAGGATTTAAAAATCTAATCAAAACGAAAGAGAACTATACACGAAAAACATTTAAGAGAATGAGATGGAAGTAATTTTTAACTCGCCGAACTAATATTTGTCTTTTTTTTAATATCAATGCGTAATTACAGATTCACATATTGCCTCTGAATCACATGTGATTGTATATATACGTGCGTATGTTTGTTTGTATTTAAAACTAAACGTGATGTAAATATTATTCTGTCCCTGTCGAATTTAAAAGCAATAAAAAAATGCATTTCTTTTCACAAATTTTGATATGAAGAAAAGAAGTTTGAAAAATTTTTAAAAACAACTTTAGCAACAAAACCATTGTTTATCAATGAATGCTTGAAAGAATTAAATTAAAACTTTCTTTGTGTTTAAAAAGATTATTTAAAGAATTCTGGCCAATGCACTAAATATTACCATATGAAAAAATTTATGTATAATTTTTTTTTTTGAAGCGCCAAACTCAAAATTCTGGAATAAAGTTACAATTTTTCGAATTTGAAGGAATTCCCGAATCAAAATTTAAAGGAAACGCTAGAATTTTTTTTACGCAGTTAGAATTTCACACATTTACATTTACAATGCGCAGGAATTTTTTAAAAAGAACTGTTTTGCCGGTATTTAATTTGTTTTGAATTTTTAAACGAACAAACATAGAAATTGAACTATATAAAACTAAAAGTTGAGCAAGGTTAGGATTTTTTATTCGTTGCAAATTAATATTTAAGCAAAATGATGAAAGATAAGCAGATATGTTTGTTGTTTATTATTTTTTTAAGTTTAGAAAATGAAAAATTCTTAATATATGTATCTAGTATATTCTTTGATTTCTTATATTTCCTCATCATTGTTTTTTTATCCAAAAATAAGAAATTCTCGAATCTGGTCAATCTTATCACATATATTTCTCCATTATTATTATTGTTATTGCTTGTAATTAGACACACTCTAATAATGATCAATTTAAGTAGCACAATCTTTGGCAATAAGAATTTAGCATTTTATAGATACTTGTAGATTCACTATTTAAATAACGTAAAAAATCGCAAAACAATTACAATTTACCATAAAAATCACCAATAAAGAAAAAGATGTTTGTTTATTTAAGAAGAACTGCAATTAATTGTTTTTATTTTATTACAACAAAATGAAAAAAACTCAAATGGTTAGATTTAAATCTTGATTTTCTAAAATCATAATTTAATTAATTATAATATTTTGTAATTTTAATTTTTTTAAAAAAGACAAAATAAAATAAAACAAAAAAATACAGATAGAGAAAAAAGAAAATTAGGCATAAATTGGTTGATCGCGTACATTTTCTATATAAAGATTTGATTTTTTGTTTAAATTTTTATTTTTATCCCAATTGCATGTCATCAGTATCATCTTTGGTATCCTTTTTATCTTCTTTTTTCTCGTCTTTTTCATCATCATCAACTTTAGTTGTTACTTTTTCTAATGCTTTTATAAATTGCTCCAAATCACCACTATTTGCTGCTGCAACGGCTTCTGGATTTAATTGAAATTGTGATACAACAGGCCCAAGTTGCCCAGATTGTAATGCAGATGAAAACATTGACAATGCTTGTTGAAATTGTGGTGATGTTAATGTTTCTTTTAATTGATCTTTTGTATTATCACCAGTTTCAACATTTGGTAAATGTGCTTGTAATGCACTTACAACTGATGGATCAGATAATACACTACCAACAGAATCTGAATTAATTGCGGTTGATAAATCAACATTTCTCCTTGATGCACTTGCTTCTGTTCGATCTACAAATGAACAGAAAGAACAAAAATTATATTAATAATTAGGATTTGAATTGAGTTAACATGTAATGATTAAATAAAACTTTTTACTATGATAATTATTCGTTAAATATTTTCTTTATATTGGATTAGTTGAACTCAGTGTTATAACAATTTTCAAAGTTGTGAATTTGACTTCTGAGTTGGATAGAGTTTTCAAAACTTGATTTATATATTATTGGACGATTTAGTAAAAATTAAAAACTAAATCATAGTCCTCTTTAAGTAATTTCATATTGAAACTAAATTGATTTAAAATCAAAATTGTTTCGCGTAATAAACTTTGTGTATAAAACTAACAAAACAAATTACTGTATAAAAAGCTCAGACGAATTTGATAGAAAAAATGTTTATCATCTTACTTGGATTTAATCCAGATAAATAATTTTGTAATTCAGATAAAAGAACACGTGATGTATCTGTCGATGACGCAGTAGCACTACTAGCTGGTGTTGATGGACCCCTACTACTAGTCGTTGCTCCTTTAGTTTTTTTAGGTGCTTGCGGTGTACTTGGTATTGATGACGATGTGTTAGTTGGTGTTACTACAGAAGCAGGTGTCGGTGTTGTACCACTTGTTACTGTTGTTGTTGTTCTACTAGGTGTTGCTGTTGTTGTTGTGGTTGTACCAGCTGTGGTTGTTGTTGTTGTTTGGCGTGACGAAGACGTACCGGAAGGACGACTACAATATAATAAGTTTGTAATTATAAATATTTCATTAATTTTGTTTAAAACAAACGAGCAAAAAAAAATTAATTTTAGTTTTTTTTTAGTTTAAAATTAGACATTCTTTAAATAATAACAAATTTAATTCTTTGTTTTGGTTTTCCTTTGTATAAAAATTAGTTAACTTCGAAAACATTCAAAAATACATTTTTTAGTTCGAGTGTTCACCGCTTAAAAGAAATGACTTTCCACAATATAGAGATAAAAATTAGAACTTTTATTATATTTACTTCATGGACCCTAGAAGAGTGCTTAAACCACCCATTTGTCCAACACCACCAAATAATTGCATTAACTGTTGTTGTGACATATTATTCAGCATATATTGAAGATCAGTACCATCAGCTTAATTAAGAAATTAAATAAAAATGTATCGTTATAATCCAAAAAATGCAAACTAGTAAATAAACATTTACCTCCTCCACTTCCACCTCCTCCACGAGCTGAACTAACATTATTCATTGATGGTGGATTATTCATAATTTCATTAACTCGTCTAAGCCATTCCTCATCTTTTTCAGTTTTTGGTTCTTGTAACCAAAAGAATAATTTTCTTGTTGATGATTTAAATTTCAATAAAAAGGCACGTCCCGTTGTGCAAATTTCAAGACGTTTAAATTCACAATCATCCGGAAATATAATTAAATCATCTTCAACAACACCCGATGCACGATCTTTCCAACAAAAATGTATTAAACCATCTTCTGCCTGATACATATAAATAAGACCTTTTCTTAAATCGGGATGTACCATTTTCCCAACCATATTCATTCTTCCAGCTTTGAATTCAACTAAATGACGATTACCGCCTGAAGAACCTCCTAATGCATTACTATTACCAAAAATTGGGCCACTCATTTTGCTATCTAGAAATGTAGAAAATATTTTTCATTAGAAAAAAAAACTAAAAATCATGCAATTTTTTTTTTCTTAAGCATGAAAACTACACCAATTTATAACATAAAACAATTTAATTTATTAATACTCTCGAACCTTTGTTTGTTTCTTTGTTATTGGAATATATTTAAATGATATATTAATTGTATTTATCAACTAATTCGAATCACTTTATTATTTTTCTGTAGAAAACAGACGGTGACAAGCAGATTAATTTGTCAGAAGTTTGAACTGATGAATGCAGATGAAACTCAGTTTGACAACTTAAAAATATAAAATGAAAATGCGGGTTAGTGAATTTAAAAAATATATGCTTATAGCGACATCTCTTGCATAAAAATTCAGTATGAATTTTTACATAGGTAATAATCAACATATCATTTTTATTTAAAATTTAAGAATAACAAATCCAAAAACAAAATAAAGATCATAAGAACTTCACGTTAGTGTTTATTTTAGTTTTATATTTTTAATTATAAAGTAGAGGTTAATAAATAGAAAATCATGTCAGAAACAGGATCTAAAGATGTCCTTAAAACAGCAATGATTTACGTGTGCGGAGGTATTAATTATTCAATATATTTCAATTTTTTTAACTTCTAACCAAACTTTTATGTACCGCAAACAGAATGTCATCATGAAAATGAAATGCGCCCCAGAGATCCAATAAGATGTCGAGAATGTGGATATCGTATAATGTATAAAAAGAGGACTAAGAGATGTAAATATTGGGATTTAGGGGTTTGTTATAGAAATTATGTAATAAAATTAAAATTGTTGGCTTTCATTTTAGTGGTCGTTTTTGATGCACGCTAAGCATAATCGAAATAGTAGTTATAGAGTGGAGAAATGGAAAACTTCTCTGGATCTTCTCGAAGCTTGAAATGGACGAATAATTATAAGATGTTTATATTATATACTATTATAAATCAATTAATAAAAATGAAAAGAATTTTTTTATAAATTAATTCATTTTAATCTTTATTTTGTTCTTTCTTTTTCTTTTCTTTTTTTTATACAAAAATACATTATTTTACTAAAAGTTGTAACACATCTAAAGTAAATTCATATAATAAATAAAAAATAAATTATAATAAAAAGAAAAAAAAAGTGGAGAAAAAAACCTTGGAAATAATCATTTTATATAATAAAATTAACTTAATTCAAAACCAGCACCAGAAGATATCGCATACAATAGTTTCTCTTTTAAAATATCTTCTTCTGGAAATGCTGGTAATTTTAATAAATTCATGCATGTTGATGCTGATGGTAAACGCATACTAGTATCTCCAGCATTTTGTATACAAAATGGGGGATCTAAATCCTTAAACCCCAATAATGGTGGACGGGAACAACTTGTTACAAATTTTAATAATTGTCGCTTTTGTATATCGGTAAAATGTTCAACAACATTCCAAAAATGTATTATTGTTTTATGATGTAAACCAAAATCACCCCCATAACGTGTATGCTTTTTAAGATCATCAATATCAACTGGTATTTCAGCACCAGATATTAAAACTTGTAATTCCTTATTACTAAACATATATAACCATTCAATTGGCAATATATTTGCTAACCCTTGACGAAATGCCATACATTGCTTACGTATTTGTTTATTTAATTTAAAATCAGCCATTAACTGTATATATTCTATAAGATTTGATGAATTAACAATTATATTTACACCATTTTGTTTTAATTCTTCAACTCTTGTCTCTCCTAATTCATCACAGACAACAGTAAAATCTAAACCTAATTCAGCAACATCACCTTCAAATGCTTTTAGTGAAAGCAAATTTCTAAAAAACAAAATAAAGGAACAAATGTTAATTATATTCAATTACAATTTTTTTTTTAATAATTACCTATGAAGAACTGGATCTAATGACGCCAATTGATGAACATCAACATCTGAATGTTTACCAGCTAATTTTGACAAGAAAAATTCAGCCAATGGAAGTTCAACTAATAAATTCTCATACATTGCCTAAAATAAAATTATGGAATCGTAAATATATCGTTTCTCTTTTTATATTTATACAAACCTTTCCCAAAATTCGACCAATAAAAAAATAATGTCTTTGGTAATCTTCTAAAATCTTGCCAACACTTGGATTCGGATATAATTTATTATCAGTTGTTATCCTGCAAAGTTATTTAGAATTAAAAATTGGGATAAAAGAAATTAATTTTAGCTTACATAAAAAATCCACGGTGAGGATCAAAAGCTGTTTTTATTAATTCTGATAAACATTCACGAAACACACCACCACCATCAATACCAACTTCTTCTAAACCTGCAGCATTAATCATTTGTACACGAAATCTTGGTCTTAAATCTGGTTCATTTTCTGTACTTAATTTATCAAATGCATCTTCATATAGATGTGAACGCCTAACCATTAATTGTATTGATGGTCCTTGTAAAAATCCTTGCAAATCACCTTGTGTTCTTAATTTGTCAGCAGCTAATAAACCTTGAAATACACCAACACGTGTATTAAATGGTACAACAAATGGTATTTCACGTAATATTGTTATTGAACGTATTTGTTTTATTGATAATGGTGGACCATCTTCAATTTCCAAAAAATAAAAATAAATATTTAACATATAAATTATGGTTTGATAAAGTTGAAAATTTATATTAACTTACCGTCAACATCTTCACGTGTAAAATCACGTATTGGTTGAAATGGTCGTGGTCCACGTCTACCACGTTGCAAGTGTAAATCAGTCGGTTTATCTAATGGTAAATTTAATGTTTGTGATGTCCAATGATTATCTGGACAAAATGAACGCCTTAAATCACGTGTATGAAGTTGACGTAATAATGATACACAAACTTTTAATAAATTTGGCCATATATTTTTATCTAAATTTTCTGTTGTACGTAAACCACTATGTTGATGTAAATTAAATGAACTTAATACAGAACGATAATTTTCTTTTAAACACGATCTTGTTTCAGGAAATGCTAATTCAACAAGACCTAAACATATTTCTTTTAATGTTGTACTTAATGGTATTATTTCGTCTAGTGTAAATGGCATTATTTTACTTGTTGCACCAGGTAGTACATCTTCATGACAAAATTCACCATCATGTAATGTTGATATTAAACGACCAAATAATGCACAAAATGTTGCTAATATTGGTATTATTTTATCAGCATCATATTTACCTAAAATTAATTAAAAAACAAATTGATTCTAACATCAATACGATTGGATAAAGAGCAATATTAACTAATTATAAAAAGAAAACTGAGGAAAAGAATTATGTAATACAAATTTTTTATGAAATACTAAATAAATACTTACAAATTGATAAACCTTTTGAAAGTAAAGAAATTGGTGATGAGAATCCAGATTGTGCTGTTTGTGTTAAATTATACCAAAGTGTCCGAATAAATGTCGGTTTAAATGCGAGCATATAAAGAAGTCTTTTTTTTTTATCCATTATGAAAAAAGAAAAATAGAAAAAATTAATTAAATTTTTAATTTTCAAGCAAAATAGAAATGAAAATATTTATACTTATTCTCAAAAACAGCTAAACGATTAAATGTCATTAAATCATGGCATATTTGACAAATACAATGTATAACACCAGCATTATCTAATAAACTTTCTGTTTGATAAACAATAAAACTAATACGTGTTGAATCATTTAACATTTGAACAATCTCTTGTAATATTTCACGTTCCATTCCTGACATTATTTGTTGATTATTTTGTTGTTTATCATCTGAATCAGAATCACTTGAATTATCATTAATTTTCATTGAGTGATAACTTTTTTTTGGTAATTTTGATATATTTTGTGACATTGATGCTAGTACTTGTATATAACTGGCAATTATGTTTGATGAATTAAATTTATCTAAAAAAAAAAAACAAAGGAAAAAATAAGTTAGAAAATTATTTTATTTCTTATTGCTATAAACATGCAAGGTGTGTATTCCTTGCATTTAAGCAACTTTTCAAGATAAATTTAATAAAATTAGAATTGAATATGTTCAGCCCTTAGTCTGAATACAACTCTTTCGTCCACTCAAAGCATTATATTTTGAATTTAATGGAACGTACATTCGTTCAATGTTAAGAATGTGAATATCAAAAAATGTAACAAATGATCTAATGCAAATACATATAGTTACTGAAAAATAATTATATATAAAGGATGATTTCCCATTCAAAGTATTCTTATTTGTTTCTAATAAATCATTCAAATTAAAAATAGAAAAATTACCTAAAAATAATGAATCCAATTTTAATATTGAATACAATAAATATGTAGAAAAGATTGGTTCTTCTTCGTTACGTTTAATATTCGTTGTATTATGTGAATTTTCATCAATATCAATTAATATCATATTTTTTATATCAATTTGTTTTTGATAAAATTCTGATAAACATTGTATTAATGCAACATATGGAAAACCTGGATTATTCGCTAATGCTGGTAAAATAAAATATTTTATTGATTCTGAGAATTCTGGTGAGAGAATGTGATAGGTGAATGATGTTAAAATTTTATAGCTGTAAGTAAAAAAAAATTAAATTAATAAAACAAATTTTATCAAATACAAAAAAATTCGTTTATACGAAGTGACAAAAATATTTGGTAGTTAAAGGGTAAAAATCATTAGAGCTTCGATTTTTGTCGAATCATTATGATGAAGCAACACGAAGTTTCTTTCGTCATTTCACGAAAAATTTAAATCATAAATTTCATCAATTTTTTTATGATGAAATTTATAAAGTTTCACAATATTTCGCAGAATTTAGCAAAAATTAAGATTCTGAAATTACCTCGTAAGATTAATTAAAAAGTGCTGGATTTTTTTGAACGATGTTTCGATCAGAAGATTGAATTTAAAAATAAATTCGTAATAACGAGTTTTCTCGTATTGTTACCGGTTCAACATTTTATATTTCATTCGTTACGACGAATTCACTAAAAATTAAAAAAATGTATGTTTTTGACTTACTTAAGATTTGAACTCAAATCTCTGACTAATTTAAGTGGTCTCAATAACATATGCAGTACAGTTTCTGATGCTCCATTTGGTGGGATCATAACAGGTTCAACCAATATTGGTACTTTCTTTTCGATTAACCGTCGAATTTGTTTAAAATATTTACGACTTATTAAATGACTAAAAATATTTGTTAAATATGCAATATTTCTATCAATATCAGAAATATATTTCATAACTTCTTCAACGGATGAATATACCTCGAGCATACGAAATGGTATTGCCTAAAACAAAACAAAAAAAAAAAAAAACAAAGAAAAATGTTAGAAAATTTGTCTCAAGGTTTTTTTCCTTCATCATCCATTTTTTTATGATTTCTTTTTTGTTTAAATGTAAAAATAAATTATTAATAATTTACCGATGATAGTTCTGTCACAAACAGCTGTTCCATACAAAGTTCTAACATTTTATTAATACGATATTGCCAAACTGGGTAATTCGTAACATTTATGAATACCAATTGTGGATTACGTAGCATATATTGACAAATAAATATTAAACGTTCACCGTCTTTTATATTTTTTGTACAATAAAAGAATAAGATACGTTTTAATAAGAAACCTAAATCTTCATCATTTCTTAAACCTTTTAGTTTTATAAATTCATCAAATACATTACGTTGATTTATTTTAATACGTTGACGATATATAAAACTTCTAACACATGATTGTAATATAATTGCACCATGATTTTTACGTCTTGTTATTTCGCGTTTTTGTCTTTCATTTTGTGCTTTACGTATTAATTCAGAACGGTCAGGTTTTAATGAAGAACCACCTAAATTTTGTTGGGGTCTTCGTCGAAAATCACCATCAAAACTAAACATTATTATTTATTAAATTATTTAAAATATTTTTTACATATAATTTTTTCCAACAAAAAAAATAATTTGCAAATTTGTCTTCTTCTTCTGTGAAAATAAGGTTATTTTTTTTTTTGTCGTTTTAAATTATGTCTGTAATGACTTTTTTCACTTATTTATTTATAAACTCATGTATTAAAACACTAACACACTTTATATAATATTATTAATTGCAACGTAATGTAAGTTTTTGTTTTATTTTCTTTGTTAAAATTAATAAAATTTACAAAATTCTTTTAATTGTCAAACAAAACGCTACAAAAACACTGGGTATACAAAAAAAAGACTTGAAAAAAATGACAGTCGTAAGTGTCGACAAATTATGCAACTGCGATGGAAAATGGAAACTCGTAAAGTTATGATGTCTGTCTATTTTAAGGCGTGAGTCAATTGGGAAAGTTTGTACATACTTTTATTTCAACGACTTAGATTTAGAAATTAGCTTACGTATTCGCCCTGTCTCATTGATTTCGCTCCGTATTTATTGAAACAAAAATCTAACATTTAAAAATAAATACTGAATTTAGTCTTCATTTTATACTCTAATCTAATGGTTGATTTAATGAAAATATTAAAAAAGGAAACACTAGACAAAAAAAAAAAGGTTTTTTAATTAATGTTATTAAACATTTCACATTAAATATTCATTTTTATATTAAATTTATTTAAATTTTAATTAATTACCATCGCTGTTTTATTATTATTTTCTCTTTTTATTTTCATCTTCATTAATAATATAATATAATTACATATAATTTTTATGTTTCATCTCATTTTTAATATAATAATAATAATATTTTTTATCGAGTTTATATTTGTTGTTGTTTTTTATTTCACCTTTTTCTGTTTATTTTTTTTATTTTAAATTTGTTTTACATAAATTTTTTTTTTCTTGTTCTTTTATAATTTTCTTCCATTTTTCAATACTAAATTCTAAAATTAAATTTAATTTATTTAATAATATTTTCTTTACTTTTATAATAATTTTATTTTACTTTATCGTTTTTTTTTTAATTCTTCTTCTTCTTGTGTTATATAATTTACATTTATATTAAAAACTAAAAAAAAACACAAATGAAACAAAAGACCAACATTTAAAAATAAATCCTGAATTTAGTCTTCATTTTATACTCCGATAATAATTTTAACATTTAACACTTTTTTTTTATATGTTTTTATCTTATTTTAAATTAAAATTATAATTAAATTATAAAATTATAGGAAAAACAAAACTAAAAAGTATTTTTCAATTCATTTTATTGCACAAAATAAAACATATTTTTTAAAAATTAATTTTTCTATTTTCGTTTACCTAAAATTCAATTTGTTGTTTTGTTTTTTATAAAATTTCAAAAGTGAATTTTTTTTTCATCTCTTTCATTATTTTTTTTTTATTCAGGTACCAAAAATTCATTTCTCTGAAGACGACAATTTTGAATTTTATTTGAAACGAATAAAAATTGTAAATAATAAAAAGGAAAAATTTTTTTTTCAAAAGTGGATCACGATAAAAAAAAATGATTGTGTGTGTGTGTGTACTCGTCACCACGATCATTTAATTGTAAAATTGATTTTACTCAAAGATTTTTTTGGAATTCAGAAAATCAGACAAATTTATTAAAATTAAAAAATTAAGACAACGCAAAAAAAAAAAAAACTAACAAAAAATATAAAATATTAAATTCAGGCACTCATTTTTTGTCATCGGCTAAAAATTGTAATTTACTTTTTTATGATTTTTTTTTTTTTTGCATAAAATAATTCAATTATATTTAATTATTTATTATTTGCAATTTTTTTTTTTATATAATTTTTATTTGTAGTTTCTTTTTTCATCTTTTTCTTCTTCTTCTTTTTGTTCCATTTAATTTAATTTATAATTTTAAACAACAATTTTATTTTATAAATGTGTGCGTGTGAATTGCAATTCAGACAGTGGAGCTATATTTTATTTTGTTTATTTTTTTATTAAATAAATTTAATTCTTTTTTTTTTTAAAGAATAAAAAAAAAAAATTTAAGTAAAACTTTATTTTTGACTTCAAATGTAGTCTTCTTTTTTTTTTGTGTGTGTGTGTGTGTGTGTGTGTGTGTGTGTGTGTGTGTGTGTACAAGGAGCACTTTTTTGTTTTTTTTTTTTTTTTGTAATTTAATGACTTATTTCTAGACGCAAGGATTTAATATGGGCAATCTTTAAATAAGTCATAAATAATAGCAACTTGTTCTGTTAAAGTTTATAAAAATTCAATATGATAATGAATGAAAACAAAAAGAAAAATCCAAGTTGTAATTTTTCAAAACAAATTTTTTTTCTTTTAACTTTTCTTAAAATTTAAATAAATTCGAATTTTTACTTTTCTTTGTTTTTTTTTCTCCTCTCTTATTCTGGTGCTTCTTCTTTCTCCTTTTCTACATTTCTCTGTCTTTTTATTTTTCATTTAAAATTATTTACAAAATAAAAAACAAAAAAAAAAAAAAAACTAAGGTAATTTTTACTAGGATAGAAAAATAATATTAAGTCTATTCAAATTTTAAATTTTAAAATTAAAAATTAATTAAAAACTTATTATTGTTATTTTTGTTTTTTTTTTTTTTTCTTATTCAATTATTTAATTAAAGCATACATTTTTTTTTTATCTTATTTTTAACATTTAAAAAACATAAAAATCAACGACTTAATTAAAACAAGAATGAACAAACTCTTGTGTATTTTAAATTTAAAATTAATAAACGCCATTTTGAGATCCAGATATTTTTTATTTTTAAAAAATAAAAATCAACTGTTTTGACGAGAAAGTCGGCCATTTTAAGAATTATTTTATTTTATGTTACTCTTTTGTTCTTATTAATTAAATTCTATACTGTTTTTTATTATTATTATTTTCTATTGCATAAAATTAAAAATTTAAATAAAACTAAAAAATTAATTAAACTAAGAAAAAAAAAAAATAATTAAAGATATTTTAATGAACAAATACAAATTAATTTATTATTATTTTTTTTTATGTTGTAATTTTGTATGAATTATTAATTTATATTTTTGATTAAATTTCTCTTTACAAATAAGACAACAATGTTTTTTACTAGAATGTCGCCATATTGTATGTAATAATAAAGATATTTTTGTGTGATACGGCATCACTGTATTTGTTACATTATTTTTACATAATTTACAAAATTTTTTACGTGATACTAAACGTATTAAATGTTTATCACGTATATTAGTTAATGTTATTGATTCTGTTTGTTGTTCTATTTTACGTGGTTGCGCTTGTTTACGATTACGTTTCTCTGAATTTTTTAATTCTATTATTTGTTCATAATTATTATTATTATTATTATTATAATTATTATAATTATTTGTATTCAATTCATTTTGATTTTTATTTGGTTCTATACTAATTGTCAATTCTTTATTATTTTTTAAATAATCATGTATTGATGTAAAATTATCAAATGAAAATAATGTTGAATGTTTTTTATTATCTTTTGGACTTAATTCATTTGTTTCAACATTTAATATATCTGGTGTTTGTGTTTCTATTGTTGTTGTACCAGTAGTATTATTTATAGTTGTTGTTGTTGTTGTTAATCCTGAATTAACTTTTAATTGTTCTAATGATGTTGCCAATGTTAAACTAAATGGATCCATATATAAACGTGTTATAACATCTTTCATATGACGTTCAATACCAGCTAAATCTATATGCGGTTTTTTTATTATAATTGTATTTTCTTTATCATTATTTGATGAACGACGACGTCTTTTTATAGTTGTATTTATAATAGAATTATTACTATTATTATTATTGTTATTATTATTACTTACATTATTATTATTATTATTATTATTAATTATATTATTATTAGAATTATTTGTATTATTATTAGAATTAGTATTAGTATTATTATTTGTATTAATATTAGAATTATTATTATTATTATTATTATTATTTACAAAATTAGAGGTCGCGGGAGACGAATTATTATAATTATTAGAAGTAGTTTGATTTATTAATAAATTATTACCACTTCCAATAATATATTGTTGATACAGTTGTTGTTCTTCTTGTTGTTGTTCATTATTTTTTATTAATAATTCAATTGAACTTTTATTATTATTAATAAATTTTTTATGTTCAAAGGATTGTGTTTTATTGTATCCGCCTCCCGCATTATGAAAATCCTGGGCGACGGAAGCAGTATTACGACTCAGGGCGACCATTTGCATTTGACTATAAAAAAAAAAGAAAATTTTAATTAATTTTTCTTATTTTTTAATACATAAAAAAAATAAATGAAAATAAACAATAATAAATAATTTAAAAAGAAAATTTCAAATTCATGTTTAGAATTGTGACTTTAGTTTCATTTTCACATTTGTTTTAATTTCATGAGAAAATTGCAAAAGTCACAGACAATAATAACGACATGAATTTGTAATTTCTGTTTAAACAAAAATAATAAAATGTTAACAAATTAATTATTAAACAATAAAGGGAAATGGGATGAGAAAAATACCAAAAATAAAATGATAAACGAATAAACGAAAAAAAAATAACAACAACAAAATGTAAAAGAAAAAGAATATGATAACAATAACAACAACAAACAACATCCATATTATTCTGTTTACCGAGCATAGTCCTCTGGATCACTTCCGTCAGCCTCCATATATTGGAAAAGACGTTCAGCACCACGTTTTTGTGATCCTGAACTATTTCCTCGATTGCTGCTCCAACTAGTTGTTACATGTTGATTACCAACATCAGATAATATTGTATTATTTATTGTTGTATTATTATAAATACTATTATTTGTTGTTGCACTTGTACTACCAGCATTTGTTGATATTGTATTATTTGTTGAACTAAATTTTTTATTAAATAATTTAATTATTCAATTAATTTTTAATTTTGATTTGAAAAAAAAATTAAAGTTGAAACAAAAAAGAAAAATAGAAAATATTGATTTTCTTTATTTGAATTTTATAATTGGCAATAATTGAATTTAGCAAAAAATATAAAAAGGAAAAAAAAAAATACAAAACACATGAAAAAGAAAATTTTAATAATTTAGAAGGAAAATCAATAAAATAAAAATAAATAATGCAAATTACTTTTTAAACTTCTTTCATTTGTTTCGCTTCTTTTTTCTTTTTTTTTATTTCTTCATTGTTGTGGATGAAATTCTGTATTTAATTTTAACTTTTAAATTAAAATAAAATTTGTCTCTTTGAACTTTTATCGAAAGTATCAATAAAAACAAAAATTAAATTACGTTTATGGAAAACAAAAAACAAAAATCAAATTCGTCCGAAAAAAAGAAAAAGAAACAAGACAATCTCTTGGGAAAATTATTCTCATTTTTTTTTTCTTACGTTTTACCTCATGTAAAAATTTGAACCCCTTTCTTTAAGACATCGTATCAAAAACTTAAGAAGTGAAGTCATTCAAGTTCAAACATAATTTTTTTTTCTCTCTTTTATCAATTTTGCAAGTCAAAAAATAACAGAATAAATCCACAGAGACATAGAAACGAAAAAGCTCCCCGAATGAAAGAAACATTTGAAAAATAAAGAAAAAAAAAAAAATAAATGAAAATAAAAGAGACAAAAGGAAAAGAAAAAAACAAAAAAAAAAAAAATGTACAAGCAACAACAACAACAACAACAACAAAATAAAACATATAAATTTCAATATTTCAATATTTAATATTTATTTATTTATTTATATTTATTTTATCTCTCACCCAAATACATGACCAGCTGTAGTTGTATTTTGTATATTATTCAATTGGGTATTAGGAATAAATGAATTACCAATTGTACGTAAAACATTACTGGAACCACCTGTAGAGGAACGTGGTGGTCTCGAATCATGTGGACTATTCACGTTTTTTTATTTTTTATTTTTTAGTTTATTTTTATTTTTTGGTTTTTTTTTTTTAAGATGAGGCAGCAATTAAAAGAAGGAAAAAGAAAATCACAAAGAATTGTATGTTAGTTTTGTTAGTAATTGTTTTTCTAAATTTAAAATTTCTAAATAATGACAAAAAACTATGTTGTGAGTTCGAAGGAACCTACTCTTAGTTAGGTTTAGTAAATAAAAGCCACCCTCAATTTGTGGATTCAGTAGAATGGGTTTTATTTACTAAAAACAAAACAAAAGAATTCCATATTTTTTTGTTACGATTAACTAAAATCTATTTTTGTATACAAACATTTTCTTTGCCTTAGATTATAATATGACAATATCCAAATATTTTAGTTAAACATAAAAATAATAGAACGACTTTAAAGTGAAAAGAAAGTCAGAAAATTTTCCAATTTTTCCACAAAGTTTAATTTAATAATAAATAAATTTTTTAGCAAAAAAAAAAAGGAAATTTCACTTACTGTGCTTCATTTTGATGTGCAACAAATTGAACTTGATCATCTGCTAAAAAGTTACATTTATTACATGCCTTTTTATTATGTACTTTAAATACGTGTGTTGCCAAACGTTCTGAACGTGCCGCTTTATAATCACATAACATACACACATATGGTTTTGTATGGGTATTTAAATGACGTTTTAATCCCCAACTATCAGCACCTTTAAATAAAATAAAAACAAATATGAGTCTTTGAATTAGCTTTACACTAAAATTTAATGTAAATAATAGTTTTGACCAATTATTATGTTCAGTTAATCTTTAATTATTCTAAAATTTGTATCCGCCATTTTAGTTTCCATTTAAATTGTGTGTGGCGGCCATTTTAAATTACCGATCGGTCACAAGACTCAAACAATGTTTTGTTTGATGTTTTAAATATTGAAATTTAATAAAACAAATTAAAAATAATTAAAGAAATATTCAGATCTTTGTTTTAATTTAAATTCCAAAAAAAAAAATTCGTTTTTCTTACCTGACCACGGACAGTAACAACAAACAAAACGTTTTTCACCTTTTTTCTTAATTGTTTTTTCATTACCAGTTTTTTCAATTTTTATTTGATTAATTGTTTGTTGATGTTGATTATTATTATTATTACTATTATTATTATTATTATTATTTGATTCTTGATTAACAACCGAATTAATTACAGATTGTTGTGTTTGTAAATTATTTTGTTGTTGTTGTTGATGTTGTTGTTGTTGGAATGTATTATTTGTTGGTATTGTAATTGCACTACCAGCTTGTATTTGTTGTTGTTGCTGTTGTTGTTGATTTGTTGGAAAAAAGGACTTATTACTATTTGTTGGATTTCTTCTTGTTTTATTTATATCATAAACTAATTCACGATGCATACGTAAAAAATGTTTTTTCACATGATCAGCACGATTAAATTGTTTTGTACATACATAACAATGAAATGGTTTTTCATCTTTATGTATATTTTCATGACGTGTAAATAAATCACGTCTATCAGTTGAATATGGACAATTTTGACAATTATAACGTTTTGAAATTGTGTTTATTTGTGTATTATTAACACCTGTATTTGTACCATTTGTTGTTATCTTTTGTTCTATTTGATGATTTGAATTTGAATTGGCTGGTGATGACGCATCTGGTATTATCAATTCACGTTTTGGTCTGAAATTTCAAATATACAAATTTTTATTTTAAATTAAATTCTAAAATTCTCTTCATTGTTTTTTTGTAATGTATTTTATGTGTAGGTAATTAGTAAATAATTAAACGATAAAACGTATATACGAAATTTGATACTGACTTTTTTTTTAAAAAAATAAAGGAGTTAATTACCATTAAATTCTGGACAAATTAATTTGACTTTAATTTAGTTTTACAGGAAAAAAATACATAAAATATTAAAACTAATATTTAATTTGTGTAATAATTACTGAATAATAATTAGTGACAATTAAAGGTCGCAATCATTTATTATTAAAAAAGATGTCATAACGAAATGTTAATAAATTGACTTCAAGAGAATCCTTAAGTAATAAAATAAAACTCAATCATAATGCACAAATAGCAATATTGTCATATATACGTCGATTGTCGATTAAAGTTAATAATTCGTCAGAATGGCGCCTTTGTTATTGTAATCAATATTTTCATTTCAATCAATAAAATTTTAAAGAAATTATCCTTGAATTTACACTGCATATATTTACGGAATAAAAATTCAATTTAAACTTTAAGATAATATTTTTGTATTTACTGTGACACCTTAAACATTTTTTGTTCAATGCATCAAAATTAATTAATTATGGGGTAAAAATAATCAGGGTTAAACCATCTGGTAAGTATAAATCACAAAAAATTTTTATAATACAAAGAATAAGAATTTAAAGTCACAACAATAAAATTATGTTTCAAAAGTTGAAAAATTAATAATTTATCATTATTTAGTGGTTCCAAAAACAACAACAGAAAATGTTAATGTGAAAAAATAAATTAAATAATTAAATAATTAAAATTACTTGAATGGTTTTTGTGGTGGATTATAATTAGCTGCAATTTTATTTGTATTCCATGGTAGACAGTCATCACTCCCTTGCCATCGATTATCATCTGTTGTGGTTGTCACTATTTTTTTTTTTTTCCAATTTAGAAAAATAAATGGAAATAAAAAACAATTATTTTTATTTTCAAAGCAAAAATCAATAATGGAAAAATATAAAGGAATTATAAATTAAAAGAAAAAAAAAGTTAACTAACCTGAATTTGGTTTTGTTGTTGCTGTTGTTGTACTAGATGAAAATGTATGAGGATTTAAAATTGTTCCTGGTGGTGGAAAACCATTTTGCATTAATGCCGCTAAACCAAATGCCGTTGTTAAATGATCCTCTGGTTTAAATTGATTATTAGTATTATTATCAGATCCTGTATGTTCATATTCAATTAAACTTCGATCAGTCATCTATAAAATGAAATCAAAAAATTAATTTATAAATTATAAATTTTTTTTTATTTTCAATTTTGTTTTATTTTTTTTTTTGGTATTATTTTATAATTTTCGTTTACAAAATTTTTCATTTCTTTATCTATAACGTAGTTTTATTGTAATATTTCAGGGAATCGAACTGAAGTTAAATTTTGTTTAATAAACAAAAAAAAAAAATCAAATAACGAAACTAAAACAACCCTCAAAATTTTGGATTTACATAAATATGGATACATAAGATTTTCACAGAATTATAAAAATTTCCCAAAAGAGGAGAAAAAAAAAATGAAAATATCATCAGAAATTGGGTAAATTCGATTCCCTGAAAATTATAAAATTAAAGAAAAAATTTATCCTAAATCAAAAAAGAAATTTTGGGTTGGCGGAAAATAAATAAATATAACTAAAAAAAAAAAAAAAACAAATGAACATACAAAAAAAAATTAACGGAAAAATAAGAAAGAAAGAAAGAAAGAAAGAAAGAAAGAAAGAAAGAAAGAAAGAGAGGAAAATTAAAATCAATAAATTAAATAAATTGTTTTTTTTAAACAAAGAAAAATTAAAAGTATAACATGAAAAAAAGGAACAATAGAACAAGAACAAACAAACAATTATTTTAGAACAAAAATAACAACAACATCAACAACAACAACAACAACACAAAGAAAATAATGTAAAAAGGAAAAAGAAAGAATAAAAAAAAAACAACAGAATAATTTAAAAGAAAATTCTTTCATAATAATAATAATAATAACAATAATATTTAATAATAAATAAAGAATAAATAAAAAAGAAAATGGTATTAAGAGAGAACCTACGAGTGTAGTAAACGACCTTTCACCACCCTCTGGGGCTGTTGTTGGTCCACCCGTAACAACGTGTGCAATTGGGGTGCCTAGTGTATGTAAACCATGACCAGTTTCATCGCCATACAGTTTTCTTGTTATCTCCTTAAACATATCCTCGTAACCTTCAACGCCAGTTGGCTGTGACGATGGTATTAGTGTTGCCATATTTTATTATTATAATTTTTTTAACTAAATTTTTGTTTTTTTTTTTGGCGGGGGAAATAATTTTTAATAAATGAAACGCTTTTTTTTTGTTTGTGGTACGTTGATTCCCCCCCTTTTCTTTTCGTTTTGATTTGTCACTCTTTGTTTTTGTTTTTTTTTTTGTATTTTTGTCTTTTCTTTTTTTTTTTTTTTTCTTAATCTAAATTATACAAATCAAGAAGACGCGAAGATGATGTTTTTTTGTTATGAACAGACAGAGCTGTCATTTTTATACCTTTCAAAAGAAATAGAAAAATAAAAATAAATTAAACGTTTCAAAATGATGAAGAAAGAAATCAAAAGGAAAAGTAAAACGAAGAAAAAAAAAAAAACAAAACAAATCAATAAGCTATAATTTAATTTTCTTATTTTAAACAAAAAAAAAAATTCTTAAGACGATTATTTGAATTTAAATTTGATCTGCATTTAAAGTTTTAAAATTTAAAAAAAAAAATTTTATTCTTGTAATTATAAATCCGAACAAATAAATAAACAACAACAATAATAAACAACAACAACAATTAAAAGAGAAAAGAGAAAACTCACATTTTCATTTAGTGTGTTTTTTTTTTTCTGAAATAACATTTTTTTTTTCTTTCTTTCTCAAATTATTTTTCAAACAAGAAAATCTTTTTTTTTTATTTCCTTTTTTCTAATTTTCATTTTGTTTTTTTTTTTTTTTTATTTTGTTTCACAATTACAAATTCTTTATTTTATATAATTATAAGAAAATTTATTATTATTATTTTTTTTTATTTTATGTTTTTCTCATTTTCTTTTTTTTTTTTTTTTTGTTGCACAGAAAGAAGAGGGTGGCGGTTTTTTTTTTATATATATATTTTTCTTTTGTGTGGGTGGGCAAACGTACTATACGTGTTTAAATATTATACGATTATTAGTATATTTATGTAGGAACGCGGGTGGTGAATTAAATGAAAAGAAAAAAATAAATAAATAAATAAATAAATAGAGAAGTTACTGATGTAAAAGAAAACAGAAACAAAAATAAATTAAAATAGAAAACAAAAAAAAAACAGAATTCATAAAAAAAGAAAAAATAACGAGAAATATAAAAATTGAAAGAAGAACTGAAAATCTTTTATAGGGTGGGGTGGGGTGATAGGTAGGTATATGGGGTGGAGGGTAACAATTCGCATTGATTAAATGTTACATTGTTATATAGTATATTATATTTTGTCGATTTGTACAAATTCCGCGCACACACAAATACAGTTAAATATACAAAAACACACAAATACGATGACGCGACGAATATGATGACGACGCGACGTATATAAATTTGTATGAGGAATAAAAAAACGACAAATGTTTGTATTAAGTATAATATAAAATACGAATGTACACACATACACACACACACACACTCACACTAAAAAACACTAATACACAAATAGATAAACCAACACAAATTCACAATTCATTTGTACCTCATACTTTATTAAGGGGACTAAAAAAAATACAAAACAACAACAACAACGTTTATAGACAAAACTCACTGAAACCCCTCTCATTCTCAAACCCGTAAAAAAAAGAATCACACACACACACACACACACCACTTCTCAGAAATTACACATTTTATTGAACGAATTAAATTTTTTGGTAATTTTCACTGATTTTTCTTTATTTTTGAAGTTTGGAAAAACTAAAAACAAAAAAATTTTTTACAGAAATTAAAACACATAAAAACAAACTTAAAATTGAGTGAATGACAAACGAATTACTTTTTTCCTTTCAATTTTTCCCAAAAAAAACAAAAATAAAATAAAATAAATAAATTAAGAAACGAACCAGAAGAAAAATAAAAGAAAAAATATTTTCTTTATCCTTTTTTAATATATTTATTTTTTTCTAAATCCTCTGGAACTTTTTCCTCTTTTTTCTTTCTTAATAAAAAAAAACCAAGAATAATGAAAGAAAAAAAAACGAAGAAAATAAATAAAAAAAAAAACAACCAAAATAATAAAAAAAAAAAAGAAAATTTGAGAAGAAAATTAAATATATACACACAGAAGAAAAAAAATCGGCGGATAAGTTAAGTTACTCTTTTCCCGTTCCCAAGTAGAATTGTTTGGTTTGTGCGCTGCCTTCGCCTGCCTGCCTATATATTTTCTACAACCCAACTTTTTTTTTCTGTTCTATATGCCTTTCCTCCCTCTTTATACCCCCCCATTTATATAAAATCATACTCTCGAACTCTCTCGTTCCATTTCGGGTTTTTATAACGAGCGAAAACTAAAAACAACCATCTTTGGCTCTAACCATTCTTCTATTCCTTATATATTTTATACTCCTCTTTGGCTGTTCTCCACACCCTTTCCCGGGCAAAAAAAAAAAAAGAAGCAAATATATATATATCCGAGTAGAATGTCGAGTCTCATAGTCGCATCGAATAGTCGCAGACGCAATCGCCCAACCCAAATAAATACAACATTTTCATTCAAATAATAACAAAAAAAAAAAACAAGGAGAAACAGAGAAAATGAGAGAAAGAGAGAGAAAGAAATCGGCGTCGTAGTTAAATCGACAATAAAACCTGAATTACGAGAACGAGAAGGAGAGATGTTTTTTTTCATCAGTAGGGTGGAAAATTTTATTTGAAGAAAATTAATTTTAATTTTCTGTTCTCTCTTTTTACTCCCACCAAACATTCTCAAATGAAAAATCAATTTATTGACATTCTGTGTGTTGTTGTTCTTTTTTTTTACGAATTATTCAAAGAGAAATAAAAAATAAAATAAACAATTAAAAATGACAATTAATCGATAATTAATTAATTAATATAATTATGAACAATTTTTTATTTATTTCCTTTATTTTTTTTTCAAATGAAAATATTACCCTATTTTAATAATATTTCCTTTCACTCTGACCCATCCTATTCTACACACTCGCACAAACACACACACACACTCGCACACACATTTATATATTCATAAACTTAAACTCCATAATCACCACCCCAAGATAATATAACATATAATTCTCTTTCCCTTATTTTACTGTCCCGCATTGCGACTTGATGTCATGCTATCGATTCCCATGAGTTTCCAACTCAACTCAACTAGAATGCTGCTTTGCTTTACTTTTCTTTTGCCTGCTTCTCTTCTTGCATTATGATTGAAGAAAAAAAAATACAACGTTACTGTTGTCATCCGTTTATCTCTCTCTTTCCATTACACATACTCTCCCTCATTCACTCTCACTCTTTTTCTCATCCTATGTTAAAATAATATAATAATACAAACTTCTTCTTCAAATTCATCTCCACCTCAACCATCCTTATTTTGTATTTTCCACCCTCTTTTAAACACAAATACAAATTTATCTCCTTTTTTTTTTGTAAATACAGACAGACTGCACGCATACATTGAAACAAATTACAAATAAAATACTACCAACAATCAAGAGAAATCTCTAACCCTCTTTTCACAAATAAAAAAAGAAAAAAAAAAGTTTGAACATCGCAACTGGCAACCCTCTTTCCTCTTTAGATCCCTTTTCCCATACCAATAAACTCTATACACAATACCAATTCGTCTCATACACCCACAAATCAGAAGGGGTTTATAGGAGGAAGAGAGAGACTCTGACGTTTCTATTTTCTGTAGAAGACATTCATTTGTTTTTGTTGTCTCGTCTCCTCCTTCTTCTTTTTTTTTTTTTGTCGTTCTTTTCTCTTTCCTTCCAAGCATTCTAGTATGCAAGAGTGAAAAGAGGAGAAAAAAAATTGACGACGACTAAAAAAACAACAAAATAGAAATAAACAAATAACAACAACAACATTTGTTTTAGTTGTTTTTTTTTTCTCTTCGATTGAATTTAGAAAGAGATAGAAAATTTAAAAGTGTGTGTATGTGTGTTGTGAAAAAAAAAGAAAATCAAAGATTTTTGTTGTTGTTGTTATTTTTTTTCTTCTTCTTCTTCTTCCCTTTTTTCTCTCCTTTATTCTATTTTTAAGTTAAAAGAGGGTTGTGGAAGAGGAACTTCTTTTTTTTTTCTTTGGGGTTGAGAAATTTGAATTTTATATTTTTATTTCTTAGAAAAGGAAAAAACAATTCAAAGAAATACCGTGGTTTTTTTTTCTTATTTGTTTCGTTTAAAATCAGGATGCTCTCATATATGCGTGAAAAATATTTCTAAATAAAATTTGTTATCGTATGAAGAATTTTTGGAAAAAAGTCATCATCATGAATCACACGTTAAGAATTTCGTTTTTTTTTTGTTGTTTAGACGATCTCCAAGGGTCTTACCTTTAGGTCTGCCATTTAAAATAATTTGATTGTAAGATACAAGAATTTATAGAAAAAGTTAGATTTGGAAAAAGAAAAAACAAAAATACATTTTTTTTGTTAATTGATTTAAAAAAAAAAAAAATCTCTTGCAATATTTTCATTTATTTTTTTCCTTTTGATCAAACAGTGAATTTTCTTTTTCTTTTTTTCTTCGTCTTCATCATCCTGATTAATATTATTTTTCTTTATGCAATTTGATATGACATGACAATGAACTTTTAAACAAAACAATAACGTAGAACAGCGTTTGGGGAGGGGAGGGGATGGGGAAGAGGAGTGGTGAGGTGATGGGTTTGAGAAAAAAAAAATCGAATAAACACGGTAGGAGTTTATTGTTATTTTCTTTTTAAAATGTAGATTCTAGAATGTAGATGGTTGTTCGGTTGTATTTAGTTTTGTGGGTTGAGTTTTAAGAGAAACACAAAAACCGTATTTAGTTGTTTTATTTTTCTCTCTGTGATTTTTTTTTTTTTATATTATTTTATTTATTTATTTAATTTAACTGTACGATGAGTCATACATTAACTTGTAGAATGATAATAATAATAATAATACCTAATATACGTAATATGAGGAGACATTTGAGTAGACATTTTATAATTATATTATTGATTTTATTTCATTTGTGTTTTATATAACAAATAGAAAGAGACGGAAAATATATTTGGAACATTTATTAAATGAAAAAATTTATTGAAATTGCTTCAATATCAATAATCAATAATTCATAATTAGTAAAACAAAGTTTATTGAACAACGCAGGTGGTCCGATTACTTCTAAAATTTTAATGAATATATTTTTGATAAACTTTTATGCGAAACTATGTAATTTCTAATTGGACCCACCTGCATATAATAGCATAATATTTCATTGCAAAATCACTGGCCACATTAAACAGATTTTAATTGTATTGATAAAATGTCATCAAAATAATACTTCAAAAAGAATCTTTAAAACTACTTCAAAGAAAAAAAAATCCCCAATCATCAGAGACATCATCATCATCATCATCACTATCATCATTAACGGCAACGATATCAAAGCAAACAGAAAAATACAAATTTATAAAGTAAGAGAAAAAAAACTAGGTCGCGACACACTTGACATTTTACTCCCCTTCACTCTCTTCCGCCCATTCACCTTCTCTGACCATATAACTATAACCAAACAACACATCACATCATTTACACACAAAGATTGTTTCGCGCGTCAAACAAAAAAAAAAGAAAAAGAAAAAAAGTCCAACACACAACACCAAAAATAACATAAAAAACCGAAAAAAAAGAAGCAGAATGAAGAGAGTGAAAAAAAATTTATATTTAAAAAAGATGAAGATGAGAAACACAAAAAAAAAAAGACGTAAAGATTGGTGAAAAAGTAAAAAAAAAAAACAAAGCACAAAATGTGATGGTGAAAAAAAAAAACTATAATAAACCCAAAATAAGAAAAATGACAATCAACAAGTCAAAAAAAAAAAAGTGAGCACAGGAGAAAAAGAATCGGAATTCTTTTTCTTTTTTCTATTTTTTGGATTTTTTTTTTCAAAAAAATAAAAATAAAAATCGCATCCAACAAGTAAGTAATAATTTTGTTTCAATTTTATACTTAATAATAAAACAAAAAAAAATAATAACGATATTAATAAGACGAAAACAGAGAGAAGAAGAAGTAAAAAAGAAAAAAAAATCCAACCAACCTTCACAAAAAAAAAAACCAACAACAACTTGCCTGTGGGGGGATATCACATAACACCCACCACACAATCACACAAACTCACAAAAAAAAAAAAAAAAAGAAAACAAAAAAAAAACAAACAACAAACTCAAGTCTAAAGTCAGCATCTCTTCGTCGTTGTCGGTCGTATCGAACCGGTCCAAATAATGAGTAATGTAAAAATACATACGTCAAAAATTATTACGTTTCTTCTCTTCTGCTTAATTTGAATTTAATCAATAAATAAGAAAAAGATAAAGATTCAGAGGAGGAGAGGAGGTGCTGGTTGGGTGGGAGGGAGGGAAGTTGGGAGGCTTGCCATAATAAAAAAAAAACAAAAAAGGTTGGAATTCTTCTCTTGTTACGTTTTAAATTTTTAAAAACTCATTATAATTTGTTGTTGTTGTTATTAAAAATAAATTCTAAAAAAACCGTAACAACGAACGTCAAAGATAACAACAACAACAACAACAACAAAAAGGAAAAAAAAATCAAAGAGAAAAAATTTAAAAAAAATTTTCTTCAATGAAAACGACTATAGTCGGTTGGTAGTGGGCCTCGTTGGGTGCATTTGTTTTTTTTTTCACCCGTCTCAAAATAAAAAAAAAAAACAGAATATTTTTCAACAGAGAGGCATAACGTATACACGTCTACACTATACAATTTATTCCACATACACACACACACACATATGTGAACATACACAATTGTATGATGTGCCTATAAATATATACACACACACCCGCTGCAGCATACAGGCAGAGAGATGAAACTTTTTTTTTTGAACACGCAAAAAAAAAAGTCTTCTTGATTGTTGAAGGAGGATGAGATGAGATGAGATGAAAAATTTGTTAACGGGAGAGAGAGAAAGAGAGGTAATAGGTAAAATGAGAAAGAAGATTTGTTTTTTAAAAGGAAAAAAAAAAACTAAATAAATTCTTATTATTTATTAAATTAATATTATTAAATAATCATCATTGGTTTTTTTGATGTTTTTCATGATGACGATTTAGAGGTCACGTTTTTTTTTTGGTTTTTAAAAGACCCACAAATAATAAAAATGTACTCTTCATTCGGAACCCATCCATAAACATAAAAGTATAAAAAGAAACACCAAACACAACCTACACTCATCATTGGCACCAGCAAAAAAGAATCCAATAAGTAAAGAAGAAGACATCGCAACAACAACAAAAACCAAGTGCGTGAATTATTTTGTTTTTGTTTTCTTGTACAAAAGAAAAGAAAGTTACCCACATGCGATTTTTTTTTGTCGTTGTCGGTATTTTTATTTATAATAATCTTCTTCTTCTTCTTATTTTTCATCTTCTGTTTGTTTCTCTCGGAGGTCTTTTTTGTGAGGTTGTTGTTGTTGATTTTTCATCGTTGTTCGTTTTTTGATGCGATGATGATTTTACTACGCTTGTCGCACTGACAGTGTGAAATGACAATCATACAATAAGAGTGAAGAGGACAAAACATAAATAAAGAGAAAAAAAAATGTTGTTACAAAAACAAAAGGCAAAACATCAACAACAACAACAACAAAAATAGAAGAAAAAAAAAATGTTTAATGGAAAACAGAAAATGAGGAATAATATTTTTTTTAACAGTGTAAAATTCCTGGTACCTACGTGAGAATAAAAGAAGTAAAAACCCTTTTAAGGTGAATGAAGGGAGAAAGAGGAGGTATCCCTTTTTTTTTACTCTTCTCATCGTTAAATTGTAATTTTGAGGACCTCTTTTTTTTCTTAGTCACCAGAAAAATTAATGTATTAGTATTGGTTGGATAAGAAAATATTCTTCTTTGTTGTAAAGAAAAATTACAAGAAAAAAAGAAAAAAAAAAGATTTTTTCCGATTTTTTTTTTGTTTTGTGGTTTTCATTTGAATTTAACAAAAGTAAAACCACACAAATATCCTTGAACTTTTCCAGTTTAATCAACAAAATAACAGAAGTGAATAAGAATGGCAACAACAAAAATAACACCCAACAACAACTACAAACACCCAATGATCCCAATCCCAAAATCAACACAAAGAAAAAAAAAAAAAGAAAAATCTTTTTTGTAACGTTCGTTTTGCTTTTGGTTGTTGTTGTTGTTTTGTTTTTATTATTTTTTAGTTTGTTTTTTTTTTCTTTTTGCCGTCAAGAACAAGAAGAAATAGAAGAATCTTTATAATAATAATCAACATGAGAAGAAGATCAGAAAATAGCCGTCAACGAACAACAACAAAAAGGAAAAAAAAAAACAAAACAACAGATGAAAAGGAAGGAAAAGAGAAAGAGAGAGAAAAACAGAAATTCAACATCAACCCCCTTAAAAAACAAGTTTCTTCTTCTTCTTCTTCTTTTTTTTTTGGATTTCTTTTTACATCCTCTTCTTCTCTTTATTAACATCTTCTTCTTCTTCTTTATATTTTTCTCTTTTTGTGAACAACAATTTCCTTTCCTTTTTAGAATCAGAAAATATAAAAAGACAGAAAAGAAGAAAAAAAAAAAAAAAACAAAAAAATAACGAACGGAGAAGAGATAATTGAGATAAACGACAGAAATAATGAGTTCAAGAAGTTTTTTTGTTTTATTTTTTGAGAACAAACAAAAAAAATTAAAGAAAAATAAAAAAAAAACAAAACTTACTTTGAAATTAAAAATTTAATCCCCTGTTGAAATATTATCCTTGGAAATTTTCTGCTAGGAGAAAATTTTATTTGTTTTTTTTTTTTAATACACTGTTTATGACGCACACACACACACACAACGCACTCACTTTGAAAACTGTTTTTTGTTTTAAATTAAAATAAGGAAGAATTTTCCAAATAAGGAAGAATTTTCCAAATAATAAAATTTAAATTATGAAAATGAAAATTGAAATAAGAATTCCTTCCTTTGTTTTTCCTTTCACTTATTCGTTGGGTTTTTATTTTTTAGTTAAATAAAAAAAACAAATAAAGAAAAAAACAGAGATTCAACTGAATCCGCTTAAACTCAACTATAAAATGAGAGATAGACTGAGTAAAAAGAATGACTTAACTGCGTGTGTGCAACCTTCTTAAATTCCATGTGACGAAACAAACCAACCTACCCAAACCCACTCACAAACACAAATAAAAATTATCAATTTTTGTTTCTGTATACCGTCATCGTCTACACAAAGTTACCTTATTTCAGTCAAACAAAAAAAAAACAAACAAACACAAATTTAAAACTGAATACTATTAAAGAAATGTGACTGTATGTTTATACGCATTTATATAAAAATATGAAACAACCTCGGCCGATACGACTTTTGTGCTTGTTTGTTCGGTTCAGTTGTTTGTAAATATGGATGGAATAACATTTTTTTTGTGTGTATTGGTCAGAGTAGCCGCATTTTTATATATGTATGTGAAAAATGATTTTTCTTTAATTTCATTTCTATCCATGTATATGTGAATGTGTAAAATAATTCTGTATAAGAATCCGAGGAAGATCAAATTCATAAAAGTATTTGTATGATGGAATGATTGTTGTTTTGTTTGTATGCGTATATGGATGGGTTTAAAAATGACAAACATTCTTATGTAGTTTAATTTTTGTGAGAAAGAAAACCAACAACAAAACGATTTTTAAAAAGAAGTTGGGTTGGGGGATAAAATAGAAAAGAAGGCAACAAAAAAAAAAATAAAAAAATAAAATGCATTTACGAATGTACGAAGGAAGGCGACGATGATCATAAATGTAAAATGTAGATAATAATGATGAGGGCAACAGGGATGGGATGGAACGGAAAACAACAACAACAAATATATAATGATGCGATGAGGATGGAGAATGAAGAGAAAACAAAAAAAACACTCAATTTCAAGGAACACTTGATTATGATTTAAAATTTATTTTTTGAATTATTTCTTTTTCTTTATTCTTTTATTATTTTTTTTTTTTTTTTTTTTCATTTGGGTGTATGTGGGGGAGGAGAAAACCAGTGTGGGTTCCTTTGCTTTTCTTTTTTTTTCTTGTTATTTTATATTTTTACCTGTGATATCAATTGTATTGTACACTGTCAAAATAATGGGTATCCTGTTCTTAGAAAACAGAAAAATATTCCATTATTTGTACATACAGATTCTCTTTTCCTTATACAAAACATAAATATAGAATAAAGAATTAAGGTGAAGTGTGTATGTATATATATATATATATATATATGTTTACTGTATATGCATACCTAAAGGAATTTGTAATGTAGGAGGGAAAGGTATATAGATTACCCTTTTTTTTTCTATTTTCAGAAATTGCAATTTTCCTTTCTACTAATATAATTAGGAAAAAAAAAACTTCAAACAAAATAAAATAAAATTTATTTTTGGCATATAATATTCTTTAAAGCCAATGTTCTTTATTATTTCTAATCTTAAAAATTTCATCTACTAAATACAAAAAAAAAAAAGAAAACTTCCGTTTACATTTATAAAATTTTGTACATTGGTATTTATTCGAATTCCTGATTTAAATATTACAATTTTATTAAATTATGAATTATGAACCATTAAAAATACTTTCATTATATAATCAGAAATTAAAATCAATGCAGATAAAAAATAAACAGAAATGAAAAACTTATGAAAATCAAAAAAAAAAAAAAGGAAATAGTAGAGAAAAGTGCAGGCGATTATAATCGTTTCATTAGAATTGCAATTAAATTGTTATTAATGGATTTAAAATAAAACCAAAAAATGAAACATCTTCATATGAAATACGGGATGAAAACATAGAGAGAGAGACTAGAGCAACTTCTTTCCAACAAAAAAGAGGGTGTTTACTATATTCAACATTTTTTTTTTCTTTCCCTATTCAACAGATAATAGGGTGTATTGAATATAACAAAAAAAGATCACATGGGAATTTTTAGGGTATAAAAATTGAAAGAAAAAAAAAAACATAATATTGAAAACAGGAAAATTATATACCGCCAACACTCCTCTTCACCCTGTATAGTAATCCCATCATCTTTTTTATTATAACTTTCACACAAATACAGAGACAAGATTATACACAAAAACATACACACACATGTATCTATTATTGTTTTGAAACAAAATGTAAAAGAAAAAAAAATAGTACCACACACAATAACAGTGACGTCATAGTCGGGCGTACTGTTGACTATATAGTATTTTTATAATTTGTATTAGTGAAACAATATTGCATCCGCCATCATCATCTCTTCTAATTCATACATGTGTGTGTGTGTATTCGTGTGGGTATTGAATGACGGATGGGACAGAAAGTATGTTTCAATGTATTCAGTTGCGGTCTGGCAAATATATATACGTAAAACATGTTACACATTTACAAAAAAAAAAACATTTTTGTTGTTTTTGTTTTTGTATTTTTTTTTTATTTGTGCGCCTCTTCCTTTTGTGGGTTATTTTTAAAACGGTTAACTTATTTTTTTGATTCTTATTAATGTGTGATGTGACGAAATTTGCAGACACTACACTTTCCAACATCATTACAGAAACGTATAGATAAATTTAAACTTAAAAAAAAAAGAAAAAAGAACGAAAGAAAATTTGCTATGTTTTTTTTTCATCGTTTTATAGAGGAAAATCAGTCACATTCAACGATGCATAGTTATAGGGACTTTGATTATACCAAGTTTCAGTAAAGAAATTCTTTTCAAATTGCAAATTATACAATTTTTGTATTACTCTTGATGGATTAAACGAGTAAACGGTCAATATAATTGGAGGTCAAGAATAAAGTAAACATAATTGTTATTATTTCTTAGAATGAAATTGACTATAATTGGTGGGTCGTATCAAAGAAAATAATTTATTATGATATTTTTTCAATTTCTGAAAATAAAAATACTTTAACGTATTTAATCTTGTCAAAAAAAAAAGAAAAAAAAAGTAAAGGAAAAACGAAATCATGGCAACCCATGTTTTTTTTTCGTTTTTAGAACGTTCTTCAGTTTGAATTTGACGGAAAAGAAACAAAAACAATTTATAAGAGAAAATAAGAAAAAGTAGAATAGCAACACAGCCCATCGTACAAGAATACATACAAGAATTTTTGAAGAATGAAGATACGACATAAATGGAACGTCAAAAAAAGAAGGAAGACAAGACAAGAAAAGAAAAAAAAACAGAAAAAAGACAAGAAGATAACCAAAATCACCCTCGCCCTCACCCCCATATAATCGTCTGTAGACCGAGACACAAACAATTTTTTTTTTAACTTACGATACAATGTGATGATGATGTTTTTCTGACTTCGACTCGACTCTACAAAAACTTGTTTTTAATAAATAAAAAAAAAATCAACCCCTACACTCTTTTTTTTTTATCCTGTTCTGTTCCTTAACCTACAACCGCCTTCTGAATATGAGCATATGTGTATGCGTGTAAGTATATAGTTGTGTGTGTGTGTGTGTGTGTGTGTGTGTGTGTGTGTGTGTGTGTGTGTGTGTGTGTGTGTGTGTGTGTGTGTGTGTGTGTATGCATGTGTCATAAAATACATATCAGTCAGGCAAAGGCAAGAGGGGTTTGAGTTTTCTATTTTTAGAAATGGCACTCAAAAAAAAAAAAAAGGGAAGATATTATTTTTCTTGTTATTTTTATTCTCTCCTTTTACAACAAACATATTCTGTATACATACGTACGTGAGAAAGGGGACATTTTAAGAGAAAGTAAAAATTCATTTTTTTCTTTCAAATGTTTCAAAAGAAAAGAAACAAACTGATGCATTTTCATTATAACACAAATTATAATAATATTTATCTAGACATTTTATTTTATCGATTTGATTTTTGTATTTTAATGAATAAAAAATGGAAAACATTTTTTTTGATAAAAATCAAAATCGTTTTATTAATACGAATTTTTAAATGTTTTGATTTGATTGTATTCTTTGTTTTTTCTCATTTCAGTGATGATTTTATGTAACAGAAAAAAAAAATGATAATTAAAAAAAAAATATATATAATAAGAATAGTAACAAAATAATAATAAAAAAATTGTAATTGAAAACAAAATAATAATAAAAAAAAAAAAAAAACTACATTCCCATCCACCCCCTTTTTCCGCCATAACCGTATATAACGAAAATCAATATGTTTGTAGTTGAAATATTGAAACAAACACAAAAAAAAAGAAAAAAGAAAAAGAAGAAATATCGTATATAAAAGGGAAAAAAAAGAAAACCCGAATAAAAAAAAAAAACAAGTAAAGAAAAAAAGAAAATATTAAATTGAAAAACTTACCATTTTGATTATAACTTTTCTGATCAATAATTATTATTTTCAACGATTACATTATATTTATATAATTTTTATTAATCCAATACATTTTTCTTTTAGCACAATTATTTTTTTACATTTATATTCACATAAAAAAAAAACAAAACAATATTTTTAATAATAAATATTAAGTTTAATTTTAATACCGGACGCGGAAAAACTTCTTCAGACAGCGCGCCATGTTTTTGTTGATTAGTTAGTTGATGAATTGAACGATGAATATGGTTAGGGCGCGCTGAGTAGAAAATAGAAACAAAATAAAAAAAAACCCACAATATTCGTATTTTGATGCGCGCGCAATAAATATTATTATCAAATATAGCGTTGTTAAGCTGAGAAAATTGAATTTTTTTTATATTATATTGTAAGGTGGCTGAATATTTTTCTGTTTTATGTTTCAGCTCCATTCAAATACATTTCTTAATAAAACTTTGCTGTGTTAAGACGAACTTTCTGTATAATTTTTATTTACAAAATTAAATCTAGTTAAAATTTGTTTGTTTAAAAAATAATGAAATATTGTGAAAATAGTTTTACAGTTTAGAATCGGTTAAATAAACAGAGAAAAAAACTTCTATAAATAGTTTCAAAGGGGTGCTGAAAATAATATTTCATAAAGAGCTTTTTCTTTTGTGATTAAAAGATACAATTAAAAAAAATAAACAATAGAAATAATTATAACAATATTTAAAATTATCTAAAATAAGTAGGCCAATCAATTTTTTTTTTGTGTTGATAAAAAAGTATGAATATTATACTTATTATTCAATACTCATTCTATTATGATTTGAGTCTAGCCGTCGTGTATATATTTTGGAGATTATTAGAGCAGAGAAAAAAAAATTGTATTCAACAACCCACATATATGCATACCACAGCACGTACAAAACACCAATGTCTTGAGACGAGGTGATAAGTTGCAGTAAGAGTAAAATGGGAAAAATTAAAGAGGTACACATTTTAAATTCTCAATTTTGTTTGAATTGAATTTTCTTAAATTTATGTAATTTTTTTTGTTTTTTTTTTTAGAGAGCTTTTGGGCTATAGTCACGCTAAAGCTTATTTCAATGAACTTATCTATGGAAGAGATAATGAAATGTTTTATGAACTTCTATAAGCACTAAAGAGTTTTAAACAAATTTAAAAATCTGGAATAAAGTTCGTTGTAATTATTGCTCGTAATAAATTGTACAAATTTATTTTATTAATAAAACTTTGATACTTTTAGATTCAACTGGTGATTTTCTTTGTTGAAATTTAACAATCACATCAAATCACGTAATCTCCATACAGTTTATTATTGTTTGGAAAATTCTTTGAAGAAAATATATAAATTCCAATAAAAAAAAATAAAGTTGCGCCTAAAATATTTGTTTTAATCTTTGAATAAAATTTGGAAATTTATATTTCCAAAATATTTGCCAGTTCTATTTAGTATTTTGTTTTTGTTGATATTCCCGGTAGAATATTCATTTTAAAACATTTCAAATTTTTTTTTGGATCTCTTATCAGCATCATCTCTATGTAACTACTTGAAAGACGTATGTATATGTAAGAATCTAACAAATACGACACATTATGAGTTTCAGAATAACTGATTGATGCTTTAACTTAATCTTTACTTATGTTTTTAAGAGAAACAGAAATTTTTGGTTTTTGTAAAACAGATAATTGTATATTTGTGCTTTGTTAACTATTACTACAATTATTACAATTAAAATTATTATGAAATCCTCCTGTGCATATTTGTAAATTTTTATATATGTACTAAATATTTTCTATTTCATCTCTTATCTTACAAAAAATATATGTATGTATAGGTTTATCTTATCTATATATTTTAATTGATAAAAAAAAAAATTTTTACCGTACGAATAATATCTATAAGGTCTTAGGTGTGGTTAAATTAAAAAAAATAATTTTAGTTTTACTTTATATTAAACCTGAATTGGTTGAATTTTTTTAGTCAATTTCGAAAAGGAAAATTTTTCATTGTGTTAAAAAAAGGGTTTTCCAATATTCCCTTCTGTTTGTTCCATTCAAAGTTTAATAACGTGAAAATTTGGGGAAAAAAATAAATTAAATTTTGGATGAAATATAATTAAAGGTAAAATTTTCATTATTATAAGTACATTTTAAAATTGTGATGACGTAACCATAATAGTGACCTCATTTCTTCTAAATATTCCTATAAATTTTAAGTGACGATAAGCACAATATACTGGGTGTTCAAATTTTCAAATATTACGTTATAGTTGTACCTTATTCCCTATTTAGGTAAAATTTTTATTTTTTCCTTCCAAAACTCATAATTATTAACAGGAAAAATAATTTAATATTTTTCTGAAAAAAAAAATCAAGTGAAATTTTAAAGAACAAAAAAAAAAAAAAAATTTGTACATATAAAAAAAAATGGTGTTACTTTTAATCTTATCACTAGATAAATAAATGTTACAGGTGATTGTGGCCTGTAATCAATTATATATATTTTTTTATAATAGATGAAATTTAGTATAAAGTCTTTGTGACTTTAATTCATCCTGTCCTTATAGAACATTCCAAATTAATCTAAATCTAATTTAAATTCTCAGAAGCTTCTTTAATTTCGATAAATAATTTTGATTAAAAAAATATATGATGATATAAAATATTTATTATGCGTCACTCATATACTATTTGTATTTAAAGGATAGGCTTATCATAAAGTTATTGCGGAAAGATAAATATTGATATTCACCTGTCCCTTTCACAATCGTTATATACATTTGATAATATTTTTATATTGGCAAAAGAAACATTAAGCGAAATGAAATGTTTATGGTTCAAAAAACATTTTAATAAATCAATTGGACTTTATGTTTAAATTCTAATTAAAGATCAAAATCAATTTTGAATCTTATTCAATTCAATACAATTATTAAATCCGTTCAAAGTCTACTCTACAAATTGAAATAAGATAATTGAATAAATAAAAATTGGTAGACTATAATCATACCTGATTCATTCATATTAAATAAGCTGCGATTGTTTATATATTTTCTTTACCTATTAAGAATCTAGAATTAAGATTTTAAATAATGAATCAATGAAATTAACGTTTAAATATTTATTCAATCTAATAAAAAACAAAAAATTCCAATTATAACTTCTGAATATATTTTTTTTATGCGCCATTATTTTTTTTTTAACAAGAAATTCAAAGATAATTATTGTTATCATAAATGTTGTTCATTTTCTTATCATAAAATATAATTTTTTTTTTTCTAAAAAATACAAAAAAAAAAAGAAGATATTTATCATCAATAAATAATTGTTAAAGGTAAAATGTAACAGGTATTTTTATAATTCAGCCCTGCCTTAGTTTTTTTTTTTATATCTAATAAAAAGTCTTATCAATATAAATTGCAAAAGATTATGAGTGTCATTTCATATTTTCAAAGCTTATTTTTTTTTTTTTTTTGATTTGTTAATATTTGGAATATTGTGAAAGAGTTAGATAAACAGAGAGAAAAAAAAACATATAATCAGACTCTGTCTTATCAATTTATTAATTATATCTACATACAATAATTTTAGTCCCTAACATTTTCTGTTCAATTTTTTGTTTTTTGTTTTTTTTTTTGTAGATAATTAAAAATCCGAAAAAAGTAACGAAAGAAAATCAAAATGAGATTTTTAAATGTGTCTTTTTTTACAATTTTTTCAATAATATTGATTGGATGTTGTTACGCACAAGATAATGCACAAACACGAGTTGCAAGTGCTTTAGAAGAATGTTATAGAAATCCAGTAAGTTGTTTTTTTTTTTTATAAAAAGTATTTAATAAAAATATGAAAAAATAAGAAATTCTTCAAATTTTTTAATAGGAAGTGATAATACGTGATAATCGTTTACCAATGACAATGAATTTATTAATTGAATTGATTAGAAAGATTGAGGATACACCTGGATATAATACAGATTTACGTCAATTGTCTGCTGATTTATTACATAGATTTCGACAAGATGGTATTAAACGTGAACCTGGTGTTGAATTGACAGCATCAGTATTGCCATATAGCCCATCAGGTTATCAATATTATAAAAATCGTATATTATTAACAAAATTGGTACAAGGGAATGCAAACAATTTTCCAAATGATACATTAACACTTATCGAAAGGGTAAATTTATTTAATATTTAATTAGAAATGTTAAAACCTTTTATTAATTGTTTATCCTTATATGTTCTATAGTGTTCATTACATTTTATGTTATCAAGTTCATTTGAACTTGGTGTTCGTGGTGATGAAAATGTTAGATGTGGTCAATTGGCTCAATATAGATTACGTGGACCAAGAGATTTAAAAAATCAAATGAGATATCAACGTTCAGTTAATGAAAATGAATTGTAATTATTAATTTGTCTTTATGAACTTTAAGTTCATTTAAACTTATTGAATTACATAAATTTCCTTTTAGACAAAATAATCGAAATAGAAGAGCTGCACGTATGCAATTTGTTGAGGGTGAAGATGAAACAAAAAAAACTGAAGGTGATCCTTCAGTCGAAGGTGCAATGGGAAGAGATGATGATGAAACATATATTGTAAACAATGTAAATTTTGACGTTATCAATACTAAAGATAGTACTGATAATAATGCAAGAAGTCAATGTCCAGTTGAAAGTGGTGTCGTAAGAACAACGTGGGGTTCTATAAGCGCTGGTGCACTTATTGCCGGTATTGCTGCTGGACTACAACCACAGATAGTAAAAACGACAAATCTTATAGATCCTAAAAGTAAAGGAACTTTATCAGGTAGTCAAAGTATGGGGGTTGATAATAGATTTGCAGCAACTCTTGCAGGTAACAAAAGCGAAATACTACATATAGTCGAAACCCATTCTAAAAAGTATTTTTTTTATCAATAGGTGATTTAGCAGAAATTTCCTTACTTCAGGGACCCTTACATAATGAAATTCAGATTGGTGCTGCTGGCGCATGGAACAGTACATCTGTTCCAAAATGGTATTTCTTATCAAAAAATAAAAATTTAGAAATGACAGATGCCGAAATTAGAGGAGGCCTTGATGGATTAATTCTTGCTAATGGAATTCAAGATTGGAGAAATAAAGCACCATCACTTAAATTGAGTCAACTTCTTGAAATGTATTATTCTACTGTGAGCTTTAACTTTCTTTCATATTTTAAAATACTTTTATAAAATTGCATTCTTTTTTGAAGCGTGGTGTTTTTACCCGTACAACAAGAGCATGTAACAGGAATGGATTATTTACAACCGTTGCACCAATTGCTCAATTAAAAGCACAAACAGTAGCTTTCAGTGTTATTCTTGATAGAGAAATGCAATTGAAAGTTTCTGTTAGTCAAGAAGGAATTGCAGCGTTTGCTTCTAAATCTGCTGATGCATTATCCGAATATATTCGTAAGACATTCATTATTTGACACTTATTATTTGATTAATGGTAAATCTAAATTCTCTTTCATTAATAAAAACAGCCCGACTTACTGATTTACCTTGTGGTGTATCATCATCATCATCAAATGAGGAGGTCGAAAGTCAAATCGCTACAGACATTTTAATTTTTACTGATTTTACATGGACATATCGAGAAATTCAACCAATTATTGCGTGAGTTATTTGTTTAAATGTTTTAGACTATTTAAACATTATTTGATTTTATTTTCATTTTTTTCCATATTAGAAATTTATTAGAGAATATAAATGTTAAAAGGATTGGTTCAAGTTACACATTGTTAAGTGCAAATGATGCAAGTACGATTGTAGATAAAGTATCTAATTCATCAAGCTTTTATCTAAAATGGAATTCAACATATCATTCAACTGGTAAATATTAAAAATATTTGTTATTTAAAAATTAAATTGTTACATATTTTTTTTCAGTTGCTCCCGGATTAAATTTGCCCAATATTCTAAAGCATTTACGTGAAAAATCAATTGAATTACTAGAAGGAGAACGTAGAAATTCATCAGTTGGTGGACGTTCACATATTGCATTAATTATAACAAATAACGCTGATGTTAGTGAAGCAGATAAAGGTTTTGCCATTCAACAAATACAAATATTACGAGAAGAGTCACCAGATTTACGTATTATGTTCTTTGCTGGAGGAGTACCAGCAAGATTTGCACCATTTGTTGTAGATGATGCTAAAGATATTTTTACCCTTATACCATCAACTGGAATATCTGATACAAAAGCAGATAATGTAAAACCAGTTATTGAAAGAATACAAACAGGTATAAATTAGTTAATTTAAAGTTTTTAAAAATTTTCCATATTAACAATTTTATTTTATTAAGTGCCAAGAAGAGTCATCAATTATCGTTGTGGATCAAATTTCGAACAAAGTGATAAAGGTAATAGTCAATTGACTGCTCATGTAGATCCAAATTCAATTGTATACTATCGTGTGCATCCAAACTACTTCTATCGTTCAGACGGTGATCGTAAAATTAAAATCCAAGGAAGTGGTTTCGGTAGTATAAGTGTATGTTCATCACGTACAAATCCGAATCCAAGGTAATATAATATATTATTTAATGAGAATTAATTTTTTTTTATTATAAATTATGTTTATCAGAATGAATGCATCTAATACTGCTGGTGATTCTACATGTCGTTTAATAAATTCGGATACATTTGAAATTGATTTATCAAAACCATGTGATGACTACAATTATATTCGTGATTGCCCACCAGTATATTTTTCAGTTGAAGGAATAGCATCTGAAGGTGCAGATTTTCGTTGCATGGGTAAATATTTTATTTTGATAATTTCACATGCCTAATATTTATATAAAATGTGTTACTGAAATAATTTTCATTTTACTAAAGTTTTAAAGTTTTGTTTAGAGTTAATTTAAATTAACCAGTTATGACATTTTTAATAAGAATCTTTCAGACTCTATAAAATAAAAAAATATTTTTTGAAAAGTTTTAAGTTTATAAATTTTACAAGCAAATAATGGTGACTTGGCCTAGGTACATATGAATATTTGTCTCTTATTAATTCTTTCAGATGATACATGTCCATTCCCTGACAGTCTTCGCTTTGCAATTAACACAGAAAGTTTAGGTTGTTATAGTGGAGTTGGACAACTTTTATCAACATTAACATTAATTATTTTAGCTTCGTTATTTGTATTACTTCGTGTGTAAATATAAAATTATTCCATGTAGTTTTTTTTTGTATAAAACAATTTCAAAATTTTAATTTTGTTGTTGTAATTTTTACCTCGGTTTTTACATAAAATAAAAAAAAAATAAATTATAATTATAATTAATAGTATTTTATGGTATAAGAAAAATGTAATTTTTAATTAGATTTGTGACAATATTTATAGTTAAGTAAAATCCAATCCATAACACGGTAAAATATAAAAAATATTTTAAAATTCAATTGTAAAGAAAAACAAACAACTGTTTCTTTTTTTTGTAATAAAAAATTTGTAAAAATCAAATATAAAGCATTTTTCTCTTATTTCTTAGGCTTGAAGTTTGAATTGGGAATAAAATAATGTTATTGTGAATTGTTTATTATGGTGATCTAGATTTATTGACATAAATATATAATCGATGCATCTTGTCTTCTTGCCTTGTGATCTTTAACATAATATTTAAATAATTGCAGAATTCTTTTGGAATAAATATTCTTTTGGTGAATACAAAGAATGACTGTTAAATGGCCATACTTAATACCAAGAAAGAAATAATTTATAATTATTATAATTATTATTATTAATTAGCTCAGAAAAATATTAGCTTTAAAATCGGAAAATTTCTTGATGAAATTGAAATTTGTTGTATGTTTTGTTGCCTGTTTTTAGGCGTAAATGAGGGAAAAATTTATATTTTGTATCGTTTTCGGTAGCTTTATCTTTCGAATTGTTTCGTGTATCAAATGGTTTTAAATTAAAAACAAAAGTTGATATTACATACACACAAAATTCGCTGTTTAGTTTTAATTTATCAGTAAGAAATATATGTAACCCTTAAGTAGTGTGCGAGCTTCAATATAATACTTTATTGTTATTATTCTGATAATCTGAAAATAAACTTTTAAATGTAAATAAGTAAAAAGTAGCCTGTAAACATTTTTGACTAACAAATATTAATTGTATATAATACAGAAATATGAAGATAATAATGTGAAAGAAATAAAAACTATAATGATAATTAATTAAATTGTTAAGTCACACTCGATTATTACCCTTTTCATAAAACATTTTTTATGTTTGGAAATTTGAAAAATTTTAATAATAAAATAAAGATAACAAATTTTTCATAAAATGTTATTTTATTGAACTTTATTATAATGGATAAGAAAATAAAGTAATATAAATAGAAAATATTATTTTAAAATCATTTCAGTTTCTTGTTTCTAAGCTTTCAATATGATCTTAATAATTCTATTGGCTTTAAATATGTTTGGTTCAACTTTTGGTTAGTGTTACATTCTCATTTATATTAATTTTTGTTCAGGATAAAAATATAAAGTTAAATTGTTAAGTAATTCAATTTAAATAAATTTTTTTCTTTTAGCAAATGAACCAGTGAATCTTGATGGTCGTATTGTTGGAGGTAATCCAATTAATAATATGTCCGATGTTCCATTTCAAATTTCTCTACGTATAGCCGATTATCATATATGTGGTGGATCAATTTTAAATGAAAATACAATTATCACAGCCGCACATTGCATGAATCCGTAAATAATTTGATATCAATGAAAATTAATAAAATATTAAAAATGTATTTCCATTTTTTTGTTCAGACTTGTGCCTGACTCTAATTATAGCATTCGTGCAGGTTCAATTTCACAATCAACTGGAGGCCAAGTTATTACAGTCGACAAAGTTATTATGAATACATTATATAACTCAACTACTATGGATTATGATAGTTGCATTCTGAAATTAAAATCAAATTTAAATTTTAGTGATGATGTTGCCAAAATAAATTTACCCATACCAGGATTAAATATTTCCGAAGGGACTTTAGCTTTTGTTAGTGGATGGGGTGCTCTAATCGTAAATATAATACGATTTCTATTCATTGTTTCACCAATTAACATCATTTATTTATTTCTTATTTAGTTTCAAGGGGCATCACCAGATCAACTTCAACGAGTAGAAGTTCCAGTTGTCAGTAATGAAAAATGCGCTAAAGTCTACGGATACATTGGACAAAGACAATTATGTGCTGGTGAAAAAGATTATGATTCTTGTCAAGGTGATTCGGGTGGGCCTCTTGTTGTTAACAATGAACTTGTTGGTTTAGTTTCATGGGGTTATGCATGTGCTTTAGACGGATACCCAACTATTTACACACGAGTTTCAGAAATTATTCCATGGATTCTTCAAAATTTATAAATTTATTTTACAATTTATTTATTTTGTATTTTTTTTACAAGTTTGTGATAAATAAAGAAAAACAAACAATGAATAAATTTAACTTTCTTCAAGAATAATCCGCATTTACTGTTTTAATTTAATATTTCAAATATTTAATAATGCTTTCTGAGAATTTTACTTCAATTAAAGAATTTTCCTATTTTTTTTTTATTAACTTTTGTCCATACTGAAACGGATACGGATATGATGCTGTTAAAATAAGCCAATTAGAAAAAATTATATTAATTTTTGCATCTGTAAAAATTTTAAACCCTTGTTTTGTAAGAATTTTCAAAAAAATTATTTTATTAAAAATTTATTATGAAAAAATTTATATAAAATTTTAATTGTGTAATAAAATAATATCCGTTACTCTATCTAAATATTATCTATTGATTTGTATATAGTTTTGTTTTGACAAAGTATAAATAGAATTATCTTCAATTACCATAATAAAGATTGACGATCTTATTAATAAATTATTTTATATTGAACCTATTAATTTTTATCATTGATTTAACTAATATTTAAAAAAAAAGACAATGACAAAAAAAAAAACTGGAATTTCAGAATTAATTGTTAAGATTAGGACCTTTGGGTATATATAGAAATGATTGAACTTAAACAAAATTAATTCTTCATTTAGAATCAAAAGTTTAAAAAGTTTAAAAATGTTTGCAATTTTAGTTGGTTTAAGTCTATTCGGTTGTTCATTTGGTATGTTAATAAATTGTGATTAATTATATAATTAGATCTTTAATTTACTAAATATTAATTTTAGCGGGTGTTATAAGATTTGATGGACGAATTGTTGGTGGAACTACAGTTAAAAATATATCAGAAATTCCATTTCAAATTTCCTTAAGATATGGTAATTATCACTATTGTGGAGGATCAATTTTAAATGAAAATACAATTTTAACAGCGGCACATTGTGTGGATTATACGTAAGATTAATTGAATTAAAATTTTTGTTAAAAATTATTCTATGTTGTTAATGTTTTTCGGCATCCTAGAATACGTTGGTTCTAAAATATTCAGTGTTTGGTGCTTTAATACAAGCAAATTTGTTATTTGTAAATTATGTTCGCTTTCAAATTAGTTCATTTAAAAGCTGACAAATCTTTTGCTCAATCACTTATAAAGATCAATAAAAAATATTTATTTTATTTGCAGGAATCAAATTCCATCTAATTATAGTATACATGCTGGTTCAACATCAAAATTAAATGGTGGTCAATTGATTACAGTCAGTAAAATAATTTTCCACCCAAAATATGATCCAAATGAAATGCTTGATCATGATATTTGTATTCTTAAATTAGAATCGAACTTAGTTTTTGGTTCTGGTATTGCTAAAGCAGTTTTACCACACCAAGGTTTAGAAATTGCTGAGGGAACTTTAGGAGTTGTTAGCGGATGGGGTGCACTTATGGTAAGAAATTATCTTGTATAATTAAAAAAAAAAATTACAATTAACATTTTTGTCTATTACATAAGTTTCAAGGATCAGAAAGACCAGAGTTTCTTCTAAAAGTTACTGTTCCAGTTGTAAGCAATGAAGAATGTTCTAAGCCGTATTTAGGAGTTGGTGATAATCAAATGTGTGCTGGTGAAAAAGATAAAGATGCTTGTCAAGGTGATTCTGGTGGACCTCTTGTTGTTAATAATGAAGTGGTTGGCTTAGTTTCATGGGGTTATGCATGCGCTTTTGAGGGATACCCGACTGTTTACACACGAGTTTCTGAATTCATTCCTTGGATTAAGGAAAATTTATAAAATGTAAAAATGGATTTATTCCATCATAAATATAAAATATAAAAACATTATAAAAGTTCCGAAGTTTTATTCTTATCATGGATTCCTTTTTTTTAATAAATAATATATTATTTAAATTTTTATTCTGACAATTTTTCATTGTTCATTTGATAATCTTAATTTGTTCTTGACAGTTTTTTTGAGTAAGAATATGAAAAAAAAATGCAAAATGCAACTTATTATTATTTTATTTACAAGTATTTTATTTTATAAATAAAAAATTATAATAGTGATTCAATCCAAGATATGAACTCAGATACACGAGCATAAACACCAGGATACCCATCTAAGCCACACTCATTTCCCCAAGAAACAACTCCAATAATTATACCATCTAAACTCAATGGTCCACCAGAATCACCTGTACAAGAATCACGACCTTTTTCTCCAGCACACAAATTTCTCTCGGTAATGTTGATATATTGTGTAAGTGCATTAAAGCACACGGTTTGATCAACAACAGGAACAGCAACTACTTTAAGAATATCAGTCCATGATTCTCCTTCGTTCTAATAATAAAGAAAGCTTAATAAAATTTAACCCTAAACACTTAATATATTTATTAATACATACAGCAGTAACACCCCATCCAGAAACATTTGCTTTAGTTCCGGTATTAATTATTAAATCCTCAGTTGGCAGTACAATTGGTTGAACTCCAGGTCCAAAAACTAAGTGGCTTTCTAATTTAACGATAGCAATATCATTATCGTAATTGCTGCTATTATACTTAGCATGACTATTTAGGCCATTAACTTGAATTAATTGTCCACCTTCAGATTTTGAACTCGATCCCGCACGAACTTGATATTTTTTTGGATCGGGAACTGAACTAAAATTATATAATTAATGATGGATTAAAAAATAAAGTTATTTAAAATTAACTAATCCAAAGGCTTACCTTACACAATGAGCAGCTGTTAGAATTGTATTTTCATTTAAAATTGATCCACCACAATGATGTCTATCGCTAAATCTTAAAGATACTTGAAATGGATAATCTATAATATCAGCGTCTTCACCACCAATAATTCGTCCATCAATTTTTGGAGCACCTTTTATTTGAAAATTTTAATGTAAATTCAATAATAATAAAATGTGAGTACTCACCAAATACATAGCTTAGTAAACTTAACAGAAGAATAATTAACAACATTTTTTATTTTTATTATTTCAGCTTGTTATTCGTAAACACATTCGTAGCTAAATACAATTTATTACAATTATATCTGTGATTTTATAGTTTTTTTTGAGTTTGTATTTAATTTTTATCGCATGAAAATTGATAAAAGCAAAACAATAGATTCAATGAAATTGATACGTTATTTGGGAATGTTAAATTAATTTGATCTATAAGATAGGAAGTTTGATCAATCGTATCTTATATGTTTTTGATACAAAACTAGTATATTAAATTATAAACAATTTTTTATTAATTATTGTTATTATTATTTTCATTTAATATTTACAACATACAAATTTTTTAATCATGTTAAAAAATACACGTCATGAGAGTTTAAAAATCTACACAATGCAACGAGAAGATTAATAATTCAATTATTTTTTCATTTAATTTATGTAAATTAAATCTAATAATTTATAATTGAGGTTCAATCCAAGAAATGAACTCAGATACACGAGAATATACCCCAGGATATCCATCAATACCGCATCCAATTCCCCAGGATACAACACCAATAATTTGACCATTCAAAGCGAGTGGACCACCAGAATCACCTTGACAAGAATCACGACCAGCTTCACCAGCACATAAGTGCCTTGGTGTAAGATTGAAATGCCCATCTAATGCCTTCTTACAATTAGTTTGTTCAACAACTGGAATGCTTACAACTCGAAGATAATTGGTAGAATTTCCTAACATCTAATAATTTCTAAAATGTTGTTATGTTTTCCTCTAAAATAGGGACATTAAAAAAATCTCACCGATGTAGTGCCCCAACCACTCACTATGGCCTTACTTCCAGGTTTTATCGACAGTTCTTTAGGAGGTAGCTTAATTGGTTGAACTCCAGTTCCGAAAACTAAATTATTTGTCAATTTTATGATTGCAATGTCATTATAAGAAGTACTTCTATTATATCCTTCGTGAATGTTTAAAGAGCTAATTGACATTATTTGTCCACCTTGTGTTTTTGAGCTAGATCCAGCACGAACATGAAGCCATTTAGGATCAGAAATTGAACTTAAAATTAAATTGTTAAAGCATAAAATTTTCTTCTTTTAATATCAGCACGTTAATTACCTTACAACACAATGAGCTGCTGTAAGAATTGTATTCGAATTTAAAATTGATCCTCCACATGAATGTAAATCAGTGAACATTAAAGATATTTGATAAGGGTAATCTTTTATATCGGCATCTTCACCACCCACAATTCTGTTATCAATCTGTAGGTCACCTTTAAAATTAATTAGGTTTATTCTAAATTTTCGTTATTTTAGTGAAATTATACTCACCAAAAGAATAATCAACTAAACTTAAAAGAACAATAACAACAAACATATTATTTTATATTTCAACTTGTTAGTAAACAAATAATGAACAACTAAAATTATTTTGATACATTTTTTAGCTTTTATTATTTTCGTGAAACTCAAGTGGAAATTCGATAAGACTTTATACGCATTTATAAATAAGAATTAACAACCATAGACATTTTTTCAAACTTTTATAAAAAAAATTGTATAAATTATGTGTTCAAAAGATTAACGATAATTATAAAGAATTCTAGATCTTTGTAGTTATCTGTTCCTGCTCATCGTAACTTAAATATGAGTGACAATATCTATTGATAATCTTTGTCGTTATTATTTTTGTCTTTGTTGTTATTTATTTAAACAATCAAAGTCAAGTACAAATTTAGAAAATTAATATAAATCACTCTCATTATTCAATCTCTATACGATTTACACTTTTTCATTCAAGACATTGTGTCTTGTGTATTTTGCCCAATATAAGAAATTGTAACACAAAAAAAAACTATGCATCTGAACATTAATCAACACAAGTGCTGGCAAATGATTCTATAAATATTTGAACAACACAAATAAAACTGAGAACAAAATTCTAATATACTGTCATCAGTCTAGTCTAGTTTCTAGTTAAACATTATCTGTCTAGTCTAGTGGGATACGCTAAAAGCAGATAATTTTTGTTGGTTATTATCAACTGAGAATATAGATTAATTATTAATTAAATCAAAATAAAATTTTATTTTGTAATTATTGAATTTATAATTAAAAAATTTTTTTTTGTGTTTTTTTGAGATAAGAAATTTTAATTCAGGAATTTCGCTATTCAACTCCAAAGTTTATCTCACTTGAATATTGTCTATTCTATAAGAACAATTTGAATATAAAAGCTCAATTATTTTTGTAAAAATCTTCAGTTCGGTTAGTGGCTTCTTATGGAAATAAGATATAAATTTTAAGTTTTTACAAAATGCTTTCATATTTTGTTATTTTAAGTGTTCTCGGTTTTGCATTTGGTGGGTATTTCTTTCTAATTTCAAAAACTAATAATAATTTGAAAAGAAAAATTATAGGTGCACCTCCAATTGTTGGTGGTGATGATGCAAATATAGTGAACTATCCATATCAAATTTCATTAATGGAATCAAACTATCATATTTGTGGTGGATCAATATTGAATACAAATACAATTATTACGGCTGCTCATTGTGTTGAAGGGTAAACAATAATTTATTGAACAAAACATTTTTCTACAATTAATAAATTTTTATTCAACAGACCTATGGCCAAATTCCATAAAATTCGTGCAGGGTCAAGTTCTCAATCACGAGGTGGTCAAATTATTCAAGTCCAATCAATAAATATTCATCCTTTATTCAACTATGACACATTTGATAATGATGTTGCAATTTTGAAATTGTCAACTGATTTAGTCTTTGGTGATGGAGTACAACCAATTGAACTTCCAAATAAAGGATTAGAAATTGATGCTGGAATTAGAGTAATAATCAGTGGATGGGGTGATTTATATGTAAGTTGTTTCTTTATTTCAAACAATTAAATATTTATTTATTATTTTAAATATTTTAAATTGTTCAGTTTCAAGGACCATCTTTGGATCGTCTTCAAGTAGTAAAAATTCCTATTGTTGCGCAATCTCAATGTGCAAACGCACTGAATGGACACTTTAATTTAACACCTAGACATTTGTGTGCTGGCGAAGGTGGTCATGATTCTTGTCAAGGTGACTCTGGTGGTCCAATGGTTTTAGATGGTCAACTTGTTGGTATTGTATCATGGGGTCTTGGATGTGCTCTTGCGAAATATCCCGGTGTTTATTGTCGTGTTTCTGAATATATTCCATGGATACAATCTCAATTATAAATAGATATTTTATTTTATATTTAAATTGAATCAATTAATAAATAATTATTGAATTTGAATAAATTTTTAAATTTTTTAAAATATTCCTTTTCATGTTATAAATTTTTGTCAGTGTAACTAAAAGCACTTTTAGAAGGGAAAAATACTTTTGTCAGATTGTGAATTTTATTAAAATGTTTTTCAAATAAGAATTATGCACCGAGAGAAATAATGGTTATTGATTCAATAACTTTGAGATATTAATTTAAAAATCCACAATTTTTGCACAAAAGTGTTGAAATCAATAAGTTTCACTTTTATTTTTAACATAAAGTTATTGATATTACAATTTGTATCCTTTTTTTCGTTATTGTTTTAATAACTTAAAAGTTTTTGATTTTAATTTTGCATTTCACATGCGAAGTTATGATTTTTAAAAGTAGAAAGTATTTTTTTATTAAAATTTGTGTTAAATTTAAAAACTATGCATTTTAAATTAAAATGCCAATTTTTATTTTTAAATGTAGAAAATATTATTTTAAAAGTTGAAGTATTATACCGACCAATGTGGTAGCATGGCAACGTGCTTGCGTTTGGAGCGGTAGGTACCGAGTTCGAATCTCGACCGAGGCCGGGATGGAATTTTTCATTCGGCTAATTATGTACTAAACATACATAAAATAGTCGGCCTCTGGTTGGTTTGCAAGATAAGGTAACCGAACGATTCTTCTTAGGAAATCTGCATGTTTTCTTAAGAGCTGGCAATGCGCCGAATCGAATTAAAATGCATGTGCAGATGCTAGGTGGTTCAGAACCCACCTCAAAAAATAGTAGGTCTCTCTAGTTACTAAATAATCATTTCACGTACAAATCAGCATTTGATGGTGAGAGCGTTGGGATATTTAAGTACGAGTAGCAAAACTTTTTTACAAGTTTAGTAAAGACAGTGGGGGGAGGGAGTCACTATTCTTTTAATTTTTATATTTGTTTGAATTAAACAATCAGATAAATATCTAGAAGAGTTCATAATTTCTGTATTGGAAGAGCGAATTCTAATAAATTTGAATTGATTTTGCTTAAAAATTCACCACCACTTGAAATAAAATTTATTGCGCCTAAAATAGAACAAGAAAATTAATATTCATCAGCAAAGCTAATTTTTTAGAAATTTTTTTACAGTTTGTACTGTGAGGGTAAATTTTGTAAAATACAAAGTTACCGAAATAATCCAAAAAAGCTGTAAGATTGAAATCATATTGTTTATTTTGAGTGCTTATTGTATTTTTTTTATATAATGTACATAATGATAATGAATTAACAAATAAATTATTTTCTTCATTCAAATAATATTTTTGTTTAAAAAAAATACCCGCTAATATTTTAAAACAAAACTAGCAGTTTTTGGCTAGATACCGAGAGATCCATGGTTCGATTCCTGGTTGGTCACTAAAATTTTTTTTCAAGATTTGCATTTTCTCTAACGGTAAACAAAATTTCTTATCGGGACTTGCAACTTAGTTGCACGAGATAAGAATATAAAAGTTTGAAATTTTAAAGGTGGCTTTTTTCAGTAAGGTAAAAGTATAAAAAAACTTACTAAAACGTTTGATTTTTCAAACAAATTTTTGACAAAAATTTCAAGTATCTCAAGTAAAATGTATCATATGATAAATACTTTAATAGCAGTTTTTAGATCAATAACTGGAAGTTTTAAATTCAAAAATATATTTTTTAAATCAATATTTTTGGTTTTAAAAACAAAAGTTAAAGTTATTGATCAAAAAACTGCAGGTTTTTAATTTCAAAGTGACGTTTTTAAATTAAAATGTTTTTGTTTTAAAAGCAAAAGTGAAGATTTTCATTTTTAATACGGAAGTAATTGAAATTAAAATATATTGCACTTTTAATTTTGACTAATTAATAGATAAAAACTATTAAATCAATAACTTATTTTTCCTATATTCCCACTGAAAACTCCACATACAATTATCGGATTTTCTCTATGAGTGTGGACACTAGTGTTGAATTTGGTGTTAAAATAATGAAAAATCCTTTATTTATTAATTTTCGAATTTTTTTGTTGATCTTTTCGAATGTCTGTCAAATTCACATAAATGTGCAATTAATAAAAATGAAAATTGAAATTATAAATAGTATTTGAGTAAAGTCCATATTGTACCATCGTTAATCTAAATACTTTTATCGTGGTTCAAATATTTATTCTGATTTAACAATCAATTCCAAAGTAATCTTATCAATTTCTAATTACGACAAAATATATTTAGAATTTCTTCTATCTTGTAAGTAGGTATACATTTATTTCGAGTTGACAAGAAAAAAAAAACTAATCAGTCATCAATAAACAATCGATTACAGACTCTGAAAATGATGCATATCGAACTTATTTCAGATAAATAAATGTGTAAATTTTGATTTTTCTAATTAAAAAAAGTTCAGAATTTTCAATTTTATGCGGACTTTCGAATAAAATTCATGTGATAAGAATTTGGTATAAAAAGAAAGATACATTTCTAAATATCATCAGTTCTGTCTCGTAAACAAATCAATTAAGAATGTTTTCGACTTTGGTTTTATTAAGTATTCTTGGCTTTGCCTTTGGTAAGAATTATTAATTACATTTTTGTAAAAACCATATTTAATTACAATTTACAACTATAATCATAAAGCTGCCCCCCCAATTGTTGGTGGTAAAAATGCAAATATTGAAGATTACCCATATCAAGTCTCAATGATGAATGATGGATATCATTCTTGTGGAGGATCAATTTTAAATGCAGATACAATCCTTACGGCTGCCCATTGCGTTGAAGGGTATAAGCTTATATTTGATTTTCTTATCTTAATAATTCTTATCTATTGATACGCAGTGTAATAACAAAATGGCTTACAATTCGTGCTGGGTCAAGTTCAAAAACTGAAGGTGGTCAAATTGTTGAAGTACGATTATTCACAATGCATCCATTATTCGATGCCTCAACTTTCGATAATGATGTGGCAATTTTAAAATTAACAAGTGAATTAATTTTTGGACCTGGAGTTCAGCCAATTGAACTTCCTAGTAACGAATTAGAAATTGACGCTGGTACTAGAACAACAGTAACTGGATGGGGTGCTTTATATGTAAGTATTGTCTAAAATAATATTATAGAAATTTAATTCTAATTTATTAAAAAATTTTTTTAGTCTGGAGGATCATCACCTGATCGTCTTCAAGTAGTACAAGTACCTGTTGTTGATCAAGCCGTATGTACAAATGCATTGAATGGATATTTTCAAATAACGCCTAGACATTTGTGTGCAAATGAACATGGTCGTGATGCATGCAATGGTGATTCTGGTGGTCCACTTACTTTAAATGGACAAGTTGTTGGTATTGTTTCATGGGGTTGGGGTTGTGCTGATGAAAAATATCCCGGTGTTTATGCTCGTGTATCTGAATTTATTAGTTGGATTGAACCTCAATTATAAATATATTTTATTCTGTATAGTATTTTTATTTAAAATAAAATTATTAATTAATTAATAAATAATTACTGAACTTTAATATAATTTTTCAATTCATTTAAATATGCAACAACAAACATTCATAATGGCAAAACCATCCATTAGTTTTTATGCTGTAAATTTTGGTTTTATTTAGTCAATTAATAAAAATTATGTTACGATCTTTATACAAACTGAAATGTATGGAGCGTAAAAATTTTCATTCTCTTAAATTATAGAAAACGTTACGAAATCAGATGTAAGTTGAGTTAATTCATTTCAATTGAAGTAAGTTAAACTTAAATAAATCACTAATTGGAACCACTTGTTTTCATTACGTTTTTTTAATTAAATGTTCAAGAATGATTTTATCTTAGCTTTAGTAGGATGTTTTAGGTAACAACTGTCTGTATATTTATTGGTTCTTCTGTTTGTTTTGATATCAGTATAATGTCCACCATTTCCGCAATCAATTTATCTATCGATATTGTGATATTGACAAAAATTGGGTATACCCATCTTATCTCGTAAATCCCTACGTCATGGTATTTGTCTACATTCCGATCTGTCTTGATTATATTTAACAATCAATCCCAAAGTTATCTTATTGATTATATAATTGCAATATTAAAAATATCATTAGAATTTATATTTACTTTGTGATGTTTATGTTTATAATATCGTGGGTCTTTCCTAAAACAATAGAAATATTACACAATATCGGAATTGACAAAAAAAATCAGATCCATTGATTATAAATTGTGGCATGCTGCATAAAATCGGGAACGTCAAAATTAGTATTAAGTTAAGTGAAATATTTAATAAGAAAACATTTTAATTCAATTCGTTATCACATTTATGATAAAGCCAATAGAATCAAGTCTTAAATTATCTATTAAAAATATATGTACTATTAAGTTTCGTCATGTCTACTTCGATTATGACTCAATGAGGTATTTTTATATTTAACAGAATTTCCAGTTTTCTTTGGGCTTTCCAAAATATTTTTTATATGATAAGAATTTAGTAAGTTATGAAATTCTGTATAAAAGCTCAAATTTTTTTCTAAATATCATCAGTTGTCTTACAAGTCTCCGTACAAACAAACAAGTCTCTGTAAAAACAAAGAAAATTATAACAAAACAATTAAAAATGTTTCTGACTTTGGTTATTTTAAGTGTATTTGGTTGTGCCTTTGGTGAGTATTATTATTTATATATTTGTAATAATCAGAATTAAAATTGATTTATATTTTAAACATAAAGCTGCCCCTCCAATTGTTGGTGGTTACAATGCAAATATAGAAGATTACCCATTTCAAGTATCAATGATGAATGGTGGCTTTCACTCATGTGGTGGATCAATTTTAAACGCAGATACAATTCTTACAGCTGCCCATTGTCTTGAAAGGTAAAATTTAATTTAATTCTTTTGTTTCAATAATGTTTAATTTTTTAAATTTATTCACGCAGAGCTACAGTTAAGTGGCTCACAGTTCGCGCAGGATCAAGTTCAAAAACCGTTGGAGGCCAAATTGTTCAAGTTAAATCTTTTACAATGCATCCATTATTCGATGCTTCAACTTTCGATAATGATGTAGCAATTTTAAAATTATCAAGTGACTTAGTTTTTGGACCTGGAGTTCAACCAATTGAACTTCCCAGTAACGGATTAGAAATTAATGCTGGTACTATTACAACTGTAACTGGTTGGGGGGCTTTGTATGTATGTATAGCTAACAATTTTATTTATCAGTATACTTTCCATGATTGATTTATTCAATATTTGTTAAAAATTTAGTCTGGAGGTTCATCACCCAACCGTCTTCAAGTAGTACAAGTACCTGTTGTTGATCAAACAGTTTGCACACAGGCATTACTGGGACGTTTTCCAATAACCCCAAGGCATTTATGTGCAAGTGAACAGGGCCGTGATGCATGCAATGGTGACTCTGGCGGTCCTCTTACTTTAAATGGACAAGTTGTTGGTATTGTTTCATGGGGTTGGGGTTGTGCTGATGCAAAATACCCAGGTGTTTATGCTCGTGTATCTGAATTTATTAGTTGGATTGAACCTCAATTATAATTTATAAATTAAATTTAATGTAAATATGTAAATAAATTAAAATAAATTAATATTATGATGAAGTCAAAAATATGCTTTCAACTCTGGCTTGAAAACAATGGTCAAAATAATATTTATTATACCAGGAACAAAAATATTGTTGTTATTGGACTGCAGTAGACTTTATTAATTAATTTTAATTAATTTCTAATAATCTCTATGCCTTTGTCTCATTCATTGCAAAATTTAAATTGAAAATAATTTTTTTTATAAAAGTTTCATTAAAGTTTCGAAGTGTATAAATTGTTGCCTACATTTATTATTTGTTTCTATTTTTAAATTCCTTCACTAATCAATGTGAAACTTTACAAATTTATTGAAAAATAAATTATTTGAAAATTATTATTATTATTTTGTAATCATGATTATCGTTCAACCGTATTTAATTACCAAAATAAAAATCACATTACCTACTGATAAAGAATATATAATGATAAAAACAGATTTATGTCACATAATCAGTGGACAAAGTATTTTTTCCGGTGTATATCTCAATTGAATAAAATAAACCTTTAAAATGATATCATTTTATTTTTTATTCAAATTTATCTTGTTTACACACTGATAAAATGGCAAAGTCAAAGGAAAATTATGAAATAAGTCTACAAAAAAAAATTAACTAAGATGAGAAGATTTGGATAAACTTTTAACAATCATAAATCTTGGAGGTAAGAAATATTAATACTATTTCTATACTTTAAAAGACTATACATGATTAATTTATCAGTTATAAACTTCATTTGTTTCACGTTTGTATTAACATTTTAATAAGTGACAGATTTCCATCATCCATTTAAAGTAGTCTATATTGTTGTTAAGCAATTATTTTGATTTAATTATTTTGATAAAATTTAGAATTTAATTATATTAAATAATCGTTATCACTAGTAATTATCTTAATTAGAACATGATTATAGGTAAAATATAAAACAAAAACAAATTGGAATTATGATATAAAAATGTGGAATTTTATCAACAATTTTTACTCAACAGCAACAGAAGGTTGAAGGGAATATATTGTAATTATGAATTTGTTATCTCTGTCTCAATTAATTTAATTAGTAAATCTAAAGACTTGAATAAAAGTAAATTAATAAGTTTAATAAATTGAATAAACTTTTAAGTATAAAATCTGGAATTGAATATTTTTTTATATCATTAAAGCTGTAGTTTGTAGGAGTCGTATAAACTTGATTCAGTGTAATGAAGTTAGAGTAGATAAATAATAAGGATTGCATAAAAGATTGTCAGTAATAATTATAAATCACTGAAAATCCTACAACCAAACACGATATTATTATTAATACAACAATTTTAATTTTAAAATATTGCGTTTACTTTTTAAAACAATAATAAAATTATTTATTAATTAATATTTAAAATTTTGCAGTACATATTTAAAATCTGATATAACAACAACCAAAATTAAGATTTTATGTGCTTATGGTGGTGTAATAGTAGCAGCTGCATCAATCCAACTGAGAAGTCCATAAATTTTAGTGTAAACTGTTGGGTAACCAATTTGAGCACAACCACTAGCAAATGAAGCAATTCCAACTAATTGATTATCAAGAACAATTGGTCCACCAAAACTTCCAGTACAAGCTCCAGCACCACCAGCAATAGGACCGGCACAAAACATGTTATCGGTAATTGGTGTAACTTCGGAATACAATTGACGACATAGTTGTTGTTGAACTTCATCTAAACCAACTTCTTGTAACAAATTAGCGTTTATAGCTTGTACACTCCAGCCGGTACCAAGGCCAGTTCTGCCTGGAAGAAATGAATCAGTTCTGTCCAAGGCAATTGCATTGGTGAATACATTATAAACAAGAGGTACTCTTAATGTGACCATAGCCAAATCATATTCGTAGTTAACAAATCGTTCATGAATTTTGACTGCGAAAAGTGGATAAATTGTTCCTTGATCAATAACAGCAGATCCAACCTTAACCAAATACTGACGAAGTGCATGAGAGTCCCTTTAAAAATTAAGGAAATTATTAAAACGATTTAATTAATTATTAAATAAAATTAGTTTACAATTGGAAACAGTGAGCAGCAGATAATACACTATATTGATTTAGAATAACACCACCACAAACGTGAAGTCCATCAAGAAGGATTGACGCCTGATAATAACGCACTGAAATGTCTGCATTAACACCACCAACCATTCGTGTATCCTTTTGTGGAAGTGCTGTAATGTAAAAATTAAATTAAATTAAATTTTTAATATTCAATAGAAAAATTAAACTTACCCAAAGTACAGCCCAAAATGGCAAAAATTATTAAAGCTAACTTCATTTTGATTTGTTTTAATTACGTTAATGTTGCGTCGTTAAAAAACTAAACTGTTATGAATTTGTATCTTTTGAATACAACTTTTATACCCAATTTTAGGCTGTAAAAACTTATCATTTTTTTTGTGTATTTTTCAAATTTAAAATCTTATACAAAATCATCAATTATTTTTAATTAATTGTTTTTCGAGATACAATAAATTCGCAGTAGAACATTTGTTATCATGATTTCATTTATTTTACATGTAAATTGAAATCAATAAAATTTTGATAATAATTAATTATAGAATTGTATAATGAACAAATGCATTAAAAAAGAAATACTGTTTCTAAGAATAATCCATTTGACCTACAATTTATTAAAAGGTTTAATGCAAGATTTTATATCATATAATATTTTACACATTTATGTCTTCTAATCAAATTTTTAATTGTATTTGATCTCATGTTTGGACTTTATTATTATTTTTAACAAACACAAATTAAAATAATATTATTAAAGTTTATCGTATTTAAAGAATATTAAGTTTAATCAATTTGAATATTAGAGAATCCTTTTATTAGAATAGTTTGTCTGAATTAAACTTTCGTTATGATTCCATAATATTCGTTCTAACTATCTGTATAATGAGATTCGATCTATTAATAATGCTACTATTTAAATTTATGTAAGACACCAAAATTTCTGTTTACCATCCAGCTGAGAAGTGTTCTTGAAGTAGATTTCGCAACACAAGAGATTTTTTGATAATAGTTAAAATCAAAATTAATAAATTCAAATTAAACTTGATATTATAAAAAATGATTTTGGAAAACGATATTACGGTTTTTTTTTTTGCAAAATACAAATTATTTCCCAATAGGTAGCAGCACGATAATTATATTATTGCAATTATTATTATCATGTTTGCTGATAGTGATGATACGTTCAAGTTTGTTTCAAATTCGAATGTCTAAATGTGTGTGTAATACTAAGTTGGACCAGGGTTCCCTGATTTTTTGAAAACCTTAAGAAATGACAAATTATTTTTAATTAATTTTTTGTCAAGATAAGTCGTCTATTTTATCAAATTTGTCTTTAGCAATATTTTATAAAAAACATAAATATAACATAGTCTGGGTCAAGGATAAGCCTGAAGAATTCGCAAAAAAAAAATACGATAAATACGTGACATAATTTTACATCAATTTTCTAACATTTTATTAATAAACATAATTTTTCAAAATAGTAAAGAGTCTCGACTGAACTATCGTTCGATTGTTTATTGTTAAACAAGTATATAGAAAACAATTCTTTTAAATTTTTAATCAAAAGGAAGATCAATATAGTCTATATTTAACTAAAAATAAAAAACCCCCTTTGGCTGGGAACAACAATATTTCCCTTAAACTTTGTTTGGAAAATTTTAAAACCAAGTCCAAGATAAACTTGTTTATGAACAAATTATATCTATAAAGAATAAAACAACTTCATTTAGTTTTAATCCAAAATTATTTATTTCATATTAAATTATACAGTTTATTTGATTATTATATAGTTGTTCCCAAACTAGGAAAGTTAAATATTATTCATGTAACGTATTATTGCATGAAAATTCCGAAGATAATAAAATTTAAACACTTATGCGTGAGTTTTATTAAAAGTGACCGGTGGTCTGATATTAGCAGCTGCATCAATCCAACTAAGAAGTCCAAAAGTTTTAGTGTAAACTGTTGGATAACCAATTTGTGCACAACCGCTAGCAAATGAAGCAATACCAACAAGTTTATTGTCAAGTACAAGTGGTCCACCAAAACTGCCAGAGCAAGCTCCAACACCACCTGCAATTTCACCAGCACAGACCATATTATCAGTAATTGGTGTAACAGTGGAATATAATTGACGACAGAGTTGTTGTTGAATTTCTTTCATTTGGGCTTCTTGTAAATAATTAGAGTTCACTGCTTGCATGCTCCAACCTGATCCGACTCCAATTTGTCCTGGAAGAAATGCATCTGTTCTTTCTAATACAACTGCGTTAGTAAATGCATCAAAAATCATTGGTACTCTTAATGTGACCATAGCCAAATCATATTCGTAGTTAACAAATCTTTCATGAATTTTTACAGCGAAAATTGGATAAATTATGCCTTGGTCAATATAGACAGATCCAACTTTGACCAAATACTGTCGTAGGGCATGGGAATCCCTGTAAATAGTGTGAATTTAATTATATTGAATTAATTTGCAAATAAAATAAACTTACAATTGGAAACAGTGAGCAGCAGATAATACACTATATGGACTTAGAATAACACCACTACAAAGATGAAGCCCATCAAGAAGGATTGACGCCTGATAATAACGATTTCTTAAATCTGCATTAATACCTCCAACCATTCGTGTATCCTTTTGTGGATGTGCTAACACAGAATACAATAAAATCAAAAAATTGTAATTTATTTTTAAATTAAATCATTTTAAAAACTTCTTACCATAAACACAACCCAAAATCGCAAGAACCACTAAAGCACACTTCATAATTAATAATTTTGTAGAAGTTTTGTATAGAAAAAATAAAACTCTAATGAAATATAATATTTTGGTCACACCAATTTTATAGTCTTTTATAGTCTCCTTCACATCCTTGGGGTAGTACGATAAAATCGATCAAAATTTAAAAAACACAAAAAAAAAATATCAAAATTTTAAATCAATTATTTAATTAATTAATTTTGACAAAGATAATAAAATTTCGTAGAAAAACTTTTATCGTATTTATATTATTAATAATAATTGTCTTTTTGGGTTTTTATCATTTTTTTGTTGTTATATTTAAGATTTTATTTTATATTATTGATTAATTAATTATTATTGATTTGTTTGATTTGATATATAAACATGTGATTAAAATTGATTGCAAAAAAGATTATAAATTAAAGGTGAGCACTTTTTTTTTGTAATAAGTTTGTAAACACTTGAGGAGGTAAAATATTACAATCAGTTGACCCAATTCTTTTTTTTTTGTCTTACGATAACAATATTATATTAATGGAGATCTAAATAAATTTTGAACACAAATATTAAACTCATATTTATTTATTAATTATAAATAATAATTGTACATCATCCATATTCTTTGAACTCTACACTTTTAACATTTTGACTATGGTAGTTTTAATATATGTGGATTGCAAAATGCTGGTTCATATGTTTCCACGATTGTTAAAATTTTACTTTTTTCATGAAATTAAATCTGTTGAAGTTAAAAATAAAAGAATCCAAATATACATTTTTAATAGCTTTATTTTATATCGTTTGAAAAGATTCTTTACTATGAGTATTGTCATTAAGATTCTTGTAAAATCAATAAATTTGTTTCCGGTCTGCTACCAATCACACAAAATATAGTTTTGTATACTTTCATGTTAATCAGCGTCTGGCATAATTTAACTTGAGAAGATGATCTAAGATTTCATATTAACAAAAAAATAGTCAAACATGAAGGTGCATAAATGGCTGTTATGGAAGTTAAAAACTCTTCAGTAAATCCACTATATAATGCATGCCTCTAATGTATTTATTTTGACCATTAGTACATACATATAATGTTGTCAATTGTCATACTAAATTACAATGAATTACATTTATTATTGGTACCATAAAACTAACTAATTTTATTTTTGTTTTTGTTAAATCTGGACTCTATTAATATATTTTATCTTATCACTGATCATATTGTTTGAGTTTAGACAGGAAATTGTCTGATTGAATGATAAATGTACATAAATAATTCGATCATCTTTATAAAAATAATACATGATTACAATCATTACTTTTTATACGAAATGTTTCTTTATTTTCAGTTATTTTGAAAATAGTTGATCGTTAAAATTCAAACTAAAATTTTATTGATACACTTACATTTTATACTTGCCAATTATTTTTAAGGCAACCTACAAAATTTTAAGTAAAGTTCATTGTAATCTCACTACTCATTTAATAGTCAAAATTATGTAATGAAACGGACATACAAACATACAAAGGTACATTTGTTAAATACATATTGTTATCATGACCGGGAAAAAAGGAAATCAAATAATATATAATTAGGAACTAGTGCAAAAAAGTTTCTGCTTTTTTTTAGATAATCAGAAGTAACAATTTCAACACTTTCCATATACTAATTTATAAAGAACAAAAAATATATATTCGAAAAATCAATTTTATAAACAGAAAAAAGTTTTAATTAAAAACATAAACTCTAAATAGATTGATATTCCTAACTGCGTAACAAACACTTGAAAGATTAAAATAATTATCTATTCGAAAAATTATCCTGTTCTTGTAACTTGTGTTATGGAATTTTATTTAAATAATTCTATTTTTGACTCGTAGATATTTGCTATCAGTATAAACTTTTCAGATTAGTTGATTATTATTATCTCACAAGTAAATGAACGATTCTTATAGTTGATTAAATAAGAAATAATTAATATCAATTTGATCGAAATACAATTAATTAAAATTTATTTTAAATAAAAACTGTTACAAAAATAAATTTCAAGGAAATGAACAGAAGTTTATGGTCTGATTAGAGCAGCTGCATCAATCCAACTAAGAAGTCCAAAAGTTTTAGTGTAAACTGTTGGGTAACCAACTTGTGCACACCCACTAGCAAATGAAGCAATACCAACAAGGTTATTGTTAAGTACAAGCGGTCCACCAAAACTTCCAGTACAAGCTCCAACACCACCTGCAATTTCACCAGCACAGACCATATTATCAGTAATTGGTGTAACAGCGGAATATAATTGACGACAGAGTTGTTGTTGAATTTCTTTCATTTCGGCTTCTTGTAAATAATTAGAGTTTGTAGCTTGAGAGCTCCATCCTGTTCCAATTCCGATTGTGCCAGGAATGAATGCATCAGTTCTTTCTAATGCAACTACGTTAGTAAAAGCATCATAAACAATTGGTACTCTTAATGTGACCATAGCCAAATCATATTCGTATTCAACAAATCGTTCATGAATTTTGACTGCGAAAAGTGGATAAATTGTTCCTTGATCAATAAAAGGAGATCCAACTTTAACCAAATACTGACGAAGTGCATGAGAATCCCTTTAAAAGATAAAGACATTATTAAATTGAATCAATTTAGCAATAAAATAAACTTACATTTGGAAACAGTGAGCAGCAGTTAATACACTATATTGATTAAGAATAACACCACTACAAAGATGAAGTCCATCGAGAAGTATTGATGCTTGATAATTACGTACTCTCATGTCTGCGTCCTTACCACCAAACATTCGTGTATCCTTTTGTGGATGTGCTGTTACAATGCCAACACAATTAAATCACAATATTAAGATTTTATTTTGTATACAAAAAGTTTTTTAAAAACTTACCTAAAGCACAACCCAAAATTGTAAAAAGAATCCAAATAAATTTCATTATTATTTTTGTATTGATAATTATGTCGAAAATCAAAACTTTAATGAATTATTTTTATATGGACATTAGATTTATATAGGCAATTTTTGAAATCCTTATCAAATAATTATTTAAAAATATTTTTTTTAACAATTTAAATCAAATCTTATCAAAAATTGTCAATTCATATTATTAATTGATTATATGGAATGAAAAAAAAAAGAATTTGTGGAAGAATTCTTTTAATCATAATAATTTAATTTAATTTAATTTAATTTAATCTCGATTGATAATGTCTACTGTTTTCGTTTTTAGATTTTATTTTATTAATAACAATAATGTTATCAAATAAATCTGATGATAACGAAAATATAAAACATGAAGTTAAAAATGCATCAAAAAGATTAAATTTATTAATTTGTGTATTTAAAATAATTATTGTTAAACCATAATTATTGTTAAAAAATTTATCCTATCACATGCATTTGATCGCATGGATAAGATTATGAATTTCCTGTTTATTTATTTATCGCACAGTGGTTGTGCGTTTCAATTATAGATAGCGCTCTTTTTGAGAATTTAAAACATATTTTTTGAAATTTGTTATTCAAAAGTTTATTTTAAAAATTTTATATTTTGACTCTTTAATTTGACATCAAATTTAAAATTTAATTAATGTTTATCACTATATGTTAAGAAAAATTATCTAAATGTATTTATAAATACAAATCAGTAAATGACTTATTCCTTCATACAATAACAGCTGCATCAATCCAGCTAAGAAGTCCAAAAATCTAAGTGTAAACTGTTGGGTAACCAACTTGTGCACAACCGCTACCAAATGAAGCAATACCAACAATTTTATTATCAAGTATAATCGGTAAACCAAAACTGCCATAACAAGCTCCAATTGGTGATGCAATTAGACCAGCACAGAACATATTATCAGTAATTGGTGTAAAATCGGAATACCATGGACGACACAGTTGTTGTGGAAATTGTTGCACATGTGCTTCTTCCAACAAAGTTTGTGAGGGTATTAAGAACAAATTCCAACCTGTAGCGATACCAGTTTTGCTTTCAACAAGCATCAGTTCTCTCCAATGCAATTGCATTTGTAAATGCATCAAAAAACATTGGTACGCTTAAAGTGACCATAGCCAAATCATATTCATATTCCACAAATTGTTCATGAATTTTTACTGCAAGAATTGGATAAATTCTGCCTTGGTCAATATAGACAGATCCAACTTTAACCAAATACTGACGAACATCGAGAGAATCCCTAAAAAAATTTGTATATTTACTAAATATAAAATGTAATCGAAAAAAATTATCGGAAAACTTACAATTGGAAACAATGAGCAGCTGATAATACACTTGAAGGACTTTAAATAGCACCACTACAAGTTTGAATTCCATTCCACAAAATTGCTACATGTTAATATCATAATGTCATATCCGCTGTATTACCCCAACCAATGTAAGGATTGTGATCACAACCTTCTGGTTTCTATTGATAAATACTTAGGACAGTTAGGGAAAATAGAAGGAACCGAACCAGGTACTAGCCTTGGTTTTTTCAACAGCCCTCCAACATTTCGTCGAGAAGCTTGGTGCGAATAAATAATATCTTCCGTTTTGAAGTGCAAAATACAAACTACAGAATATTTGCTTGGAGTCCACTCTGCTCGTGGAATTCCTTTGAGCCACAATTTTAAATTATTTCAATTTTTTGGAAATGAGAATGTTGTAATAACATCAGTTGTACTGTCATAATTCGATTTGCAGTTCGGTACACAACATTTTCGAGTCACTGTAAATTATAGCAATAAAAAACAATCATAATAATCACAAAAATAAAAAAAAAACAAAAACACAGAAATTATATCATATTTTTCAATAATATCACCCAGAACAAACACCATAACCTCAAATTTTTATATTATCTATAAACTCATGCACAAAACTACACAGAAATACAGAAACATAATGTTTATATTAAATATAAACTAACACTCCACAAAACATATAAAACTAAGCTTAATTGTCACAAATTATATCATATTTTTCAATAATATCACACAAAAAATAATTTAGAAAACACCATAACCTAAAAATTTTGAAATTTTTTAATTCACAATAAATCGCTTGTAGATATTGTTTTACAAATAAAAAAATATATTATTGCAATTAGAAACATTTCAAAATTATTATTAATCACTTACTTTTATAATTTATTTAGTTTTATTACACGGCTAGAAGAAGATTGTGGATTGTTCGAGCTCAAAAAAATAAAAGAACAAGTTAGAAATAAAAATTTAATAGTTACAAAATCCAATACCAGAATTATCTTTTTTTTTAGTTCCATTATATCCTTTTCTAAAATCTGGATCCGCAATAAAAGCGCATCAAGATCGGCTGTTGAGAGCTGAAAAATTAAATTGATTTATTATTTTAACATTGTCTTTATATACAGACAATAATTTTAATAAACAAAATTTTAATAAAGAAAAAATCCAAAAATAAAAAGAAAATCTATGGTTAAAAATTTCAGTTAAAACTATGCGTCCCCATCTAAAATAAAATTTAAGAATTATCATGAAGAAAGCAGAGTAAAAAATAGAGAAAAGTGAAAAAAGTGTATGAAAAAGTAAAAACATGGTGTTATAAATGAAAAAATATAGAAAAGTAATGAAAGTGTAGAAGAAAAAAATAATAACAAAATAAAAAATTAGCAAAAAGTAAATTCATGTCAAGAATCAACACCAGTGAAGAGTCAGGGCCTTCTTTATTTTTTTATTAATACAGCACAAGTGAATTCTTACAAATATGACTGATTATTGTATGAATCAAAAATTATCTGGTAGGTATCTTTAACGTAAAATTTATCCAGATTCTCTTTTATAAATACAATTTATTTTTTTATATATTTTTAGTGACTTTGAATCAATTAGTGAAATACTTTCAAAGAAAACATGTTCAATTTATGCTACAGAGAGTATTACATATTTAACAAGGGTTAATTGATGGATATGAAAATGAAGATGCTGATTTTGATACAGCAGTTATAAGAACATCTTCTTTAGAAAAACTATGGAAAACAACTGGCGAGTCAGGACAAGACACCGATATATATATGTTAATAAATGCAGCTCAACTAAGTCTCAAAAAAAATCTCGCTTTATTAAAATTATTTATTGGATTATCTGGATTACAACACGCTGGAGTTTGTTTATTTATTTTCTGCATTTTTTTATTTACTAATTATTATATTTCTTTTGTAGATACATAGGAATGATACGATATAGATAACGATATAATTTTAATACATAGATGACATCATGTTAAATAGCTTTGAAGAGGAAATTTCTGAGGAAATAATTTCTATATTAATTTATATATTAGGTTATGTTGGAAAGAAAGTATCTGAAAGAAATAATTGTAATGATTGTAGACAAATATTATTAGCTGATTCAGAATTTCAAATAGAATTTTCACCAAATTTAACATATTTAACTAATTTAAGTCGCGGTGGTTTAAAATATCCTTCTGAATTTTTAATAACCATAGGTATAATAGCATATCAAATTTTTCAGACACTGATTTCAGAAAATTATGAAATCGTACTAATTAATTCATTAAATCAAAAACATTTTGTTAAAGCCATTATTTTAGAACGTATCGAAACTGAGAGTCTGAGTAATTTTTCATGTAAATGTGAAACTAATTCACAAACCATTGTTGATAAATGTGTTGACACTTGGTGCAATATCTTATTAAATAATTATTCTAAAATTAAGTGCGATACTATTTGTACACAATCAGTAAATAAGAGGAAATTGTCTTCTTTAACTAGTCAATAAGTTTATTTTTTTATATAGTAGCTTTACTTTATTATTTTAAATTCTTATTTATATGTTTGTGATAATGAATTATTTATTTTGATTTTATACTTCAATTGTTGAATTGATGTGATATTAATTTTTAAAATGTTGAATTTTTACTGTATTATTATAAGAGAAAACTGTGTTCTTTAACTTCTCAATATTTTTGCTTTTTTATAATAATTTTGCTTTATTATTTAAAATTAACATTAACAACATGTTTGTGATAATGAATAATTATGTCGCTTTATTTTATATTTTTACTATTTATATTTTTATTGTTGAATTCACATTGATGTGATATGAATTTTTTAAATGTTGAATTCTTAGTTTATTATTTTTTTTATGTTATTCTTTTTTATTTATTGTTATATTTAATTATATTTATTTAAATATTTTTCAAATCCATTTCAGAGTGTGGTTCGGATTCCACAAAAAAAGTAGGTCCTCTTAGTTTAACGAAATGATGATAAAAGCATATTAATGTTTCTGATCGTTATTTTTTTTCTAAAAAAAATTTTTTAATATTTTTTTAATAAATATTTTTTAATTTTATTTAAATTGTTTTTTTTTTTATAACCAAAAATATTAAAAATATCCATAAAAAAAAACTAACTCTCCTAGCGTGACGTCATCATTTGAGCATTACTGCCTGTAGATCTAGAATGCATTGGAAGAGTATTCACAAGGAGTAGATGTTGTGCCTATATTTAGGCAAACGAAATTTAACAATACTTTATAAACCTCACCTCATTTTCAATTGAAATAATATTATTAAATAAATAATTAATTATAATGTAAAATATATAAAATTAAAAATTAAATATGAAATAATTACGAATTGACATTCTTAAGTTAATAAAGAATGAAAGGTAGGTTTTAAATAAATAAAGTTAGGGTTACGAAAGACCAGAAATGCAACATCAATATATCCAATATATCGGTCAATATATCGGTCAAAATTATATTTCTAAATAATGATTAAACAAAAGAATAATAATTGAACTAGATTAAAATTAATACATGAATGACTGGGGAAATTGCCCAGACAATTTGGGGATTTTTGTTGATGATGGATTTTTGAATAAATTAATAAATAGTTCCGATTCAAAAAGAATCGAGAGAGTTAGCCAAAAGTAATTAGTCAGACCAGACGTCGAGAGTCTGAACTAAGTAAGATTTAAAAACACGAAAACTTTTGTAACATAAGAAGTTTATATTAAGTTAAAATTTGTGACAACATAAGTGTATAATAAATTTCATAATTAAACGCAAATTCGTTTTTCATTAACATTAACTCAAGATCCTTTATTCGAATATAAACCACAAATTCGTGATTCTTCCCTCGCAAAGGATAATCACAACAAATTGGCGCAGCCGGTAGGATTCGAATAAAGTGTCGAAGGACAAATAATTTTATTTTTTTAAATCGAATTTCCTTCGTAAAGGGTTTTTGAGTTATAACGCAAAAATTAATCGGAGCATCATCACAATTTAATTTATTCAAAATAATAAATCCCTTCGAACGGGTTGAATAAATCGTGAATACCGGGAAAATTTAAACGCGTAATTTAGTAAAAACAAGAATTTTGTGTGAACAAAGTTTTGTGTAGTGGTCAAAATAATATCCGCTAACTTCGACCACGAAAAGAAGAAATAGTTTCACGAGAATTATATAATTAAAACCAAGAAGTGAAAAAAGGGGTTTAATTAACAGATAAAAAAAAAAAGAGGAAAAGAAAAAATAAAGAAGATAAGTGTAAAGAGAAAAATAGAAAAAAGTTAAATAATATCTAACAGTGTGTGAATAAAAAAGAAAAAAAAAAGAAAATAATAAAAGAAAAGAAATAAGAAAGCAGAGATACAACAATTATTCTGAGAGCAGTGAAAGAGAAGACATTTCGGAACAAAAACACGCAGAAAATACAGGAAAAACCATGATAGGGACAACAACATCAGTACAAGGAGGTCTAGATAAGTTGGAAATATTCTTAATGTAGTTGAATTTACTAATTTATAAATAAAATCTCTAATAACGTATTAGAATTAAAAATTCTTATTAAAAAAAAAAAAAAGATAGAGGGTAATTTAAAGCGTAATTTTAATATTAGAATACACTGTAAAAAATGGGTGATACATCGAAGGTTTTTAGCGGTTTAAAGGTAATACCATTTTTTGATGGATCAAAAAACTGTCCAATAGAATTATACGCATTTATAAGTATTATAATAGAAAATATGCATATATCAAATGAAGATTTAAACAAAAAGAAAAAAAATATAGAAAAAGAAATTCAAAAGTAAAGTACAGTGAAACTCGGTTATAACGATCTTCACTTATAACGATCTTTCGGTTATAACGAACTTTTTTTTTGGTCCCTTGAAGTTCGTTATAACCGAGTTTAATTTAAAAAAAAAAGAAAAAATAAAACAAAAATTTATTTTATAGTAAAGAATATAAAGAATATAAAACGTTGACGAATCTTAATAATAATAATAATTATTCAAATTACATACATTTCTATTTTCCGCATTGTTGTTGTTGTTGCTGTTGTTGTTGTTGCTGTTGTTGTTGTTGCTGTTGTTGTTGTTGTTGTTGTTGTTGCTGCCGTTGTTGTTGTTGCTGCTGCTGTTCGTAATTTTACCACTTCGAAGACGCATTGTCGAGGACCTAAAAAAAAAAACAAAAAAATAAATAAATTTTTTATGGGTACAAAATGGAAAAGTTTTAATTAAAAAAAATATAAACTCGAAAATAATAAAAATATTCAATTCTACAGAATTTAATGAATTATGTATAAAAAACAAATTAACTATACATTGTCATTTTATCCAAAAATTAAAAAAAAGTCTCAAATATTTCTAAAATAAGAGTAGAAAATAATGAATCTATAAAAATTTTATATTTAAATTCCCGTAGCTTATTTAACAAAGCCGAGTAATTACTGTACATTATAATTAAATTTCCATCTGACCTTCAATTAATTTGTATTACTTTGTATTGATAAATTTAAACATTGATTAAAAACAACATTAAATTTGAAATTATTGAAAATTTTTGTGATGAAATAAATATTATCATTAAAATAAAAATTCTATACAATAATAAACCCTATATTTTAAAAGTGAATTAATAAATAATTTTTTTCAATATCTCATATCCCGTACAAAACGTTTAATATTTGACGAAAAAAATAAATGATTTTTAATATAAATAAAAAAAATTGTTTTACTAATAAAAATCGCTAGACCAACAACAACAAAAATATTTAAACTTACAGTTGAAACAAAAGATTAAATAATAATGAATTAAAATTTTGACACTTAACACTGAACACATATACGACACTTTGCAAATGATAAAAATTAAAATAATAATTATTTGGGAAAAAAACAAAAAAAAATTTGCTTCATTAAATTTATATGTTTGCCTCTTTCTAAACATATAGTTGACTCTGTCGAAGGATCAAAAAATTTCCCTTGTTTCGGCAATTCACATTTGTTGACGATTTGACATTTGACTTTCAATTTTTGACAACTTATAATAATAAAATATTGATAGGTATATGAAAAAATATCGTTGTACACAAAAAATTAAAGTTGAGACTAAATTAATTTTTTCTTTCATCTATTTATTTATTGTTTCTGTTACATAAAATAAACAATACAGAATAATTCACAGAAATTTATAACATGAAAGTAATAGTGAGAATTAAGGGGTAAAGTTCAGGAAAAATTTGTTTTAATATTATATTATTTATTCTGTTTATTCCAAGCATTATAATATTTAAATGCAATTAACTTTTTCGTTTTTATAAATAAAAAAAAACACTTTTATTCTTAGTGTAAATTGTAATCTGTTTAAATATTAAGTAAATGGGCTTTTAGTTGTAATTAATAATTTTTATAGGAAATTTGTAATTATATTTATATATTTTTATTTATAATTGTTTCATTTCTTTTACACTAAAATTTCTTATAAATTTTAAATTTTTTCTGTTTAAATTAATAACTTAAAAGGAATTTGATAAAACAAAATTCATTCATAAAAATATATTCAAAATGTTTCTCAATTATTGCACGTATTACTCATACAGTTTCCGTGGTGTAGTGGTTATCACATCCGCCTAACACGCGGAAGGCCCCCGGTTCGATCCCGGGCGGAAACACTTTTTTATCATTTAAAACAAATATGTACGAATTTACAGAAATAAAAATTCTTTGCATGACTGAACAAAATATTAAAAAATGGTCAACACCCTACAAATAAACAAACCAACTCATCAACATTTTATATATAAAGCAACAGACAGACTATTTCTATAAATCCTTTTTTGTTTCCAGGAATTTTGTATATATTTTTGGTTGGAAAATCGTTTTCACGGACCATCAGATAACACAATTCCAATCTAAACTTTTGAAATTTTGTTATCAGTTTTAAACATTTTGCTTGTTTTTTTTTTGTTGTTGCTTATTTTGATGGTTTTGTTTTTTTTTTGTTTTATATTTTGTTATATTAGACTGAGAGTGAGTGAGACAAAACAATTGTAATAATAAAATCTAAATGGTGATTATAGAATAAAGTTGTGTCAAAAAGTGTTTCATGATTTTCAACTAATTTACTCTGATGTTTATTATAAATTTTAAATGCAAGAAAAAAATATTCAAACGGTTCTTAAAGTTTAAACAATGAAAATTTAAATGACAGTGAAATTCAATAAATTTTTCCAAATATGTAGAAATTGTTAAAGGAGAATATTTGAACGCAACTATTAACTTTACTAAATGGTTTTTATGTTTTGTGATTTATTATATTTTATAAAAAGAATTTCATATGAGAAAAAAATATCCATAACAAAATATGGAACCTTTTAAAGTGCAAATAAAAGAAGAAGACGCACGTCATTTTGAATATTTATATAGATTTCCTTTTCTAACGATTTTTTATCTGGAAAAAAAACTTTATGATCTTAGTAAAGAAAATAATAAAAAGTCATTTGAATAGACAATCACGCTCTTTAGAATCCCATCAAAGTACCATAATCTTTGTCATAATATATTTTTGATAAAAAAATATTTTAAAGAAACTTTTGTTTTGTTTCTTTTAACTTGCTCCTTGCTCCTTCCTTCCTTCATATATTTTTAACCGATCGTATACGTTTTCTCATCCTTAACGACATTTAAAACGGGGTGACTTGAGCTTTGAATTTTCTTCTTTTTTTTTGGCTTTTATTTATTTTTTTTTTCTGGCTTTGAATTTAAGAACTGAAAGGGACTAAAAACAAAAAAAAAGAGTTTTCTTTTGTACTTTTAGAAATTTTCATTGGAGAAATTTATTGTTTTTGCGTGCGAAATGTTTTCTTTTTCATGCACCGAGAGAAATAATAGTTATTGATTCAATAACTTTAAGTTATTAATTTAAAAATCCACAATTTTTGCACAAAAGTGTTGAAATCAAAAAGTTTCACTTTTATTTTTAACATAAAGTTATTGATATTACAATTTGTATCCTTTTTTTCGTTATTGTTTTAATAACTTAAAAGTTTTTGATTTTAATTTTGCATTTCACATGCGAAGTTATGATTTTTAAAAGTAGAAAGTATTTTTTTATTAAAATTTGTGTTAAATTTAAAAACTATGCATTTTAAATTAAAATGCCAATTTTTATTTTTAAATGTAGAAAATATTTGAAGTATTATACCGACCAATGTGGTAGCATGGCAACGTGCTTGCGTTTGGAGCGGTAGGTACCGAGTTCGAATCTCGACCGGAGGCGGGATGGAATTTTTCATTCTGCATGTAAACATAAAATAGTGGGCGATGATTAATATCTATATGACCCTCTGGTTGGTTGCAAGATAAGGTTTAAACCGAAAAAATATTCACATATATGATTGTTATTGTTACTCCATATTAACTGGTCCGGTGACGCTGATGGAAAACAAGCCATACCAGCGTAAAAGCCTGGACCAAAGATGTGATTATTTTTTATTACATATTTTACATGCTGACGTTTGGAGCGGTAGGTACCGAGTTCGAATCTCGACCGAGGCCGGGATGGAATTTTTCATTCGGCTTAATTATGTACTATAAACATACATAAAATAGTGGGCAATGATTAATAACATCTATGACATCAAATTAAATACTAAGCTTTATATTAAGCCTACATCATAAAAATTTAAATGTGAAAATAAAATTGGAGTTTAATTTGTAAAAGTTTTGGACCACAAGGTGTTAATATTTCATTAAAAATGATTGCTTATTGTATTTTTTTTATATAATGTACATAATGATAATGAATTAACAAATAAATTATTTTCTTCATTCAAATAATCTTTTTGTTTTAAAAAAATACCCGATATTTTAAAACAAAACTAGTAGTTTTTAGATTAATAACTGGAAGTTTTAAATTCAAAAATATATTTTTTAAATCAATAATTTTTGGTTTTAAAAACAAAAGTTAAAGTTATTGATTTAAAAACTGCAGGGTTTTAATTTCAAAGTGACGTTTTTAAATTAAAATGTTTCTGTTTTAAAAGCAAAAGTGAAGATTTTCATTTTTAATACGGAAGTTATTGAAATTAAAATATATTGCACTTTTAATTTAAAAACTTTTTCACTGTAGAAATAAAAGTTTAAGGTATTGACAAATTTTCATAGTCAAAACTTTTAATTTAATAGATAAAAACTATTAAATCAATAACTTATTTCTCCTATATAATCCTATATTCCCACTGAAAACCCCACATACAATTAACGGATTTTCACTATGAGTGTTGAATTTGGTGTTAAAATAATGAAAAATCAAAACAAGTTTTGCACAAAAGTGTTGAAATCAAAAAGTTTCACTTTTATTTTTAACATAAAGTTATTGATATTACAATTTGTATCCTTTTTTTCGTTATTGTTTTAATAACTTAAAAGTTTTTGATTTTAATTTTGCATTTCACATGCGAAGTTATGATTTTTAAAAGTAGAAAGTATTATATTAAAATTTAAAGTTATTAATTTAACAACGATATTTTTCGTGTTAAATTTAAAAACTATGCATTTTAAATTAAAATGCCAATTTTTATTTTTAAATGTAGAAAATATTTTTTTAAAAGTTGAAGTATTATACCGACCAATGTGGTAGCATGGCAACGTGCTTGCGTTTGGAGCGGTAGGTACCGAGTTCGAATCTCGACCGGAGGCGGGATGGAATTTTTCATTCCGCTAATTATGTACTTAAATATACATAAAATAGTGGGCAATGATTAATAAACATCTATGAGCCTCTGGTTGGTTCAGGATTTTGGGTAGCAAATAAACTGCCAAAAACCAATGCTGGTTTCGGTTGATTTGGGATAACAATGAAATCCCTTTAAAAAATATTCACATCTTTGGTCCAGGCTAAAAGCCTGAGTAAAACTCTGCTGTTGGTAATTTTACCACTTCGAAGACGCATTGTCAGTTAATATGGTGTAACAATAGCAATCATATATGTGAATATTTTTGCTGGCTTCCTTTGTCATTTTTTTGTTTTTAAAATATTTTAGACATCTATAATCATGTACGGTGACGACTATCGTATCATAAACCATTAGATCCATGATCTTGCTGATTATTGATAGTCTAGGAGACCTATGAGCCTCTGGTTGGTTTGCAAGATAAGGTTTTAAACCAAATGATTTCTTAGGAAATCTGCATGTTTTCTTAAGAGCTGGCAATGCGCCGAATCGAATTAAAATGCATGTGCAGACGCTAGGTGGTTCAGAACCCACCTCAAAACTAGTAGGTCTCCTAGACTATCAATAATCAGCAAGATCATTTCCCATTGCCAAAAATTAAATTACCAACTCGGAATGGGAAATTAGTGAATCAGAGAATTTTTAATTTTAACTCTTTTGAATACAAAGTTTTTAAGGTAAAGTTCTTATGACTAAATGTTAACGTTAAAAATCTATTTAAAGAATTACATTTGGTCCAATATAATTTCTAAGAAGAAAACAAAAACAATCCAAAAATTTATTGTCTTAGTCGATTGGTGGTCCGATTAAGCAAGGTATATAGATAACCAATTAAATATTTAATAAATAATCATACGACATCGAATGTGACGTTTTTTTTAAAAAAAGTTAGAGAGAGAGAGACAAACAGATAAAACAGGGAATTGTACAAAAATATTGAAATTATAAAAAAAAAAATGGTAAAATATTTGAAGGAAAAATGAAATATTTTGTCATTAAAATTGATTGAATTTTATGAAATTTGATTTGATTGAATTTAACAATACATAAAGAAAAATAAAGAAAACCTTATGAAAATGTCAACTTTTCTTCTTAGAAAAATCTTTTACATTTTATTTATGTTTTACAACAAACAAGAATAAAAAAGTAATCAAAATTGAAAGGTGTAGACACTCTCTCCTCACTCCTATCACTCTCTCTCTCTCTCTGTCCCTATGTCTCGCATTTTTTTTTCTTTTTCACATTTCAATAAAATATAAAATAGAAAGAAATTAAAAGAAAATAAATGAAAATCGATCAATAAATTGTTTTTTATATTTCTATGGAGGAAATGTTTGTTATTGGGTGTGTGTGTAACGTCTTGGGTGTGTCCACACTTTATTTCTATTTTATTTCAATATACAAATATAATTTTATTTTAAGAATAATGTCAACTATTAAAAATAGTTTCGATAAAAGAAAAAACATTTTTACAAAGAGGACAAAGTTTTGTTTTATTTACAAATTTTAATGAAGAATTTTATTGAATCAAAATAATAATTCGAATAAAAGATTCATGAACTTATTGTACATAATATTTGAATATAAGAAAATTATAGTGAACTGTACTGATGAAAGATAATCTTTAGTGTTCAGAAACTTCAATCGTAAAATCCACTGAATTATTATTGACTGGTACAAAAAAAAAATATTTCTCAACTAATTTATTACAAATTAAAGAAACAAAAAGGATGACAGTTAAAATTTTCAATTTTTCAAAGAAATCAATAATTTACCCTCTTCAAATAAAACAAAAAAAGAAAATCGCTACTGTCGTTCTAATCCCTTAGTGATCTTCTAGGTTTTTTTTACTTCAAACTTTCAGATAATTTTTTTCAGTAGAAAAAAAAAATTTAATTTAATAAAATATTTGCTAAGAGAGAGAGAGAGAGAGAAATAGAGTAAGAGAGTGAGACAAAGAAATAATATATAAATGTATAAAAAAAATTTAAAAAAAAAACCAGAAGCCCATTGTAATTTATATTACAACTCTTAATCAATATATATACCTCCACCCCTCTACACTACCAACCATTACCACCACTACTACCACCACCCGTACACACCCTTTCCTAAATTTTAACTCACACACAAAATTTTTCTCTTTATCATCCTTCTATACATTTTTTCTTTCCTTCTTTTTTTTTCTTTTTTGTTTTTGTTTTTCTTTTCTCATCTTCTTTATTTTATAGATATTCTTCGCACTCTTGTCGTATAAAAATATTTATAGATATATGGGAAAATGGGAAACACCAAAAAGAATAAAAATAACAAGAAGAAACAAAAAAATAAAAATCGGTTGCTAAGAAACATGAAACAAATGAAATTTATTGTAAGAAAAAGAAAAATAAAAACAAGAGAAATTAAAGGATGAATTTGGAACGTGCAAGATGGATTGAAAGATTTTCATTCTTTCTATATTTTTGTTTTTTCAAATAAATATTTTATATATAAAATAAGGCCAAAAGGAAGTGAGGATTAATAAAAAAATACAGAAACAATTTCTTATTAATTCATAATTCTTTATGGAACAAATTAAAACAAGAGAATATTATTTTTATAAGCCAAACACTGATTAGTGATTTACAATGAAACGACAATACAAATATAAAAGCGATTTAGAAATATATTTGATGGAAATTTAATTGTGGTTTTTATACAAAAAAATAAATAAATTTAATTCAAGTTACTCATCTTAATCTTATCCAATAAATTAAAGTAGAAAGTAATGACAATTAAAAGAAAAAAATCTTGTTTTTTTTAATCTCTGAATAAATTTTAGAAAAATAAAATCGATCAGATCGAAAGGAATTTAATTATGACGATTTGCTTTGCATTTGAAAATAATTAATTTTGTTTCGATTGGATAACGTTTATTACATCTCGTGTTCGATTACGCTCGCAGGACATTATGGACAATCATCATCTAACTTCCTACAAGTTTAAACCGTGATTTGTTGAAAAAACCAATTTTATAGTTTTTACTCTAAATTTCCCTAACCCTAAAAACGTTACCAAGAATTATTAAATTTTAAGATTCTTTGAATTATAAAAGAATTTTAAATCTTTTACAAATTATGTAATGGTTCCATATACGAGAATATTACATTTTTTTCATCTGTCATCAAACATTTACACATTTACAAAATATATATACAAGAATAAGTATATTTATTAATGTTAATCCTTATGTTATGTCATATCATCTTAAGTCGTATTATAAACTTTTTAAACATGTTACCTCGAACGTATATAAAGTAACGGTTGTATAATAAAACATACAAAGACATAAGAATAAATTCATTATTATAAAACTCATATTCATAAATTTTAATTCGTTTTACATACAAATAATAAATAAATACATATATAAAGGACAATATAAATTGTATATCTTACATTAAACTTAAAGGATAATAACTAATAATATTATAGATAAAACATAAAGAGATAAAGAGATAAAAGATGATAAAGATGATAAAGAAGAAATATTATTCCATGGATTTTACATTCATCGTATATATTTTCTTTTTTACTTTAATTCATACATTTTTTACTTTACTTTCTTTATTCTCATCGTCATCAGTGTTTTGTGTGTACACAACTGGAAATATATATGTACGCGTTATTTGTTATGTGAAAGAATTGAATTGATAATCGTATATAAGAATAAGAATTGAATATATATATGGAGTAATATATCTATAGATTAATAAAAGATAATTTAGTGACGCAACCAAATACAACAATAATAAAGAAATATGGTGAATAAGAATTTTAATTAATAATGAATAAATAATTATTTATTATTATTGTATGTAATTGTATGTAATTCCACGTAACTTCAAATTGTTTTTCACTTTACAATCTGATGTGACAAGTCAGTCACATCCTCTACCTAATTAGGTTATAATTTAAACAATAAATTTATTTCAATTATTGACTATTTATTTTTAATTTAAAATTGATTCATCGCATTAAATGTAAAAAAAAATATTTCATAAAAAAAATCATTTCTCATAAATGTTTTGTTCTAAAAATTTATTTTAAGATTAATTGATTTTGAAAATAAGAAGAATTCAAAGGAAATGATTTAAATTGCATTTAAGATTATTAAGATGAAGATAATATTTTGTTATATTTTTGAACTGAAATAAACCAAAATTTATGACTTTCAATTCTTGTGTTTCTTTCTTTTTTTTTACTTTGAAAATAACAATTTCGACCACAATATTCTTCATTTATTCCAATGTACATTGGAGAATATTTATTAGGAAAATAACATTTCTGGTCATCTCAGGAATTCTGTTTTTTTTCCTCTAAGATAATATATTTTGTTTTATGTTTCTATATTACATTTTAACATTACAGAGAAGAGAAAATCTAAATTAATATTTGGACAAAAGGTATTTCCTGAAGACAACTTATGGAAATACCTTAAACCTCTTTATTTTATATAATAATATATTTAGATTTAGGTAAGTAACATAATATAAGATCATCAGTACCTATGTATAGGCTTTATATATATATATACAAAATTCTTTGAATTATTTAACATTAAGAATTTTCTTGTATATATTAAGGTATTTTATATAAATGACCATTTTGTAAGGGTTTAACAAATTGTGAATTTATTTATTAAAATCTTACAGAAAAACAGAATCAAACTTTGAATTTAAAATTTGTAAAATTAATCGAAAGGCATTAAAGTCATTCAATAGATCATTCTATAGTTTCTTATAATTATTGGAATTAATTAGTAAAGATAATTTAAATCCGAACAGTATAAACTAAACATACATTCTTAATAAATATTGTGTTACCTTTTGACTTGTAAAATCTGACTTGTACAAAATCTTCAAAAAAATAAATTTAAGAATAACATTTGCGGATTTTATTTCATCTGAATTTTTTTTTCCACAAATAAATTGATTAGCTTGCTAACATTTATGTAATCTGATTATTGAAGAATTTTATTACATCTTTCACGCATATTAATATTTTGTTTTGCTTTATTTTTGAATATTTTTTCTTCTTCTGAAATTTTTCTAAAAGACAATTTTAACTTTTGTGATAATTTAAAAACAAATCAAAAATTCAAGAAATAATAAAAAGAAAAATGTATGTATAATGAAACAATTCTAAAACAGGATATTGCATCCTTTTGTATTCATGAGGATCATGTTATTGTTGTTGTTGTTATTCTGACTTAGAAATTTACAATTTTCAACGACCGCAAATGAACAAAAAAATCGCAGAAAAGAAAATCTAAATTTTTTTTTTATTTTCATCCTTTAAGAAAGGAAATTTAAGAAACACACACACACTCACACATACAAAGAAAATACACACTTGTTTTTTTCATCATCACTTATACTGTGTCCTTCCCATCCTTCCCTAACCGAATTTTCCATACACGAGAGCGAGTGATTTTTTTTTTATTTTGCTACTGGTTTTATTTTAAAAATAAGGGACCATATTTCCTTAGTATTAATATCACCCACGTATATATAATTCTGCCCAAACCACCCCTTTTTCACTTAATTTAAACAAAGAGAATCAAAAAAAAAAAATGGGAAGAAGTCATTTTCAAGTGTGTACGCGTGGATATAAAGATGTGTGTATGTGTCTGTGTATGTGCGTGTATGTAAATGGTCTAACCTAACCTATATTATAAAATCTCATCTCATACTCTCAATTATAAGATTTGGGTGTACGTATAATATGCATTAAAAGAATTATCGATCGAATTTTATTATTTTTTTTTAAGGAAGTTACGATGAAGAAAAGAAACAGAAAGTGTTTTTTTTTTTGTATAAGTTTGAGATGGGATTTAATTTTTGGAAAGGATGGGTCATTAACATACCCCCATTGGATTTTTTTTTACTGTTATTTCTTTCGCTTCTTTTAAATATAAATATTTTTTTTAAAGAAAAAAAAATGGAACGAGTATAATGAGCTGCGATACAATGAAGAATATTTATATGGGGAGGAAATGAAATGAAAATAAAAAGAAGGTTGAAAGTTTTATGAAAATAAGTTTTAATGTATTTATGTGTGCGTATGATGTTCAAATTTATTTTATATGATTATAAGTTTTGTATATTAAGTTTTGCTACATTTAAATTATCTCATAATTCATTAATATTTGATTAATTAATAAATTTGTTTTAAATAAAAATTAAAGGACGCCAACAGTGTTCGGACATTTCTCAATACATTTTGTAGCATTATAAGACACAGAAGTTTTAGTTTTATTTAGAAAATATTCTCTATTGTTCACCTTGATCTTTAAATTTTAAACACAATAATATTCAACTTTGAAATTTTATTATCTAGAAAATGAGATGATGGAAGTGGAATAAGCGAAGAAAATGTTTAAACACAGTTAAAGAGGGTAAAGATAAAATATACAAAAGGTACATACAGATGAAGGATTTTACTATAATACAAAACATGTAAATAAATGGTATATGTGTAAATAAGTATTTTGTATACAAAGATTAGATTGTGACGGTATATAGAACTAAATAGAAGTAGAACGAAATTTATATACAAAAAAAAGAGTCTATTTAATACATCGATGATGTTCAAACCAAATAAGAAAGGAAAATTCTGTCAGATACACATGTTTTATTAACCTTAGAGATAAATTTTGTGTCAATTTGTATTTGATAAAAAAAAAAACGGAAAATAAATTCTACACCGATATTTATTTTATATTTTTTAAGCAAAGAATATGTTACGTTTCATCAATGAAAAATAAATAAATTTCTTGTGGTTAAATTTAAGAGATGATTGTTACGCTAATTTCAATATAATGTAGGTATACATAAAATATAAAAAATCCATTAATAATTAACACAAATATTAGTACAGAATGTAGCAAAATGCAAGTTGAAATTTAACTTCAAGTAAAATGCTGTTGTATAAATTGTAGCATAATATTCAGGCGTTACAATTGTCGGGAAATCTTCCAATTGGATATTTTCATTTTCATTTTATAATTGAATCTTTACTAATTATTACATATGCATAATCTTTATGTTTACACATTGTTAAATTATTAATTATTATTCGTGATTAATTATTATTGTGAATAAAAAAAATGAAATTAAAACAGACAATATTTTATTCTTTGTTTTTATTAATTTAACGTTTGATTGTAATAATTTTATAGAAAAAAATCAATATTTGTTTCAATTCGTATTTTTATTATTATTTGATTTTACTTTTTACTTATTTTTTTATATTGGAAAACAAATAAATATTTGGCTGAATAAATATCAAAAAAAAAATTAATAGCATTGAAATAAAAAAAAAACAAATTTAAATAAAAATTTTATTGGAATTTTCTTTTTAAATTTAATATGAAACAATTTCATTTTTATTAAAACTTCATTTTTATTTCTTCACAAAACAAGTCATTAGTTACATTGGAATAATTTTAATGATTTTCTTTTATTTATTTTTAATCAGTGGAAATGAATAAAAGTTTATATTTGAATATTATGAAGCTGAAATTAAAAAAAGGACTCACAGACGACATAATCTTTATTTTAGAATATTCTTTGTTCTTTTAGTTTATTAGTTAGGTTATGTAATGGAATCTGAAATCACCTAGTGCTATATTTACATTAATTACATACACATGAAATTTCATAGAACGATAATTGATATGTATAGATATCATACTCATTAATTGTTTTTTTTATTCAAGGATTTTTGGACTTAAGTATATAAGCCGATATAACACTCATATCTTCCTCCTGCCGAAATAGCTCAGTTGGGAGAGCGTTAGACTGAAGATCTAAATGTCCCCGGTTCAATCCCGGGTTTCGGCATAGTTTTTTTTATTTTATTCCTTATCAAAAGGAATAATAATGTCAAATAGAGCTTTTTTTCTATTAAAAATACGTCGGCACAATGTAATTCAATAAAATAAGAAAATTTAATAATTTAATTAATTGTGATAACAGAGAAATTTCAATGTTAATGAATTATTATCAGCCGAAATAGCTCAGTTGGGAGAGCGTTAGACTGAAGATCTAAATGTCCCCGGTTCAATCCCGGGTTTCGGCATCCTTTTTTGTATTTATCAAATACCCAAATTAAAAAGCCTACGCCCAATAATTAATAATATTATATTTTTAGTAAAGTGTTAGATAATGATGATGTATATAAAGCGTAACTGACAACAATAACACATCGGCCGAAATAGCTCAGTTGGGAGAGCGTTAGACTGAAGATCTAAATGTCCCCGGTTCAATCCCGGGTTTCGGCACAGTATTTTTTTTATTAAATTTTTTTTAAATTAAATTACTAAAAAATACATTTACTCTCGCATATAAATTTCCATTACAGTTCTTTAAATTATAATAATAAGGATGAGGGCTTTGAAAAAAATACAAAAATTTACTCACAAAAACATAATAATATCAAGATACTTTATTTATTATTAAACTTTCCAATTTACATCATTGACAGTAATAAAAGAAATAAAAATACTATTTGAATTTTTACAATTGCATATATAAATATATTTTCCTATAATAAAATTCATTTGAACGTATGGATTTCTTATAAAAATATGTTACCCATTATCTATAGATTTACTTTATAATACGGCAATAAAAATTTGCTATAAGAAAATAATTATCTCATATGATTTATTTGTTCGTTTACTACATCAATTTACCAGTAAAAATTAGCAACAACAAAAAACAGCAAACCAGTATGATTAAAGAGTAGAAGGAGGACGCGGGAGGTCAAAAAAAAAAAATTCTTGTTTGAATTTTATATACTTTATAAAATTGACCATCGTGCATGATATAATCTGATTTTAAAGAGGTAACTTATTTATGTTTTTTAACTAATCGTCGTGACCTTATAACTGACATCTGGCGGCAACAACCAAACTAATTTACAAAAATATTGTATTTATAAAATAAATGGAAAATATAGAATGGACGAAGTAATGTAAATTTTTGTTCTTAATCTTTTAAGAATTAAATAAACTAAGTTACCACACTGATCATCTATATAAATTTGCGTGTTTTTATTAGAAAATTTAAAACGGTTTGTGTCGTGCACATTATCAGAGAAAAATAAAAACACAAATAAAGTGAGTGCCAAATGTCGAGTGATTAAATTAGTTTGATTATTCTATTGTGTTTAAAAAATTTTAACTTAAAAAATAGTTTAAAAGAAAATTCATACAATTTATTTGCCGTTATTCCTTCCTAAGTTTAAAGAAAAAAACACAAAAAAAAAATCAGCGCACTTTGTATTTTTTTTCCTCTTTTTTCTTATACAAAACTCTAAATATTTTGAATAAGAAAAAATAGGAGATGAGATTTTGTGTTAGTCTACTTGTACCTATATTCATCTTAAATTTAACATGTTCAAGATTCAGATAGTATCACACTCAATTTATAAATATTAAATATGAAATTTATCATTTTTATGTTGGTACTTGCTCGACTATAATTTAACGTGAGAATTTCTTGGTTTTCTTTTTTTGCCTGCTTCTCTTTTTTATCTTCTTTTTTTTCGTTAAAAAATATGTTTGCAAAATATCAGATCTTTGTGTGTGTGTGTGTGTATGTTTATGAGTTTATTTTTTATTGTGGGATATTCTTGCAAAATATGTGTTTTAGTAGGTAGGGTCGACTATATTTTTTGTTGTTGTTGTTGTTGATGAAATTGAAGAATGAGAATATTGTTATCTCTGTCTCTCTTTTCCTCTATCTCTCTTTGTCATTCAACCTTTTTCATTCTATATACGTTAAAGTGAAAATAATATGAAAGATAAGAAACAGAATGAGATTAAAATACTCACCTTACACCTATACCGACATTCAATTTTTTTTTTCTTTCTATTTTTAGTGAATAAAAAAAAATACCCGTTTTTTTTTTGTTTGGGCGAAGGTTATACGACCTGATAGGCTGAATACAAAAATATGTATATAATTATACAGATGTATGAGGATAATTTTTTGGGGGGATGAGAATAGTGGAGGGTTTAATGTAAGTAATCGATATTATATTCAAAAAAAATTTTTTTTTACCCTATTTCAATAATGTCAGATGATAAAAATATGATATTAGTAATCTATACCAAAGATATCTACCTCTATAATATGTTGTATATAAATATAATTTATACTAAAAATATGAGAACACATAAATTACTAGTTTTGTTTGTGGCGAAATGACAACAACAAATTTTGACATCAAAAACCCATATAATAATTATAATATGGGGTAAAGAGATGAATATATACTTTTTACTCATGTTACGTATTTATATATGTATAAATTCTGTATTATATGGAAATTAGTTTCATGATAACTAAAATTATTCCATACTCATTCCAATTCACAATTACATTTTTCTTAAAATCATGTAAGGTTGTAGATGACTTCTATTTTACTCTTTACCCTTCCTTATAAAATAAGTAAAGGATTCATTTCATTTCATTTCACCAAACTTATATTTTATACAGAGTGACCAAATTGTGACAATCCACAAATATTTTACAGAAAAATGTAAATGGAATATGAGTGTGGTGGTGTGGTGATGATGGAAGAAATGATACATATTACTAAGATGAATATTTTATCAAACATATTCCAGTATATGTCAGTAAAATATATATTAAGGCATTTTAAGGAAATGTATAAATGTCTCTGTCTAAAATTTTTGGATATTATTCAAGAAACCGCATAAAAGGGTTAAGAAGGTGATTATTATAAGGGACGAATATATGTGAATATATAATCTAAATTTTGTTGATGTCATGTATACAAATTGAAGAAAACTAATTATTTACATGTGTGACGTCAAAAGAAGAAATTCAAATCAAATATATAGAAAACACTTCACATTTTCTTGGATATAATTTATTGTTAAAATCTAATTTGATATTCGGTGTTACTTGTCAGAACAGAACTTACCATCACATATATATGTACATAAGGAGGGGTCAGATTTATATATTATGTAAATTTATTGTGAGTGCAAAATTTTGTAAATATAAGTTCATATATGATAAGAAAGGTTCAGATATTAGGGTGATATGGTTATAAAGTGTGGGTGAATTGAAAACATAGACAGTATATAATGTCATTAATAATAATATTATACGAAAGTCATTTAAGACGTTATTAATTTAATATTTTTGTTAGGATTTACGAAGAATGGGATAATATATTATTTTCTATAAAAGTTTGTGAAGTTAAAAATTATACTTATATAGATTTTTCATAATTCTCACAATTAGACGTTTCTATAAGAGAATTTCTTTTTATGAAATTGAATAAAGTATGCTAGAAATTCTTTTACCTGAACATTAAAAGATTCCAGGAACAAAAACTCTTTTATTTGAATTGAATTGAACACACAAAAAATATGCTCATGGTGGTCGTTTTTGTCACTTCACTTCACTACATTATTATTTATATTTTCTTCTATTAAACTCAATCTAGTTTATCTCATAAGTATCCCTACAAATAAAAACCTGAATTGAAGATCAAATCCCACAATAATCAAAACAAAGAAATGTAATCGTTCATGTCTCGCCAAGAGAATATAAAATATATATACAAATAATATTATACATACCTTACCTATGTATATTCTGTATACATATAATTTCGATCTAAATAACTGATTTTTCTAATCTGGAAAAGATCACGTCTCATACGAGTTGAATTCTATATGTATCCTATAATTCATACATGAAATATGATATACTGCACGTTTTATAAAATCTTTCTTCGTGCAGAGTGTATATGTATATATTATATACTACATATTATTTATTATGATACTCTTGTCGATATCTTATCTGAGTTAATTATTCATAAATATATATGAATGCAAAATGGGTATACAGAGACGGGAGAAATTTTTTTTTTGTTTGAATACAAAAAAAAAAGAAAAGAAAAAATGTATAGAATGTGTGTACAATAAAAGTTAATGTGTAAGATATTTTAGTGTGTGATAAATAATTAATGGGATAACAACAAAGTTACATAAAGTTAAAAATAGAATTAAAATTTTTTTGAATTAAAAAAAATTAATTAAATTTTTTTTTATTGAGAGGCTAAATTTAAAGTCAAAGTTAGGCAACGATGGAAGTTTATATAGTTTCCGTGGTGTAGTGGTTATCACATCCGCCTAACACGCGGAAGGCCCCCGGTTCGATCCCGGGCGGAAACACTTTTTTGTTTCTTTTTACAAGAAATTTATGATTTTGTTAAAAGCGCGACTTTGACTTAAAGAATCTTCAGTCAATTGTTAAATAAATGAAGAATAGAAGTTCTATTTAAATTCAATAAAGAATAGATCGAGAAAAAAATATACCAAGGCCAAATACTAATTTGAAGTTTACACGCATCACGCATGTTCAAAAAATCGATTATTTCTAAATTTATATCGATTTATATTTTATTGTTTCTATTTTATCTTTTTTATTTTCAGATTTGAATTGAATACAAATAAAAGTCTGTTTTTAAATTAAAAAAAAAAATCAATTAAATGAAGATGGAAGAGAATTAATTATTATTTGATATTTCATTTTTTCTTTGACAAATTGTCAAGGTCATTTATTTTTTAGTAAGTATTATTATCAAATGACTAACTGTATGTTGTAGGTACACTTTAAATTTGTTTATAGCAATTGATTTGTTGACCAAATATTAACGATTTACACGTTCACTCATTTCCTTTTGGGTCTAGTTTCTATCTCTAGTCTCTAGTTCTAGTGTAATGTAATTCAACACCTTCAATCACATAATAAATCGACCACCCAGAAAATGATAGAAATATTTTTTTTTTAACCAAAGATTAAATTAATGTGCTACCATTCTTCTTGACACAGCGTAGATATTGATATAATTTCTCTATATATTTAAAATTAATTTTAACGATGACTTAACTAAAAATAAATTATGTATGAGGCGTCAAATAAGATATTTTAAAATTTTTGCTTACCATTTTAATATTCACATACCTTAACACTTTTTAATTAATTTAATTTAATTATTTTAATTGATGTCTAAAGTGCTTCATGTTGTCATTCTCATTATTCTATTTTTTTTTTCCTTTATTTTCTTTTTTACTCTACTCTAAATATATTGCCGTCAGTGCGTCCGTCCATGTACACGATTTATAATATTGAGTCATCGTTAAAAAATATGTAAATTTATTTGAAACGAATGAAGAAGAAAACAAAAAAAAAAGAAGTGTAGTGTGTTGTGTAGTTGGATCAGTCCACCATAAAATATTTATTTTGTAATTAAGAAAAAAAAGAAGTTTCTTAAAGGAATAAATAATTGAAGAAAAATGTAAATGAAAAAAAAATTATAATTAAAAAAAAAAAATGAAGAAATATTTTAAATGTTCTTCTAAGAATTTTTGTTAGAAGCAGTTATTGTTATGTAAGAAAAAATTGAAAGATCAAACAAATTAATAACAACATTAGACAATAAAGTCTATAAAGTTTCCAAATCAATTAAAAAAAAATTATATGGGTCGCACGATGTCATTGGCGGACAATTTTGAAAATTATAAAAATTACTAATTTTCCACAGAAATGTCATAACTGTTCCTAATGTATAAATATGGCTTTCATTTATTTATTATTGAATTTATTATTAAATTATGACATAAATTTATTTTCTACCAATAAAAGATTGACACAATTTTACAAAAAAAAAAGATGCATTTTCCAAAAGCTTTCAATTTACAAAATAATCCAAAATTTTTACCATTTTTATATTGGAAAAATGAAAAATTATTGATGATGATTTAGTGAACTGGGAATTTATGTAGTCAGACTAAAGATATGCAAATGAAATTATTGTTTATCGTCATTTTTTTTTTTTTTTGTTACAACAAATATACGAATGTTAATTTTTTTGTTTATATTTTATTTTTTATAGTAAAGAATAAATAGAAATAAATAAATAGGAAAAAAACTTTGTTTTCTATATTAAAGCTCCGCCTTTATATATTTTGTGGGTGAGAAAGGAGGTTTACATCATACATTCTATTCTATATATATATATTTTATTTTTCTTTCTTTTTTTTTTCTTCTTTTTATGTGCGGGGAAATATTTGTATACAGTACACTCAGATTAAAAGTATATAAATTGTACATATATATAAGAGAAAGGCTCTCTCTAAATATACATGCTTTCTTTTCATCATATATACTTTCTTTTCAAATATATGTATATATACGTGTGTGTGTGTATAGGAATGTTGGTATGACGTATGTGAATGCGCATGAACTCAAAGTTTCTTAACTTTAGCAAAAAAAAAAAGAAAAAAAAATTGATGGGAAAAAAGGGTTGAAATTTTTTTTTTATGTTTTTTATAATTTGTTGTTGTTACTATGTTTATATTGTTTTTGTAAAATAAATACGCTAGAATTTTCCCGCATTTCAAAATCTTCAGACTCTTTTTTTGTTTATTCTTTTATTTATAAAAATTAAAGAAAAAAAAAATGATTACACGATTCAATTGACTTACGATCACATGATCGCACATTGTGAAAATATCGATTACAATGAAAAGACAAAATTGTTTTATTATCCATATTTGGCTTTTGAATAATCATCAGACTTTAGTCAATTGTTGTCAAAAAAAAAAAACAAAACTAAGCTTTTGTGTAGAAAATAGATCGGATCCGATCACAACTTTTTTTTTTATTGATCAATAGAATAATTTGAACAGAAAAAAAAGAATAAAGATTATTCAAAAGCGATCTTTGAATCACATGTTTCATATACGATCTTATCTTTCTCCACTCATTCTTCACTCTAAATTCCACGTTTTTATTTTCTTATTATTTCTCACTAAATAAAACATCGGTCGTCACGCTGTCTTTAGATTGTTTTTGTTTATTTTTTTTTTGTTTATAAGAAATAAAAAAAAAGAAAACAACCAAAACAAAACAAGTCTGATAAACGTTAAGAAAATATAAAAGACAAATAAAAAAAATATGAAAATATTGTTAAATGAATTGTGTTGTTGTTGTTTCTCTATTCTTGTTAGCATGTGCATCTCTTTATACGATGGAAACTTTCAAATTAAATTGATGTTTTCTCTATTTTCAATTGTACCGGAAGTGATTGAAATTCTGTTTTATTTTAGAAAATTATTATCTCGGTCAAAGTTCATAATGAAATAATAAAATTAATAATGAAATATTATTAGTGTTCGTGACTTTGATTTACATTTGACGATTTGGTCAGGCAAAGTTACATATAAAATTACTTCATAACACAATTTCATCTAGTATACAATAAAATGTCCAAAGATTTAGTCAATGGAGAATAGAGTTGACCAATAAATACGGCAATCATACAGAATATCCGAGCATTTGTTATGTGAGCAATTTGCAATTAATCTTTGTATTTTAACCATGTTTATGGCTGCCACAATTCACGTACATATAAAAGTTGTCCCGTTTTTATGTTTTCTGCCCGTTGTCCCGTGACATCACAACACGTGAATTTTTCACTAGTTAATTTATATTCAAATTTTAACAATGCATTTGTCTAATACTTCTCTTGATAGAATATTATTTTATATTTTACAAACGAACGAATAAAATAAACGATTTTCCACAAAATTGATTACAATAACAATTTCTAAATTATTTCTTTACTTGATCTAAAAAACCACAAAATAATAATAATTATTGTTTGTGTAAATTTACTGTGAATATAGTCAATTAGAAATTAGTGATTAGTTTCGTTTGTTGTTCATAAAAATTAAACACAGGTCAATTCAATCGCTCTAGTGATGCATTTATGTTCATGTAAACATTATTCACTTATTTATTTTCTTTGTTTTTTTTTTAGATTTTCTCAATAAAATCAAATAATATTTAGAATTTAGATTCGGTCGAATACGTAAACTGATTCGGTTCATTACATTCAATATATTGGTAAAAATATGGAAAAAATAATTAACTGTACAGTTGTAGAGATTTGAAATTCGCGTATTTTGACATGACTTAATATTTTGATGATACGGAACTTCAATTCATCGGTACGTAAGTACTCAATAATTATTAAAACTTGCAACGTACTTAGCTTCAATTCTTCATTTCACTTCACTGGACTGCGGTTTTTGTACAAAGGGAAAGTCATCCAAAAAAATAGATATCGTCTCTGCTCCAGCTAATAATTTTGTTCTATTGACTGGAAATGTCGAATTTAAGTCCTGAACTAAGTTCCCAATCATTACCAATCTAGAAAAACATGTAAAAATATATGAACCCAAATGAATGCAATGAACAAATGATGTGTTGTTGTAAAATAGTGGTCTAACCACCGTCACCGTCACTATTACCTGAAGCCATATAATTTTTAATACAACAAAGTTCATAAATTCAATTTATTAAACGAAACGACTTAAATAAAAAAAAACGTAAAATTTTATAGTTTTGTCATCTGCGTCAATAATTATATTTTCTTTCGTTCTGTTGTTTTTTTTAAGTACTTTTTTTTTTCTTTCTTTCTTTCTATTTTTATTTTCTATTTTTCTTTCTTATTTTTTTTTTATGTTTATTTTACCAATAACGTTGGCTTAATGAATAACACAAAGTAAAATTTCATAATGAAACAAAAAAAAAAGTAGAAAAGGAACGAAAAAGTATAAAATGAAGTACAGAAGGTGAAGGGTGAAAAGGTTCACTAATTAGAAGGTGACATAAGGATGAGAAATTTTTTTTTTCTTTCTCTTTTTTTTTTTACTTAAAAATTAATTAGAAATTACAAAATTCCGTACAAAATATGGAAAAATGTTAAAATAAATTCATTTTTCTTTTTACTTTAAAAATGAACGTTTTGTGACATTTTTGATTAGAAAATAAAAGAAGAAATTTTGGGGATCAAAAGGACACATCCTATAATATTATATAAATTGATTGGATGTCAAAAAATTGATTCTTTTTGATGTTTTTCTTTCTTCTTTTTTTTTTTATCAGAAACCAAATGAAAAAAAAGGAAACTAATTAATAAAGGTGAGTTTATGGGTTGGGGACATTTTAAGGTCGTAGGGTGTGACGTCTTTTATGTCTTTATTATAAAAAAAAAATAACAATTTCATTTTTCTTTCCACTCAATTGTTTTTACTTTTTCCATTGTATTTTTTATATATACTTTTTTTTTTGCTTCTTGTAAATTCACAATTATTGAATTTATTAATTAATTAACTTTTGATTGTTTTCATTTATATTAAAAACTGTAAATAAAACAAGAAATTTTTTTTTGTAATATTTTTTTGAATAATTCAAATAGGAAACTGAAAATTCATTTAATATTTATTATTAAATATTTTGTAACATGTTAGTTAATTGAATTCAAAATAAATTAATTGATATTTGGAAATTTCGATATATTTGTAAATTTGTCACGACAGTCACAAAAAATGTAATAAAATTCAGTCACAATTCTCCCCACAAACAAATTATCCAAATTTTTTAGTGTAAAAATTAAAGCTTAAGGTGACTTGAATATTCGGTAAGTTAACTGTGTCTGCTCTTCACTTATATCAATTCATGATAATTAATTAGAACAAATTAATAATCGAATAATGATCAACTGAATTGTTAAAAAATTTGTTTACATATTTACATGCATTTATTTATGAAAGACAAAAAAACAAATGCAATTTAAGATTTCCCTTAGAATGAGTGTAATTTTTACTGTGTTATATATGTGCTGTGTTGAATTGAATTTAATTTAAGCATCACTTATTGTTGCTGTACTGAAATTTCAATCACTTTATGGTTGAAATCAAAATTATAATCCATAACTGATCATACCGATAAAATGACTGAAGTGCATTAAAAGATTCATAAATTCATTAAAATTAAATAATTGTTTTACATTATAATCCGTGAATATTCTTATTAATTTGCATAGCCGATTACAGATTGCTTCTTACAAATACAAAATCTGTAACTTTATTACTTGTACTTTATTTTTTGTTTGATTTAAATGGAAACATTTCTACCTTTCTAAAAAATAATTAGTACAAAACAAATATCGATCGTTTGAATTTTACCCCGTTGTCTCGTACTGACCATTTTAAATACCTTTTCTCTAAAAACAACCAACATTTAATATTTTTTGTTTTGAATTTAAATTCTCTCATTCCTTTATTTCATTTTTTTTTTTAAATTCAAGTTCATGTCCTTCCTCAACTTGTATAAACTTTCTTCAATTTGACCTGACCTTTTTCGTCTTCTACTTCTTCCTTTTCTTCTTCTTTATATTATTATTATATAAATTTTATAAAACGACAACAATGATGATGATGATGATGACGACGACAACGTTTATATCGTAGATGACACAACGGTCAGTGTGTCACGCGGTCAGACCGTATTAGAGAAAACAATGAACTATAAAAAGATTTAAAATTTATTTTATATATTAAAATAAAATAATTTGAGAAACAAAAGGGGGGGGGGGGAAACTTTTGGTCCATCTAAATATTATGTAAATTAAATTAAAATTTTACTTGATTTTCTATGCTTTTTCACTGTTGCTGGTTTTGTTGTTTTTCTTCTTCTTTTTTTTTTTTTTTTGCTTGAAAGAAATAAACAAAAATAAATAATTCAAAAATATCCCTTTTTCTTTTATTTTTTTTTTGAAGAAAAAAAAAACAGAAGAAAAATAAATTCAAAAGAATTTCGTTTTTTTTTTCAGTGTTATTTTATTTTCTAAGAAATTATATACCGTAGAAGAGGGAAAAGGATGAAAAATAGAAGAGAAAAATTTCGGTAATTTATCAGAGGATGAAGGATAAAATACAACCCTTTTTTTTCCTTCTTTTCAAAACACTAGGGGACTCCACATTCACATCCTCCTACATCTTTTTTCGGTATAATTTTTATTTTTTTGTGCGAATCTTTAAGATTGTGTGTCTGTGTGTGTATATATATTACTTCATTTCTTTCTTAAAATTTTCACCATCAAACATACCACCCATAAAATTCATCCTATTACTGCCTATAGCGTACTCATTCTATTTCTTTAAAAAAAAAGGGGAATAAAAAAAATACGCAAACTTCAAGTCCTTTTTCTTATACTAATTTATTCTTCTATACTTTTCTTCATATTCTTATTCTAATTCTTTGTACTTTTACTCATTTATTTTCTAACGCAATGTGGAATGATGTTTTGTGTGGGGTGGTTAAATATGGGTGGCTTGTGTTGGTGACTGAATGTGGGTTAGGTAAGATGGTATTTTTTTTTTTTGCTTTTTGTTTTTGTATTTTAGATGAACAATTTTTGTAGCCTTCGAATTTTGTAATGTATAATGCCTACTTATATGTTTGTGTTGTATATGTGTGTGTGTGTATTTATTTAACCGGGAGTAAGGGGTTGTGTGTGTTATGTGCGTGTATAGATTTATATTATTTTTCTTCTTCTAATTCGTATTTTTCGTCTTTGAAACACATTGGTCGTTTCTTTTTTTCGTAAAGAATAAGAAAATATATAAGACAAAAGAGAGAAACAAGTGAAGAATATAGAACGAAAAGAAAAAGTTGTAAAATGGGGAGCATGAAAGTGATGATGATAATGGGGGGATTTTAAGAGATACGTGTGTGTGTGTATGTGTGTATGATGGTTGTTGGGAAAAATAATAATCAGGAGAACTAAAAATAAAGGGCATAAAGTTGAGAATTGTGATTGTATTTGTTCGATGGAAAAATAAGAATTTTATATAGAGTTTGAGGTGTCTTAGTATTTTCTTATTTCTCTCTGGTTTATTTACGTAAAAAAAATAGAAACGATTTTACTCTTTATATGAGATGACGATTTGTTGTTGTATTTTAGTATATACACGACGAAGATGAGATTTTAAGGTCGTCAAGAAAACTCCGCAAAAAAAAAAAAGAAGAAAGAATGATGTGAGTGCGAGGGTGTAATTTTTGTATTTAAAAGAAGAATAAGAAGGCAAAATAAAAAAAAAACAACTCTCATCCCTTTAACGAATTTTCTTATATTTATTCTTTTACTTCTCATACCAAAAATTTTTTCCTCTTTTTCAGTTTTCTTCTTATATATTTTAATGTATATTTATATGTCTGTATATGTACGTATGTATGTACGTATATATGTTATTCTGGGTGTGTTTTAATTTTTAGAAAATTTAAGATCGGGGCGTGTGATGTCTTAAATTTTTTTAGATTTTCTAATGTACGCATTTATACGACATACCCGATACACACACACACACACCCACATACACATTCACCTACACACACCCACATATACCCGATCATATATATGTACTCGTATTGAAACATTTGGTTCTTTTTTTCTTTAAATTTTATAATTAAATAAGAAAACCTTTTTCTTTTTCTTTTATTTTCTTTTCCTTTTCTTTTTTTTTATAGAAAAAAGGGAAAGGATATAAATTATTTTTCCATCGGTTTAAAAAATTGAAATATCAACAATATTTCATCATCGTGCGTGAAACTTTTTAGGGTGTTATGTGGGATGGCTCATAAATTATGTTTTATTTTGATTCTTGATAATAAACTCTAGAAAATATAATAAAAGTAGATTTTGGAAAATTTCAAAACTAAAACTGATTTATTCGAGTTGGAATTAATGATTGATTTCGATACTATTATTTGACTTAAATATTCAATGGTTTAGTTATATTAGAATGCCTTTTTCCTTTACGTATAATATAGGTACGCTGGTCACTTTTGTTCTATTTGTCCTTGACTAAATAATGAAAAGAAATTTCCTTTCGCTTGAAATATAAAACAAAATCCCTTCATGTCTCACTAATCGTTTATTTTTTGTTATGTTCTGTTATATAGAAACCCCCCCACTTCATTTTCAGTATATAGCCACCCTACATTTACATCCAATTCAACGTTATAAAATTTCTAAATACAATGACCATATTGTTAATAGAACCGGAGATGTAATTAAGGAAACCACGTCAATTTTATAAATTTTATTTTTATTAAAAATGTGTAATTTATAAGACGAATTTTTTATAGATAGGAAAAGGGCCCAATATATATTTGGCCCTTCAGATGTCATATATGATATCTTACACGCACATAATTATATCATGCAAACGTCTTTACTTTTATTAAAAATTTTTACTGGTGAAATAAAAGAAAATATCAGAAACAAATTATTTCCTTAGACTTCTGTGCGTATGTCGGTGGATTTTTTTTGACGTTGAGTGTGTTTATTTTTTTTAATAGGAATATTGTGAGGTACTCCAATAATATACAATAATTGTATAATTTGGTAATCAGTAATTATATTAAATAATGGTCACATGTGAACATGCATGGCGCACATAAATGGTGTGTGTGTGACCGTAGTACTTTTTTCTGGATTATTTCATTTAAAAATTATTTTACGTGAAACAGTTCAAGTATTGAAGCTTATAGCTTATAAAAAAAATATAATTTTTGTGGAAATAAATTTTCTTTACAATTCCTTTTATTCTCTATTTTTTTTCAACTTTTGACCGTCGATCTATTGTTCATTTTTTTTTTCACGAAAGTTAATATTATTCAATGTAAATCATGTTTCAGCTAACCGGAAATGCACCGGAAAAATTTAACAATTAATTAAAATTTTCATAACCAAAAGAAGAATAAGAAAAAAAAATCAGAATAAAAGTTTTAAATTATTTTACACGGACTTAACACTAAAACGCAACATGAAATTAAATTTATATAAATTATTATTAAAATTGTCTGGCAATTAAAAATTATGTATTTTAAAAATATATGAGACAATAACACGAAGCACTTTTTTTTTTGTTTACTGTAATCCTTGTTTTATTTAAATTTTTGTATTTAACAATAGAAATGATGGTGTCTCCACTTGTGTGTGTGTGTGTATGTGTTGTTTGTAGCAATTGAAATAATTCCTTTTATTTTTTAAATTGAAAATATACGATTATTATCAAGTAGAGTATACTTTAATCGTTTGACAATAAAGACATTTTATGTGTATGGTCAAAATAGTATAGAGTGTATATAATTGACCCCTTTTTTTTTGATAAACTATTTAACCTGTAATAAACCCCCTTTATGATCATACTTTATCTTCTTGTATTATTATTATTATTATTATTATTATTGTTTTTCTATTTTATGTTTGCTGTTCGAAAGAAATGTAAATTACATTTGTAAATAAAAACAAATTGGACATCTCGTGTCAATGTATTTTGTTGTTGTTGTTTTGTAATAATAATAATAGGTACAAATAATATGTCAACCCCCTACCCTTAATAATATAATCTAACGTGTATTTAGTTATAGTTATAAAAAAAATACCCTTCATTATATGACCAACAGTATTGATTCAACCCCTTTTATTTTTATATTATTGTTGACCAGTTCTTAAACGGGTTCTTATACTTGTGTCATATATTAAAGGGGTATGGGGATAAATTATTTCATTATTATATCGTTATTATGATGTCAATTTTTGAATTGTGTTTAAAGCAATTTTGAACTGGACAATAAGAAATGTTTGTATTTAAAGGGTTGATGTTTTTTTTCTTGTATTTCATCTAATGTATAATGATCGCCATAATTTAGTCAGACCAAAAGTTGACTATTATCTAGTAAGTGCAAAGCAATGTTAGAAAAGGGATGCTTTGACCTGTAAATTTGGTGTTGATGTGTTGTGTATGGTAATATCCTATTATGTTTACTATCACTGCTTAATTTTTGGTTTGTATTTAAGGCGATTAAATTTACAATAAAATTTGAATTTTCTCCTATCGTTGTATTTTGTTATGGAATCAAATTATCCTTTTTTCACTATTATTTCTTGGAACAACCGTTCACAATTGTCTGACACACAGTTCTCTGCGATCATCAATTTAACAGAAGTTAAACATTTTTGTTTATTTTTTTTTTGTTATTATTTCGTTTAAAAAGATAAATAGCAACAATCGCAAAGTAAATAAATAATTTCATCTTTAAAGTCTTCAATTTAACTGTACATATACGAAAAATATTTATCTCATTAATTCAGTTCTTGTTAGGTAATCCTTCAAACTCCACCCATTCTAAGAAAGAAAAATAAAAAATATAAACTAAAAGAAATTTATATTTTTTTTTTCTTTTCTTCTTCAGAGAAAAACAAAAGAAAATTTAAAACTTAATTTAATTTTATTCTTTCACCCTACAACTTACCTTTGCATTGAGATTTAGTTTCTTTCCTTGAATTTGTGAAAAAAAAAAAAAAAATGGAATTAAATTTAATTATTAAAAAATGTAAAAAAAAAAGAAAAAATGAATCTCATATTGCAAAAGTAAGAAAAATTTAAATTTTACCGTATTTTCATAAAATAAATTCACGTTAACCCGGCTTGCAAAAAAAAAAAACAAAAAGAAAAAATTATACTTTTCTTTCGTAGAAAGAAAATATTTTTCTCTTGCGCATTGTTTTGATTTTTGAAATTGAAAAAAAAAAATGCGATGAGAAATGTGGATAAAAAAAAAAAGAAATTACAACAAATACAAGTATAAAAGTTTAAGAAAAAAAAAGAAGTAAACAAAAAAAAAAACAAAGTTGGTTTGTTGAATTTGGAATGGATAATCAATTCACAGACCATCTTACTCATCACCATATATTTTTACCATACCATAATTATCAACGGATATTAATATAAAAGTTCAATACAAGAACTTATGTCTATCATTCTCATTTTGTCCATCTATCTCTTTTTCTCTTTCTATCGTCCTGTCTCTTTTAATCGTGAATTTTAGGTTATCGCAATTGTTCATCCTAAATTATAACTATAGTTTTTTTGTTGTTGTTGTTGGTTTTCAATATTTTCTTTTAATACAAATCATGCATTTTCCATACATAAATATTTTGAACTAAGTAAATAATATCCAGTGTAACCAATTTAAATTATTGTTGTTATTATTTCCCTCAGCGACATCTTTTAAATTCAGTAAGTTCTGTTACACAGAATATTGGGAAAGAAGTAAGAACAAATAAAAATGTTTACGAAAATGGAAACTTATCTCTATAAAACTTCAATTTAATTGCATTTATGTGTGTTTGTCTGATAATTGTACTCATGTATTTCTGTCATCCTTTTGATTATAAATGGAAACATAAATTAATGTCTGAGTTAATTTATCTTTTTGAAACTTCTTTTCTATTTTTTTTTGTTTTAAAATGTTGAGTTTTTTTTAAAGTTGAGTTTAAAAGGGAGGTTTGAGGAATTATAGTTGGTTGTTGCAGATATGAGACGTTATTAAAATGAAACTTAAAAATAAAAATATTTTTAATGTAATTCATAAAATGTACATGACGGAATAAAAGGGAAAGATTTTTTAAAAACTGAATGGAAAAAAATGGGGAAATTTAAATCCAATTAAAAAAAAATTTTCTCTTCAAAATTTTTATATTTTTTTATCCAACACAACCTTCTAACTAGTTTATATTTTTATAGCCAGATATACGTGTTAATTTATCATTGGTTGGTAAGGAAGTCTGTTATATTTCCTCTTTATTTCTTTATTTTTTTTTTATATTAAAATTTCAATCCTTCAGGAAATATGTACGAACAAACATACACATACACACATACACGTATTTTTAATTTAAATTATTCTTTAAAGTAATTTGAATTAATATTCGTTTATAGCGTCTTCACTTTAGTCTAAACGATTCTTTCTTTAAAATTTATTTTTATTTATTTCCTTTCTATTCAACTATATTGTACAAGACGTTCAACCAAAAAAATTTCATACTTTATTTATTCAAAATATTTGAGATTACCCCACATCACTTAATCATTTTTTGCTCCCTCATTTCAATTGCATAATAGTTACCTTTGTTTTATTGTCGTTATATTCTTCACATGCAATGAATTCAGGAATTTTTTGATGTAATACAGAAACATATCATTCTTCACCCCAATATTTTCTTTCTGCCAGATCCTTCAATAAAATCACGTGCTAATTGTGTGTGAGTGAATTTATTGTATGATATGTAATGGAATTTGGAAATCATTTTTATTCCGTTTACATTCATTTGTCTTTCTTTTGCTTTATCTATATGAACTCACCCTTTATTCTCTTGGGCATGTCGGGTGGAGAAAGAAAAAGTAAGTTTGTTGAAGTAAAAATAGAGGTTTGTACGTAATAACGCACGTTTAAATAATATTGATGTGATATCAGCGAACATGTCTAATTGAGGAAAAAATATATTCCACGAGACTCTTGTATGGACAAAGGATCCATGATGCTACATTTGAATCGTAGTTCCTTTAAAATATGGATGACAGCTAATTGAATACAACATTCTATTAGACGTGAATGGATGTTGGTCTGATGTTCAAGTAACAATTAACTTATGTTTTTGCAACAATCTCAACCTTAACGCACTTGAATTTGCCTTTCGCTCAAAATAAAACTTTTCATCATAATAAATTTCTTTTATCAAATTTTTCTTATTTACTTGAATTTAAGATGCTTTTGTTTTTCTTCTTATTTTATCAATTAAAATATGACATAAAATATAAAGATATAAAATATATTTGTATTCATTAAAAAATTATTGTATACGAATACAAATAGAAACAAATATTATTCAACATCCTTTAGTTCATCTTTAAGTTTATCATAATTTTATTTGTTTCTAATTAGAAATTCAAATGAATTTCTTTTCCATTCTATATAATTTAAAATGAAGAACTTTTGTTCTTCTCTTCTCTTGTATATATTTAATAGAAATATTTTCTTTCTATAAAATTTTCTTACATTTTTTTTTTTGATCTTTATTCTATGAACATATTTTGGGTTTTTCTTTAGTTTATGTTTTTGTTTATTATGTTTTGCTTTTTATAATAAATTAGATCGAGTGGCTTTATTTGTATATATTGAAGGGGTTTTATATTAAAATATATAAAAGTTTAATAGAGATTATTTATAAGTTAATAAATATTTACTAAAAGAACTAAAATAGGAATTCAATGATGACAAATTAGTTTGCTTCAAAAATATTGTTGAAAATATAAAAAGAAAACATCAATAAAAAAAGAAAAATAAAATTGAATTCTAATGGAATAATGATCGAGTTTATGCTTTCTTACATTTTAATTATTCTAAATGATCTAATGATTTAATTTGTCCGTTCCAAATTCATCATTTCATATTTACATAATTTGTGTAGAAAAAAGTGGCGCCTCCACCAAATTCCAATTGCAATAAAAAAATCAGTTTACGGAATGATAAAAACAAATGGTTAAATTATTTGCATCACTACCAAAAAGAAGAAACTATAATCATCAAATGGTTTAATTTACCCGTTTTCAATTTAATCATTTCATATTTACATGATTTGTGTGGAAAAAAGTGGCGCCTCCACCAAATTCCAATAGCAATAAAAAAATCAGTCTACGTAATGATAAAAACAAAGAGTTAAATTATTTGTATCTCTACCAAAAACAAGAAACAATAAATGAAAATTGACATTTCTAAATTCAGGCAATATTTAAAGCGTATTCATTTTTTTTACTAGTTTTTGTTTCGTCATAAATTATTTTTATAAGAAATATTTACGAGTAGTCGAAATGGGGTTTGTGTCTACGGTAAATGAGCAGGCTATTTTTTATAAATTCTTATAAGAAATATTAAACTTCATTTCTCACTCTCTTCTCCTCTCTCTCTTTCTTTCTTTCTTTCTCAGTTTTATTTATTTTATAATTCTCTTCGTTTTATTCGCTCATGTATTAATTGTGAGAATGTATTATTTCCCCTTTCACATTGTTTCAACTGTTTTTATTTTTAAGTTTTCTGTTCCTTTTTTTATTTTGTTGTAATTTCATTTGTTTTTTTTTTCTTTACATTTTTATTTGAAGGAGAAGAAGAGGAAGAATAAGAAATATAAAGTGAAAGAAACGGGAAAAAACAACAACAACAACAACAACAAATATACTTTAGAAAATCAAAATTGAATCTCTTAAGATCAGTTGCTTAAAAACATTCACGGTGTTAGGTACAGAAAATTTAAAGTTTTTTTAAAGCAAAAAATTAAAATTAAAAAATTTAAAATTTGAATGAATTTTTACGAAATAAATTTTTGATTAAAGTAAAGGAAATTTTGTTATATTTTGTGTTGACGTCATAAAAATTTTGTAGTAAGAAGAAAATCAAAGTAAAAGTGTTGTTATCAAGTGAAGTAAATAATAATAAATTTGACCGAAGAACGTCAAAGGTGAACATCTCAAGAATTAGACAATTTTTATTTGTTTAATTCAAAAATGTGAAAAAAGGTAAAAAAATATTCTATATTTTGATTTATAAATCAAAGTTTTGCATTTTGTAATTTAACCCTTTTGATTTAAAATTAAATCAATTACATTGGGTTTGACCATTCTGACATCCGACGGCAATTTGATAGGAGCTAATTTTTTTCTTATATGCAATTAAAATAAACATTTTATTTAGAATTCACAACAAAACAAATTTAAATGGAAATTAATTAATATTTAATTTGTGTGAAAATTATTATAAGCTGAAAAAAATATATCCAAATTACATAATTATTCATTCTCCCTCGTCATACACTTTACAAATTTAATTTAAACAAATCTTATGTTAAAAGGGTTTTAAATTTATGTCATAAAGGAAATCCTTCAGAGAGAATTTATCTAAATAAATCCGTAACTGTTGAAGGATAATTATCTTGAGATGTTTTAGTGGTTTACAACAAAAAAAAACAACAACGATATTATACATGTGTGTGTGTGTATGCGTGTGTAAAATAATTAGAATGATGAAGGTGAAGATGAAGGAACAACAACACATTTTCTTCTTCACCATTTATTTTTGTATTAAATGCGCGTTTATTAATCCTTCATTTAATTATATAGAAAGAGGGAAAGTCAACACTAATTAAGTGATTATTAGTTGTCTTCTATAAAAGAACGGATTTCACGTATGTCGTTTTGTATATATTTAAATAATTTGTCGGAAAACTTGAAATAAAATCATTTTCTTATAAAGTTAAAAGAAGGCTGTGTAGAAGGGGGGATGGAGATAATTGTTCAGTTAAAATGTAGGGGATAATTTGTTTAATGTTCTTTCTTGTGTTAAACATTTTTTGGGTTAGTTTAATTTTTTGATTAGATTTCCCATTAGACTGAATAAATATTCACAGAAATTCTTTTTACTTTTTGTTGTACGATTTTTCAGTTTCTTTAATTTTTTCTTTTTTGATTTCAGAAGCAACATCCAGAATTATCATTTGCAGCTGTAACAAGAGCAACAATTACACTTTAATATCTAAAGACGAAATTCTTTAATTTTTGTAGAAAGAAATTAACCAACAAAAGTGTATCAACTGATTTATTTGTATAAATTTATGAATTAATTTTAATGAAAAAAATTGTAAAAATTTTAATAAAATAAATATTTTAAAATTATTTAATTAATTTACATTTCTTAAATTATTTTATAGTTTTGTCTTAAAAGAATCCATCAAAGATTAACCATTAATTCGTGAGGCTGGATCCAGTATAAATTTTTACTCCTTAAATCAATTATTTTGTTTTACAAAAAAAAAAGAAAGGAAACTGAAATTTAACTCATTACTAAATTTTATAGATAAAACATCGCCCCCTTTATTCAAGACTTCGTTTTCTAAGAAATTCTAAAAGAAAAGAAAAAAAAAACGAATAAAATCAATTCAAATAAAATGAAAGGGGAATAAATATTTCAAATTATTTGAATTTTTTTTTCTCTTAATCTTAATCAATATTTTGTCTTAAAATTTATTCAATTGTCTACTGTTATTATGCAATATTTTTTCTATAGACAACAGAATCCCCTATTTTTACTTTCATTAATGAGACAGAATCTATTATCGTATGAGACAAAATATAACAACAAAAAACTTAAAAACTTTGCTAAAAAGTTTCTTCAATTAGTTTTTTCAAGATAAACAAAATTAAAGAATAAAGAAAGTTCAATTGAATTGAAAAAACATTTAAAATAAAATTAATGCATTCACGGTTGAAAACTTCAATTCAATTACGTCAAAAGATGACTTTTTCACAAAAAAATTTCAATTCCTGCAACTAAAACAGGAACTGAAAATATTCAATTAAATTTAAAAAATATTTTGCTACCCTCTAAAAAATAAAGGGTAGAAAAATATTTTAAGAGAAGAATGTGTACGTATGTGTACATGCATGCGTGTGTGTGTGTGTATCTTAATGACATATTTATATTCAATGAAAGGAATCTCGCTGACATAAGAACAAAAAAAAGAAAGAAATAAATGTAAAAAAAAAACAGAAAATAATTCCGTATGAATAATTATTAATATTCTCTTTATTATTCATCTCATCTCAACATGGATTATCTGTTTTTCTTCTTCTTCATCCTTTTTCTTTTCTGTTCTTTTTTTCATCTAGTTAAATCGCGTTTTCCTTATTCCTTATATATGAAATGAATATATGAATATGAAAGGGGTTAATTTTTTTTGTTTTGTTTAAAATTATCAATTTATATGAATGTCTTATGATGATGTCTTCTAGAAAATAGAAAACAACCCCTCATTTTTTTTTTTGTCTTTTATCCTTTTGAATATTCTGTAATGTATAGGAGAAAAGAAATAATTAAATTTGATTAACAGAAAGAAGGCATACAAAAAAAAGAAGAAGAAGAAGAAGATGAAGATGCGTATAACAAATGAATATAAATGAAACAATATATTCCTACGATATTCTATCGTCTTATATCGCTGCTTTCTTATAAATATGTTTTTATTTAATTTTATAACAAAACAAAATTTTGAAAAAAAAAAATATTTTTTCATCTTTTCAATAATACAAAAAAACAACAACAATATCAACAGCAACAACAACAACAAAACATAATTTTCTTATCGTATATGAATAACCTTTCATAATCCATTATTTTGTCTCTCGATGATATTTAAGAGTTTTCTTTTATTGTCATATAAAAAAGAATAAGGAAAATGAATATGATGACTGACGAATGTCTAATTAAATTATATAGGATTATTATTTTATTACATTGAACTTGAAATTAATATTAAAGGATACACTTTTTGTTTATGAAAAGAAATTAATCGAATTAAAATTAATTTCATTATAAAAAAAGAATCAAAACAAAACAGAAAATATAATCGATAAGTTGAATGAAAATTAATGAAACATTTTTGTTTATTTTTGTACATTAATTGGTCATCAAAGTTTAAAAAAAATTAAATAAACTGATTTTTTTTTTGTAATAAAAAAATTATCACATCCAATCTGAAAATCATAAAATCTGACACGCCATATTCAGTTATAAAATTATATAATTTGTAAAATATGTTTAAATTATAAAATCAGCTGGAGAGTTCAGAGCAGATTAACAGAATGTTTTTATTATTTTTATTTTTTAATCAACATTCAAAACTATTTAAGAAATTGTAAATAAAAAATGTTATTAACTTTATACATCAAATATTTATAATTCTGAATAATAATTAAAATGTTTAATGTTTTTATGTTGGATCGAATACACACAGATTCTTATTCGAACACCACAAGAAACAATATCTTTGTTTGTGAGAAAATTTAATGGATTTCATTAAATAAAAATTATGTCACTGGGTCAAACTCACTAAACTCAATTTTAACGTTGACTTGTTTCTGTCTTATATATTTTTTTTTTCTTATACTAGCAGACATTTGTCAATATTAACATAGACAAACCATCATCATCATCATCATCATCATCATTAGTAACTTGGTATGGGTATAGAAAAACGATGAACGTGTAAAAAAGTAATTGAATAAAATGTTGTAAATGTTATATGGAAGAAAAAAAAAAATGAAAGAAGAAGGAACATACAATTTTTACCCTCCTTTTATATTTTTCCAAAAAAAAAAAAAAAAAAAGAAAAAAAAAACAATTTAAACTCGAGAAATTCAATTCTACGTTTATAAATTTTGTTTATTTTTTTTTTCTAATTAAATTTTTGGGTTTAAACCGAAAGACTTTTAAAGTTTATCTCCTTATCATCTTCAATTTTCAACGTATATTGCATAGAGGAGTAGTCTCTCTGTTAAATAAACGTTTGTCATCATCCACTTATATATACAGAAATGTATATATATATGTGTGTGTGTGTAAGTTAGTGTGTGTGTGTGTGATTATGTCAATTGAAATGAATTATGTGAAAATATAAGAGCGAAAAACAGTTTATTTATAGGTTCACAACACTTCCTTATCCCCAATCTCCTTCTCACTTTATATAGAGATAATGAATCGTGTGAGAAACATAAAAAAATTTGGGTAGATGATGGGGTTGAAAGTTTACACGAGTATGAAGATACGCAATATATTCATGAAAGTAGGTAAATATATGAGATTATGAATTATTATAAAGTGAACAAAAAAAAAAAAAAAGAAAGAAGAATCTTGTCGTAAGGTATTTTTCCCTTTTATAATAAAATAATGAGGGAACAAATATGTTTTGTCACGTGCAATTTTCTAAATTTTTGTTTAATCGTTTTGCTTTCTTTTTTTTTTTTCAAATTTCAATATTTTAATTCTTTAAATATGAAAAGTTGAATAATTAAATTATTTTGACTTTAATAATTTGTATTAATAAGAATGAATGAATTAAGTTTAGTTAGTAATAATTACATTTGGGATGACTAATTTTATTTTACTTAGAAAATTTAACGGAAAAGGTAAATAAAAATGATACTAGGAATCATATAATACGACAATTTTTAGATGGAAAAATTGCCTAAGGTCTGTAGCCACAAGCAATGGATAAGATAATTTAGGAAATTTTGATTTGATTTTGAGAGAGAAAAAAAAAAACAGTGTCAGATGACAGTAATAAATGTTGTTGTTATGCAACGTATCAAAATACGCCTAAGGATTAGGAAATTGAGATCATCCAAATCGTATAATAGAAATAGATTCAAAGTTTCCGACTTTGATTTGTAAAAAAAATACTGTGAAGTCATATATAGAAGATTTATATATGCAGCCGGGTCAACAATAATATGTAATAAATTAATTTATTGATTAGAATCTAATCGTGAATCCTCCTTCAGCTCTCTTACACACACACACATATATATATACAACATATGAGTAGACAATTCGTGTGCATTTTATATCGCGTATATTTTCATGAAAAAAAAAATTATATTCACGATGAAAAATTTATTATTAATTTGATTTTATCGTTAGATTGGCCTTAGGCTCTCATATGTTATGTTGAATGGTTTTTATATATTTATAATAAAAACCTCATAAGGGTGCGGTCCGCGAACGTCCATAATACAACACAAATTTCAACACAATACAAGAAGAACGTACAGATGAAGATGAAAGAAAAAAAAAAACAACATAAGAAACAGATTCTGCTCGATATTCCAAAACAAGAAACTCGATTATAAAATATAAATGAATCGTGATAATACAAAATGAGATAAAAGTAAAGAGAAGAAAACCTTTTTAATGTTTCTATTTTTATTATAAAAAAAAAAAACAAAAACAAAAAAAAAACAAAAAGTAACAAAGAAAATATGAATTATATAGAAATGCCCCCAACACGTATGTGTTACATTTATATATGTGTATATTTGGATTGTGTATTTGTTGATATGGTACATTCGTAAATTATATATCTTAATATTTAAAAGGTCAATTTTCTTGTACGTATATATTACAAAGTTAATGTATGAACTTGACCAATTATTTTGACATCATCAAAAAAGAAATTCAATTACATTCTGTAATGATTACTGTGTACCGATTGTCACTGTCACGTTTTACAAACCAAATATAAGATAAAGAACAATTTTCTATATACAATTAGAAAAGATTACAGAAGATTGACACACGTAAAACGTATAATGGGAATGGATTGATGATTTGAAAGAAAAGTTGTCGCATATGAAAATTATGAGTTATAAAACTTAAAACCGCAGACCAAACATTATAATGTTGATTAGATTTTGTTAATTTTGTCCTCATTTATGGCGCCATCAACATATTTTTTATCATCATTAAAATGTGTATTAGTATATTTGTGTTTTGTGATGCCAAATGAAATTCTATAGAAATCATAATTAAAAAAAACTTTTTATTTTCATTTAAAGGTCAAAAATCATTCTAAAGGAAGCTAATGAAAAGGACGAGATCTTTGTGAATCTTTGTGGATTTTTGTGAAGATGAATGGAATTAATACAAAATAATGGAAAAATGATGAAGTAATGCAGTCTTATAACTAAATTCAGAAATATATAATTTCTTTCAACATTAAGTTCTTATTTTACTGTATTAAGAAAAAAATATTAACATTTCCTAATCATAACAAAAGATTATGATATGGGAAAAAATCATAGAAAACTATTAGCAACTACAATTAATCAATAATATTCGATGTAAGAAAGAAATATTGCTTCGTCATTTAACATAAGAATATCGTTTTTGTTAAATTATTCTTTATAACTAATAATCGTTTTGTATTGATGTGCGAATATGTGATGTGACGATGACCCTTGAAAAAAAATTGAACATATGGAATCGAAAGAGAGAGAGGAGGAGTAAGAGCAAATATATCGCGTGCGTCCTAAAATCACATTTTGTCTAGTAAGGACAACTGACTGACATGACAAGACACTCTGATGCAAAAAAACGGAAAAGAAAACGAACAAAAAAAAAAAATTATTTGAAAGAAAACATTCGTGTTAAATATTTCTTCTTTAATAAAATATCATAACACGTATGCGGTATGACATGACATGGCAATTTGTCCATATTTTGTTTTTTTTTTATGATTTTTTACTATTTATATGATTTTGTTCTAAATAAACTAAACTCTCCTTTTCCCTTACCACCCTGTGACTCAGCAGAGTGATACAAAACATAATAATAAAAATTACTACATATATATAACAACAGTAACAACAACAATAACAATAACAACAGACAAAAAATAAATTGATATATTGAAATCGTGTTTATTCGTCTTAATAAAAATACATCTTATTTCTTTTGTAAAATAAATAAATAATTTATATTACACACACACACACACACACATTTACATTTATACATACACACGTACATATATAGTACACCCACACACGATATCCACATGGATAATATAATCTAATGTTTTGGATTAATTGAAAATTAATTGAATTTAATAGAAAAAAAATAATGTATAAATGTAAGTTGATTGGAATTAAATGTAAGATCTTATATATTATTATTGTTATTATTATTATTTGTATTAATAGCTTATAACAAATTGGAAAGGTAAAAGTAGTTGGATATAATTTTTTTTTCTTTGTAATTGAATTATTAAAAATTTGTATCTATATAAAGATAAAAGATAGAAGATTTTGATTAAGAAAAGGGAATGGGCTTTTTTTTTTCTTATTCTCTTTGAGTTCAAATTTTTATTGTATAATTATATGTAACAATTTATTGGAAATATTTGAAAATGTTTCTTATAGAAAACTTTCTATTAATTTTTTTTCAAATTATTTTTATTAAATAAATTAACTGTACTTAAATGCTACTACAATTGCTTCCTTTCATCTTGATTCTTAACTTTATTTCACTTGTGAAAATTAGGTTCTTTGGAGTTAGATAGTTCGTTCTTACTTATGTTCTTGAACTAAATGTTGTAATTATCCAAAGATTATTGTGCATCCTTTTGTTTATTTAAACCAATAGAAAAAAAATTGTGTCGTCCAATTTGTGTTTTAATTATGAAAAAGCCCCAAAAAATACGAACTGGAACTAAAAATTTTAAATGTCAAAAATGTAAATGTGAAACTTCAACGAAAATATTCGATATTTAAATTTTTGATTTTAAGAAAACATTCTGAACATAAAGTTTCTAATCTTAAATTTTTCATCTTCAATCCTTTTGTTCCATACTGTTTCAAATTGTTGTTTAGTCACATAAGGACTAAAGGAATAATAATAGAAATAAAGTGAAGTATGTAAAAATGGTTTATTGTTCAGTCGCACATTATTTTTTTCATTCAAGTGAAGGTAAACAATCTTAAAGAATAAACAAAATAAAAAGAAAATTCTTTATGAATCTTTTATAAAAATGGGAAAAAAAAAAGAAAAATATAAAAAGATGTAGTTAAAATTATATACATAAGTTTGTTGTTTTTTCTTCTTCTCTTCCGTCTACTTTTAAATGTTTTTTTTTTTTGTTTTGTTTTTCATTTTTGGTTTGAGGAAGGAAGTGACAGAATAAAAGGAAGAAAATTATTATAAAACATTTTTTTTTTAAATATTGTATTTATTGAGTTTACCTCTTGACAATTGTGGGTGGCATTAAATCTTCTCTATATTATAATATTATTTATATTCCTTTTTCAAAGACGTCTATCGTTTTTTATACTTCATTCTACATATTTTTTTTTCATGTATAATCGATTTCATTTTTCGAATTTTATATTTCTTTGAAATTCATAAAAAGAAATAAAAAGAAAAGAAAGAAAGAAAGAAAGAAAGAAAAAAAAGCACGAACTCATTATTATTGACATTAATTGTTTTATTTTTATTTTTCTTTTTAAAAAAAAGAAGAAGAATAATAAGAAGACGAAAAAAAGAATGAAATAAAAATGTAAACTTAGATAAAATGAAAAACAGCAATACAACAGAAAAGAAACAAAGGATTTTTCTTGATGGTCAAATATAAATATATATGTAATAAGAAGAAGAAATAGAAAATAAATTCAATATAGATCATACCCAGTACATATACATTACAGAATAATATATTTATGATGACCAATCATCATTTAGTTTGTATTTTTATTCTATAAATTAAAAAGTATATATATAAAAAAATGAAGATCAATCGAAACCGATCTATAACGCAGATATTCATCCATATAAAATTTTCTATATGATTTTGATCTAAACTTATGATCGTGATAATGAACTCTATGATATACATCACGTAAATTTTATATAAATTTTACGTGACCCCTTATAAACAGAAAAAATATCATCATAGAATAGAAAAGATACGTGATTGACGTTATGGAACTTTATTATAATAAATAAAGTTTCAATCTTAAACGAACGTACATCATCGTATATGGAGAAAATTAATTGTATATAAATATTGAATGGCGATTTCATGTATTTTATTTTATGTTTGCTTCTGCATTTTTTTTCTTATACAGAATTCATACTAAACAATTCTTTCCTAGTGTTGTATTTAATTAATTATAGTTGTACTTATTGATAGTCGTCATAAGTCAGTGTAATGAGCTCATCTATTAATATTATAACTACATACTAATGTTAAACTTGTAAATTTTGATTACTGTCATTTACTGTAAAATAAAGGTGTACTTGTAATTTAATTGAATTGACTGCATTTTTTATTTCACTTGTAGATATGGGGCCTATTTAAATTGCATAAATTGCGAAGTATACACAAATTTAACAGAATTACAAAATTTACTCAAAAAAAACACGAGAAAATAATTTTGTTAATTGTTTTGCCTTCATGTAAATCTTAAAAATATTTCCAAATCATTACGATTACGTTGTGTGTGTTGTATATTTTATAAGCAGAATAAATATACGATTTATAAATAACTGACCTACATTAAAAAGCTGTATTTAAGCTTCTCTCATCTTGTATGGAAATTCTATATCAACATTAATGCGTGAATTATTGATCGTGAAAACAAACACGGTAACTAAAGTGTAAACATCTTATATGGAAATCTTAAATTTTCAAAATGGAATAAAATAAAGTTGGAAAGGGGACAAACTGTCAGGTACACATGTTTTATTAGAAAAAAGATAACTTGTCATTTGATAAGAATGAATGTATATAAATAATTCTTCTTATATCGTATGTTTTTCTTAAAATTCTATACTTGTGTCTCTCTTAAATATATGTCGATAAGTTCAATTGAGTTATGGGTGGATAATGACATTTTTTTTTACTCTTAAAGATTTTCTTTAACTTTTTTATGCTATAAAAAAAAATGTATATATGAAGAGAAGAAGAGAAACACATTCATGTTGGTTAAAGATCACATCAATATATTTTCTATATATAAAAAATTACCAGAACCGATATAAGGTAAAATGTAAAGATTTGTCAATCAATCAATTTCCGATTTCTATTTTTTTTTCTCTCTCTGCCTCTCTCATTTTTCCGCATGTCTGTTTTTATTCCTTAACCAAATGCAACATGTGACAACATATTCTTTTTTATTAGATAAAAATTTCTTGAAGTTATTGACTTTAAAAATTTCTAACAAAATTTAATTTATAAAGAAAGAAAGAAATTGGTAAAGTTATTTGAACTGCATTGATTATTATTAATTTAATTTATGTTTTTTATAAGATTATGAAATTAAGGAAAAGGTATTTAAAGGTCGAAAAGCTTTTACCTAACTGTACTCAATTCAATTTTTTTTTTGTACGGCTACAAACTTTAAAATCCACTTCAAAAATTTATGAAAGATTCCCTATTTTTTTTTTTCTTTCTATAGAAATCTCATGAGGAATAAAATATAAGAAAAAAAAATCTAATAAAAATAAATTTCCATTATAATTTATTTTTTTTCCTACATAATTATGCTTTAAATTAAATATGCTTGAAAATTTCTATTTATGATTTCTCCACCTCACCACCTATTACTATGGATGCAATAGATAAATAATTTTTCCTGTTTTCTATATTCAGTATAAATTCTATGTTGATGTGTTTATGTTTATTTGTATACTTATAACCACTTATGTGCACTATTATAGTCTGAAAGAGGGTAACGTTTTATGTATTATATAATTTGCACATGCATAAAAGGAAAAAAAAATATATATATAAGGGGGATTTGTGTGCAAATTTTTTTTATTTTGGCCAATAATCTCTAGAAAAGAAAAATACAACAAACAAAAAAAAAATAGAATTTTTATTATGTGTTTTATTTGTGTGTGGAAAGAAAATAAATAAATAAAAAAGGACATGATAATGTTGACAATGTAAATGTAATGATGAGGGAAGAGAAATTGATTGTAGGGGGATGATATTTTGATCGGGATTTTGATATATTGATGACTGATGATGGTTAAATGGTATACAAGTTAAGTTTTGAAAGTCAATTGTGTATGGGGTGATTTGTGGTAAAATAGTAAATTTACATAATTGTGGGATTTTACCGATTTACAAAAATTTGATAGTATTTGATGTTGTGGATTTAATTTTAAAGGCATATTTAGAATTAGCAGAATTTATTATTTATAAAAAAAATAAATATGAGGGAAATAGATTCTGGAAACCCTTTTTGATATTTCATTGTCAATAAAGACATTTTACCCTAAAAAAATGTATAGCTACACACACATACACACGCACAGATATTATATGAAACCAATAAAAATCATATAAAAATCAATCATCCAAATTCAATAAATAAATTTCGATCAAATCAAATATAAAATAACAAATTTTTATAAAGTAAATAAAATAAATTGCAATATAGACAATTTGATAAGAAGATAAGCACTCAACCCTAATATATGCTATATAAGGGAGATATTTTTATATAACCTTAAATTCAAGTTTTTCAAGTTTATCGGCAAAAAAAATGTCTAAATATAGAAAATGTTAAATAAGTTGTAAGAACGACGGAAACATGTGTATGCAATTTCACCCTAATTTTTTTTTAACCTTACCTTCCCTACGGTTCATCAATGTAGAAGATTAGGTTAGGTTATAAATATTTCTTATTAATTTTGCTTGGATTGTTTGAATACAATTCAATGGTCAGTGACGTTAAATATATTTTATTAATGCATAATGAAATGTTTTCTGAGAAAATATGTAACAGAGTAAAATATAATTAATATGATTGCGATAAGGAAAGCCGGTGATTTTTTGGACGTAATTTGAATATCCGCCGAAATAGCTCAGTTGGGAGAGCGTTAGACTGAAGATCTAAATGTCCCCGGTTCAATCCCGGGTTTCGGCATAACCTTTTTTTTTTATTAGCGAGCCACCCAGAATTTTAAAATAAGCGAAGTGTTCTACAGAGAGAGGTAGTATATATTCGAAATGTTTATTAAATAACTATTTATTTTATTTTTTTATTTAGTATAACTATTTTTGGAAAGCACAAAGTGCTTTTAATCACAATAAAAAAAAAATTATTTGCGGAAATCTACTAATCTGTATACTAAAATGTTTCTCTTTTTAAATTGATTTATCAAGCATTTATTGTTTTATTAATGATATTTTTAGTATATCACCTTAAAAGTATCAATTATAAATTTATTATCAACAATATATTTTATCACAATTTAATTGAAACTACTAATACTAACTTATAATATATACTTTTTTTAACTACTACACTGCTACTAATTTAGATTATACTACCATTTGTGATTTGTAGTGAAATGTTATAAAAATCATATTTCCACATCCGCCGAAATAGCTCAGTTGGGAGAGCGTTAGACTGAAGATCTAAATGTCCCCGGTTCAATCCCGGGTTTCGGCACAGTTTATTTTTTATTTAATAATCTCAACCTTTTTATTTTTATTTACCATAATGAGAGATTTAAAAAAATCGTAAGGATATAGTATACATTTTAGGAGTTATTAATTATAATTATCAGAAAATACGATAGGTATGACGTCATATTTTCACAAAGCACCACTTGCATTTTTCAACAGTTATTTTTAGTTTTTTTTTATTCACAGATAAAAAATAATCAATTATTATTTTTTGGCATTTATATCTTTTGTTATTTATTTTTATTGATATTATCAGATTGCCATTGTCACTGTCAAGTAAATAAATATAGATTACGTATTGTATGTATATTTTATCTATGACTATGATGTCATAGATTAAAAATGTACATATATCGACAAATTGAACATTATGTCTTATCTGTGGAGTTATGCCTACAATGTTTAGTAAGAATTTATATAAACAAATAAGTGTGTGTTACTACCAATAACATCACACTTAACATCGAGAATTATTGTTAACACAAAACAAAACATGATAATCTTAATTTTCTGAATTAAAAATGAAAACGGTAAAATCTGGTAGATGCCATCAATATTTAAAAGATATAATTAAGATTATGTCTCGAATAACAATAGAAACACAATTAGTTAATTAATTAATTGAGGATGAAAATTAATTAAAACTGATTAACTAATCACACTTTGTTTTGTCACCATTTCCGGAGCAATTGCAGTAAACGATAAGCTTTCTCTTATTAAATTTCTTAAGATAATAAATAATTGAAAATTTCACCTAAAAATAACGAAAATTTATTTATCATTACGTCAATCAATTTATATTTTTATTATTTATTGTGTTTTCCTTGTTGACTAATAAAACATAAAACTAAAAGAAAGGGAGGAATATATTCAAAATTAAATAATAATTACTACAAATTCAGTAATAGTTTAAGATTCTTAGATATTCTGTATGTGAATAAATATAAATCGTGCAGACAAATAGGCATTTTTTTTAAACAATAAAAACAAGAAAAAAAAATATCAAAACATCTGAAATATTTATTGACAATTTTTTTTGCACATTTTATTTATTGTTTTATTATTAATGCTAATCAAATTGATTATAAATTCTTATCAAATATATACTAATTAAAATCTTACAATTTACTTATTTGACTTTAAGTAAATATTATCAGTTTATTGTTTAAAGTGAAAGAGAATAAATGTAAAATTGAACGAAAAAATTCATTTCGAAGAAAATTTAAGAATAATTTTTGAATGTTTGTGAATTTATTTTTAAAAATTAGTACAGTGAAACGAAAGTGTGAACGGTTTTTGAGAAAAACTAACTACTAATGAATATTTAGTGTGGTTTTACAATGAGATGGTAAGTTGATTAAATATTATTAACAATTCTATCAGAATGAAATCAGTTCAACCGATTTTTGTACAGTTCTACGAATTAATCAACAATCAACAATATTTAGTTCAGTTTTCCTTAATTCGAGTTCAAAATGATTTATTCATTTTTATTGGCTTCCTCTTGAAATAATCATGAATGCGTTTTTTGAGAGTTAAATTGAATTGTAATAGAAAAAGAACAGATTTTTCTCTTATTCAATTTATGTCGTATTTAACACACCCATTTGAATATTGATAATTGATAAAAATTAATATTGTAATGGAGTAAATTGTTGATCTCCCCTAATAATTAATATAAGTATTAATGTATAGAATAAAGTATTGTAGTAGGATTAGTAGTATTATTAGTAGTAGTATTATTATTGTATTAAAGAAAATGAAATTAGAAACATTTTTGTAAGCATCTTTTTACTAATCCATTGTTGTGTTTATAGTTTACTATTTTTTATAATTAAGAAAATTTATTCACTTAGATTATGCATTTTGGAATAATTTTTGTAGAGCTATTTTTTCTAGAAAAAGTATTAATCATATTTTTGTTGATGACGCAATATTTTGAAATAGATTAAATTTGATGATTTTATTGTTTATATTATTTATTATCTTAAAAAGATTTAATTAAAAACTGATAAATCATATGTGCTGAGTGCAAATATTTAAACAAAGATCGTCTCTATAAAATGTTTAAAAAAATATTCACTATAAATTTTGATTAAAATAAAATGTCACATTTCGTCACAATAATTATTGGTAATCGTCACTGATTTGAATTGCTTGACTATACGACCTTCTCCAATCATAGATTTGAATTTGAATCAAATAAATATCGTTTGTTTGTTTGTATTATTTATATGTCAGTATGTCATATCTTATCAATGCCAAGGTAATTCCTAAATTCAATTTAAAAATGTGCTTCAAATTTATTAATTCTTATAAAATTCGTATTTTATTGCAATATGAATTTCAGAGATTAGACTGACGAGATTATATCAATTTTATTGTTCGTTGGTGATATCTTAATTCTTGTTTATAGATTTATTCCCGATATGAATGTTTTAATTTTACACACCAACGAATTTTTAAAGATTACTTTTTTTCGCCAGTTAAATGAAATAAAAAATCAGAAATCTAATTTTGAATGGTGAACAGGAACATATTATTGTTTCCATAATCCACGTATAAATATGTTATTTATTTCAGGGCATAAATGATTTGCTGATTGCGAAAATAACAAAAAAAAAAAAATTAACATCGCCTTTTAGGAACCATCTAATTATAATTAATTTAATGCTTAAAATTAATTACTGAAAATGTAATTTCGATTCTTTTCTATTTTTCTTTTAGGAAAAAAATTTTATGTGGAATACCAATTCCAATATATGAATTTGATATACATATGGCAACAGCGAATAATGATACAATTGCAATAAAAAATTGTCTTGATGTTAATCGATATTCAAGAAGATATGAGACACCATTGCACATTGCTGCTAGATTTGGTCACTCATCCATATGCCTTCTGCTATTAAGTTATGGTGCTGATATAAATAAATTAAATGCTGAAAATTTAGATCCTGTTGAATGTGCATTAAATAAAGGCAACAAAAATTGTGCTACTGTAATGGTTAAGTATATAATAAGTGAAACCGATATAGATTGTGCTTGTTATAATATTTTAAGGAAACGTCGTGTTGATTGGTTTAAATTATTTCTTGAAATAACAAATAAAGATATACCAGATATTATAATTTTCCAAGCTGTAAAAAAAGCGTATGGTTTATTAAATATGAAATCTGTTTTCTTTTCTGATGCAATGAGACTTACAGTAGAATCTTTTCTTATCACAAAGCAATATCGTAATCCTAAAGTTTATAATGGTGCAGTAAAATCTGATAATCCAAAAAGAATTAAATCAATCAGTATAATATTTCAGGATATAGAATTCGATATAAAACAAAAGATCAAATTAAATGGATTATTTTTATTTCGTTTAAAATTAATTCTAAAAAATCTTTATTTTTTACATTTAACACAAATGACAAAAGTTTTACCATGGACCGAAATTGAATTTCTTATAAGTTTATTTATTCATATTAATGAAAAGCCAAAATCGTATTATTTAACAAGTAAAATGATTTTAGACAGATTTGAGTTAGTCAAATACATTGGTGTATTTCTTAAAGCAATTATTGATCCAAAAATTATTTCAACAATAAAAATAAAAACAATATTTAAAGAAATGCATAAAAAATATAATCATTTAAATAATCATTATTCATTAAATAAAATTTTACTTTGTATTCAAGCATCAAATAAACTACAATTTAGAAATGATGCAATTTGGTATCCAATAGTTATTCAAAGGACACTACAAATAATTGGTGAATATATAAAAAATACAAAAGAATGTCCAAATATTTCACGAAATCTTTTAAAACTTTTAAGTGAAATTGCACCAGAATATTTAGTGAATTTAACAACAAAATTACGTAAATTATTATCACATTATATTGATATAAGGAATCGAACACAACATGATATAAGTCATTATTTAGAAATATTAAATGAATTAAATAAAATTTCTAATCCAATTATTGATTGTATTTATCGTGAACGTAATTATGCACTTAGAGTATTTAGTCAGAAATTTTTAAAATATAATAATTTAGAACATATTGAACATATTTATGAAAATGAATTTGATGAATATTATAAAACATTTGAAACAACTGGTAATACAATGGAGGATGTGAATTATAATTGGAATTTATTATTAACAATTTTTACAAAAAGAACAAATATACAAGAAAAATATATACAAAAAATACAAAAATATTTAAATAAATTGGAACAAGATTCACGTTTAGAATTAAATTTTTTTCAAAATAATTTTATAAATCTTCCCTGGCCAATGGCATTTGTAGAGAAACCAATACAAAAACATATAAAAAATATATTTCAATCATATATACGTTACCTTATTTATAATAATAAACAAATTAATTATTTACAATTATTTCAATATAAAATTTATAATACAATTAAGAAATTAATTTTAACATTACGTCCACAAATTGAACATAGTGAAAAAATTCAATTTTTAAATGATATTTGTATTTGTATGAATCATTATGAAAAAAAATTACATTCATTAATACAATTAAAATTTAATTTACAAAAAATTCCATTAGTAAATAGTGAAACAGAAATAACAAAAATTTTTAGGCAATTTTCATGGGAATTTCAATTAGAAAATTTATCATTTAATGATATAAAATCTGAAATAAAAATAAAAAAAAAATTATATTCTGGTAAACTTGAATTAATTAATTTTATTAATAGAAATGATTGTAGTGATATGAATTATAATGAATTAAAAAAAATTGGTAATACATTTGGTATAAATATTGATAAAATAAAAAAATTTCAATTAAATTATAAATTGAGTAACATAAAAAATTTATTAAAAATTTTACAAAATTTACCAAATGAATATGGTAAACTTAATAAATTTATGAATAATTATTTACAGGAACCATTAAAATTTAATGAATTAAAAAATGAATTAATTAATTTTTTTAATCATATTCCATGTGCAGAACAGCATACAAATTTTATAAATAATATTATTGTGAAATTTATAAATGAAACAAAAAAAGAATTGAATAGATATTTAAGAACATTGAAAAGAGAGTTAGAAATATTATTTCCCGAATCTACAAGACAAAAAATTGTTGTGATGAAGGAATACGATGAATTTAAAGGAAATTATATTTTACAATTGGCAACCGAAATGATTTTATTAGAATTAACAGAATTAATGTTTATTAATGAAAAATCATCAATTGGTTTTTTAGATGATTATTGTCCAATATTAACTGGAAGAAATTTAAGAAATTTTATTGTACATGGTAATTTATTATTTGATGCAATTACAATTGATACACAAAGGACAATCTTTCTAAATGCAATCACATTTGTTCTAATGGATGATGAAGAATATTTAAATTTACAAAATTGTCATAACACAAATTATTTAAACATTAATATTTTTGAAATTGAAGAAGAAAATCTTAATTGTATTATTAATCAATATTTAATGTTTACAAATGTTGAAGAAAATAATTTAAATGGATTACAGAATTGTATTGCACGTGGTGCAGAAATAACTGGACTAGATCATTTATCACAAGATATTCTATTTTATTTAAATAAAAATAATTCTTTTAATTTTATTAATTATTTATATAATAAATTATATGATAATGATGGTTTAAATTTGAATAAATCATATGAATTAATCAATTATATTTTAAATGAAAATAATAAAAATTGTTCTGATTATGTTGATGTAATCGATCAACCAAATACAATTAATAATTTTGATTATAGTATTTTATGGGAAATTCTACTTGGTTTTAATAAAGAAAGAATGCGTCCATTAATATTTTTATTAGATTTTTCAATAAAAAATAATTATTATGATATGTGTAAAAAAATTTTTAACGAAAATATTCTACCAATAAAATATAGAAAATTAATTTTTTTATCAATAATTTATCCAATAAAAACAGGAAATATTGAAATTATTGAATTATTATTTAAATATTGTATGATTGGTAAAAAATATGATAATGAATTTAATGGATTACATATTGCTATTAATTATAAACAATATAATTCGGTTGAGTTACTTTGTAATCGTAATGTTAATATAAATAATATTATTAATAAGAAAACACCATTACATTTAGCAATACAATATGGTTACATAAATATTATTAATTTATTATTAAAATTTAAAGTTAATGTTAATATTAAAGATGAATATGAATATAGTCCATTGATGATTGCAACATTATGGTCTAATTCTGATGATAATTTTAGTATTGAGATTGTTAATAATTTAATAAAAAATGGAAATGTTAATGAAATTTATAAAAATAAATTAACTTTATTACATTTTTCAATAATTGCTAAAAATATTAAATTATTAAAATTATTTATGACGAAGAATGTGAATCAAAATATATTATTTAATGGTTTAAGTATATATGAATTTGCAACGATTTTTTCATCAATGGAAATTTTTAATTATCTTATAAATACAATAAATATTGATTATAATGAAAAAATTAATATTATACATGTTGCATGTGAATTTGGTCAAATAAATATTTTTAGATTAATGTTAGGTGATTCAGAAATAACTAGAAATAGATTAAATATTAGAAGAAAACGGACACCAATTGGATTGGCCGTACGTAATGGACATTATAAAATTGTTAAACTTTTATTAAAATTAAATGTTAATTTAAATGGTACATTATTGGAGGCAACACATAATAAAAATTTTAAATTATTTAAATATTTACATGAAAATGGTGCTGTCATACCAAATATGTGTATTTGTATTAAAATTATTGAAATTGGTATAAAATTGTATCAGTTTAATATTTTAAATTATATTTTAAAAAAACGTCTAATAACAAAAGAAAATTTAAAAAAATATTTTTTTCTTCACAAAGCCGCTGAATATGGTTCCAAAGAAATTATCCAATTATTTATTGATAAAGGTTTAAAAACAAATACTCTTGATCAGTGTAATTATTCACCAATTTATTATGCTACAAAACGAAATGATTTAGACATTTTTAAAGTATTTTTATTTAATTCATTTACAATTAATGAACAATACAGAGATGGACATACGTGTCTACATACATGTGTTTTATATAAATCATATGAATTATTAAATATAATTTTAAAGAATTTTAATAATGTCAATGTTAAAGATAGAAATGGTAATACACCATTACATTTGGCTGCATCAAGTGATCTTGATATTTATAAAATATTAGTTGAATATGGTGCCAATGAATTTAGTTTTAATGATTATTTTGAAACACCTAAAACGATTTGTGATCGAAATTTAATTTAGTGAAACATTTAATGAATTTACTATACTTGAATCATTATTAAAATTAACAATTAAATGTATTTTGTTTATAATTTCTGTAATCTTTGTAATATTTATATTGTATGTTTAAAACTTTATTGTTAAATAAATTTTTTATACTCTTTACATTGTGATCCATGAGTTTTTATTTAAGAATAATTTTAAATTTTAAAGTAAAAATAAATTTTTTAATAAATGAAATTATTGTTTTAACTTACTCAATTTTAAAGTGTATATGTTTGATTTTATTTTAAACTATCCTTTGATATTTTGGTGTAAGGATAGTTAACCAAATTGAACGAAATTGTCTAATGGAAAAATATGTGAGAAGGAATAAGATTTCGGCTAAACTACAAATCTATATGAACTGTATAAGCTACATAATTGTTAATTAATTAATAATTAAATATTATGTGAAAATTATTAATTTCAATTACAATATCCATTTATAACATAAATATTTCAATTGTTAAGCAAAATATAACAAATGCAACTTAAATTTAATTTTATGTGTTCCATTTTATTTACTTCTTTCTTCATTTATTTTTTTTTCGGATTAAAATATTTTGTAAATTATTCTTAATCGTTAATTATATAAATATACATAGTGGTAAATATTGATAGCGTGTTTATATAAGTTTAAATAAGTCAAAAATAGATAACTATTTGTATTAGATATTATAATGTTATATCATACGTCAGTGTCAGTGCCATAAACATTCCATTATTATCCAATTATTATTTTCCTTTAAACATTTTTTATTTGTCAACTTTTAATTGTAGATTGTTACCTTACGTGTGTCCACGTATTTTTTTTCTTTTGTTTGTTAAATAATATACATGAATTAATGATCTGCAATCATGTTAGGTGCTCTTGTTTTATTTATTTGTTTGAAGGTTATTCTATGTCATGTCTATATTTTATTGTGTGATGTCTTAATATGATTTTATTATATAATGAACAACAAATAAAAAATACGTATATAAATTAAATAAACAATGCCGTCTGATTCAAAGATATAAAATTAAATAATTATTAATAATTAGTTTGTTCAAATATTTAGTTTGTTTGTCGCTATTATGATATCCCCCGTCCACTTTTGTTTGTATGTTATTTTTCAATAATAGAAAATATGGGAAATTGTTTATTTTTTCATTTAATTTTATAAAATTATTAAATGTTCCTCCTTAACGTTAGGCTAATTTTATTCTATTTAATATTAATAAAATTCAAATAAAAAATTAAAAAAGTGTTTCCGCCCGGGATCGAACCGGGGGCCTTCCGCGTGTTAGGCGGATGTGATAACCACTACACCACGGAAACTGTATAGAAGAAGATGAAATATTTGACTTTTATTGTCCAGCGAAACATTTTTAACCAATCTAATTAATGCCAGTGTATTAATTATTCACAATGAAAATAACTTTTTTATAGAAATTTTAATTAATTAAATAATTTAAAATCAAACACAAAAAATTAAAGAAATAATTTAAGTGTAAAATAAATAACTTAACAATTAGATATAACAATAATTATATGGAATCAAATAATTTTTTAAAAAACTAAAAAAGTGTTTCCGCCCGGGATCGAACCGGGGGCCTTCCGCGTGTTAGGCGGATGTGATAACCACTACACCACGGAAACTGATGAATATACATTGCTGCTAAATTGAGCGAATTTGGTTGACGGTAAATTATAATTAAATTTCTTTATCGTTATCATTTTTTATCAAATTGTCAAATAAAACATTTTCTGAAATATTTTTTACATTCCCTTCTTCCGGAATCATTTACAATAATCGTATGTTCAAATAAGTATAAGATACAACAGTCACTAAATTGTAGAGTAGTGAATTAGGAATATATTTGTAACTTAACAAATTTTAGCCAGAGTATGATCATAATTATCATTGTTTGACATTGTTATTATCTCAACATTATTTGTGTTGAATTAAATAAATATTTTTTATAGGAAGACTTCATGAATTGTACGTATGGAATTAATGAGGCAACAAACTACAATATTTATTAGTCTCTTTGATGAAAGTTTTTGGTTTAAGTATACAGATTTACTTATTTTTCGTTTAAAGGACATATTTGATATCAAAGCAGTTTTATTATTAACCGTTTACCGCATTTCATAGCAAATGTGCAGAATTTACTAAAGACGCTAAACTCAACTTTACTAAAGAAGTTTACAATTTTCAAAAGTTAAAAAGGAAAATACGTCCCCTACAAGAGATATTGCTTGTCGGAATTTTTTACAAATGTGATAAAAGGTTAATACGAAAGGATCATCATAATATAAGATAAACTAAAATATTAATCGATTTAATTTTAATGAAGATATGATATAGGTTTGTCTTACTATACCATATAAAATAAGTTGACTCTTGTCTTTCCAAAAAGACGACATATCATTTGAAGTTTTCTAGCGCAGATTAATATTTTGATTTTATATGTTTTTGTAGACAAATTTATTCTGGACATATATAATGTTTATATTGTATATATGAATGACTTTGGGGTGACTTTTGTACTTAAATATATATCTATATGTAAGTATATCCATATGTCTTAAGGACATGTGCTTTAAAGAAGACATGGGTTGACATTCAAAAATAATAGAGACAAGTAAAATTATTCAGAATATAAAACATATATATGTAGTATATGTACATATTTCTAATATGATTTATCGGTTGGGTTGTTGGTTGCAGTCTGTTTCATTAGGATCTTAAATATGGTTATGAGAATATCAATTGTATATTTAGGTATAGGTATGTGAATAAATATGTTAAAAGGGGTGTACAAATAAATTTGTTTGAATATAAAGGAAAGATTGTACACTATCGTTTGCTGCGTCCTTATTCATATTAATATTGTTGTGTCATAATTACTTTACTCATACAACAATCCTTGCAAAGGAAATACGCACCACTCATGTTAACTGTACTGTGAAAATGGTATTGGTTATATATGAAATGACCCACAATTTATTAAAATTTTACCTATCACCACATCTTTGAAAATTTACTCACCTATATTCCAATTATTTTCAAAGTTTCATTTAAAATGTGTCTGTATATGATTTAGGGTAATGTGAAATTTTTATACGATAACACTCTTCAATATATTATTAAATAAGCGCAAATATAAATATAATTTGCGATAAATTATATAAAAAAAAAGACCTTCATTTACTCCCATACAAAAGAATGATATACTCACATTCAACGTTGTTTAAATTTACATACAATTACATGTAAAAAATGATTACCAAGGCGATCTCATAGATCAAGAAAATATCTACAAAAAAAAAAGAAAAGAAAAGAAGACAATATGTGTGTGAGTGAGAAATAAATATTTCTTACTCAAAACTGTGGTGGTCTTTTTCATTACATACATTGAGAAATTGATTTCGCACAAATTTTAACACAATTATTGTCTTGCGTGCATAAGAAACTTGAAACTTTATATATTTATAAAAGATAAAATCAAAACAAATGAGTGTAATTATTTATATTCCTCGTCAAAGATAAATAACAACAACACTTTAATATTGTATTTAGATTGAATGTCGGATATAATTTTCTAATTCGTGATGATCAATTATAACTCATATCATAAAACGCGCATGCGGTTATAAAATTATTTGCGCATTTTTAGATTCGGTTAACAATATTCTAACTTGTACATGAAAGTCATTTAAGAATTCATTATTTAATGGGTGTTTAAAAATTAAAAAAAAAAATATTTTGTGAAAAGAATTTTAAGAAATTATTTAGGTGAAATTTTGTAAGCAATCTTTGAGCTCATGAATTTGTTTAAGGATCGTTGATGTAAGTCAACGAACTTAAACTGTAATTTCTTAATAACTGCGTTAGCGTATTGGAATATTAATTGGGGAAATTTTTCAATTGTGTTAATTAAGAATAAAAAAATGAACGAAATGAGTTAAAATCCTTTTAAGAGTCACTTAAAATTATTGTGAAACTCGACATTAGCAAATGTTCGACTTCTGTTGATTTACACCATTGTAATAAATTGATCCCTTACAATAAATGGAAGGATCACAAACAACAAATAAATGCTGTCAGATGACAAGGATCAAAATAAAGTAAACTAAAATATTTTTGGTTCTAAAAACAGAGAAAACATATTTTTTTCCATTAATTAGTTATTCCCTAAAATTTTTTGAATCAGAGATTTTCTTTGAGCAATAATAATTCCAAGAATGTATCTTATTATAACTCAATGTGAATTATATTTCTTGTCTCTTCGTACTTAAAATTAAAAGATATAAAATGCATTTAATAATTCTTCTTAATAGCAACTTTTATGATTTTTCGACTTATACAAATTTGATAATATTTTCCACCAATGAAAATTCTCTTTATATTGAAATGTTCCACCCATGACATATTCATACATATATGACAATAACACATTTATATATAAATTTTTGTTTTTCCAACTTTCATCTCAATTTTTCCATTTGTTTATTTTTCTATCAGCCAACCAAAAATTTCTGTTTTATAAAAGGTAAATTTTTATTGAATTTTTAATGAAATTTTTTTTTTTTTTTTCAATGTTAAAAAATTGTAACATGTGCATCTAAGTGTTAATTTTTCGTAATAGAATTTTTTTTTTTTATTCCTTTAAAAATCGAATTGTGAAAATATTATTGAGGAAAAATAAAGTCAAAAAAAAAAAAAAATTACACAGAATTTCTTTCTATTCTCTTCATTGAATTTTAGATATTCTCTCGCTCTTTTCGTATTTTTATTTGATGAAATGAAAAAGAGGAAAAACAACACGATACATATTATATGTGTTCATGTGTATGCATATATATGTGTTTGTGTATGTGTGTGTGTGTATGTATGTATCATATGACATCACAGCATTGATGATGAAACTGTGTTTTAAAATTATGACTCCGCCTATTATTTGTGGGTGAGAAGGTGGTAATACATTATTTTTCTTTTCTATGGGGAAAATTTTTGTACACTCAGATTAAAAGAGTATTCGACTTTTTATCTTGTTTATTTTTTTTGTATTTTTGTATTTTTATTTTTTCGAGAGAGTTTTTCCATACATACAGATACACACATACACATACATATATAGGTATATAAGAATTAATATATATTGTCATATCATGTGTATATATGAATGCGCATGAACTAAAATATATTTATGTATTTGTTGTATATTTTTTCTTCTTCATGTTTTTTTTTTTTGTAGATGAAAGGGTTGATTTTTTTTTTTTTGTTTATAAAGAATTAATGGTTTTCTTTTAATTTGTGAGTAGTATTTTTTCTTCGTATATTTATTTTGTTATAGTTTATTTTTTTTCTCTTATTTTTCTTTTTCCTGTGAAGTGGAAATAAAATACAGTATTGCATTTTGAATTGTATTTTTATTTTTCTTTTTTTTTTTTTTGTATAATTATGTAAATACAATATTGTATAGTGTAGGTATGAGGTATGAGGTAACTGTATACACATTTTATTTTAATTATAAATATGCAGAGAAAGAATTTAGTAAAAATAAGAAAATAATAATTTTTTTCTCATTAAAAAGAAATTATTCTCATATTTTTTTTTATTGCATATAAAATAATTCAAAGAAATATTTCTTTAGTTTTTTTTTGATTAAAAAAATATTTATTGAATTCATTTAGTTACAATTTTTTTTTTATCAAGAATCAAAATTAATTGTAGAAAATATTGGTTTATTGTTTATTGAAAAAGAATTAATTGGATTTTGTATTAGTAAGGTTTCTTTTATTTATAATAAGTAACAGAGAGAAATCTTTTATCAAAGAACGTTGCGCTAATTTAAAGGACGTCAATTTATTTCCAATTTTGAATATGGTTTCCTTTCCACAAGTTAACAGAAATTAACAATTAAAATAATTCATAATTTTTATTCAATTTTTGTGTTAATTGTTAAACTTCGAATATTTTATTTATGTCCACTTTTCTGCACCAGACAACAGGACCACCAAAGAAACTTGACTTAAGTCAAACTGAGACTAGACTTATTATTTTAAGTTAACAGAAATTAATTCAAAGTCTCAGAAGACTACAAAGGAAAAAAAAACACGTAAAAATTATGCAAAATTTTAATATTTCCTTTCAATAGAAAATATTTGTAAGCCAAAAAATTCAACAGCTGAAAACTTGTTGTTGTTTTTTTTTTTTCGCCTTCTTTCACTTTTGTTATTTTTAAAATATTTTCTATAAAATCTCCTCACATTATAGATTTTTTTTCTACTAAAAAAAACTAAAATTAAAAACTTTATTTTTCATTAGTTAAAAGTTGATGTATGAAGAGAATAATGACATAAAATAAATTTAATTTAAACCCTTTTTTTTAAACAATAAATGACGTATAATGTATGAAGTGAATTTATATAAAATAGAAAATTTATCTAATAAAGATTTTTATTGATTACGTAATTTGTACACTTAATTAAATGTAAATTCGAAATAAGAAAATAGTGCGTATGAAAGATGGATCAAGAGTAATGTGATTAAAATTTACCTTTTCAAAATGTCTTATACTTAACAAAATAAATTCTTACGTTTAAATGTAATTTAGTTTTATTTTATAAGGGATGAAATAGTAAGTGTAATATTTTATTTGGACCAATTGTTTTGCTTAAATTTTAATCAAATGTATTGAACTTAGATTGTGTTACAAGAATAAGGGTTGTTTTTTTTTTATCAAATGTTGTAACAATAAAATCTAAAAACACACACAGAAATACACACATACAGTTTTTATGTATTACATAAATACATAAATAACGTAAGCGTGTTTTAACATATTTTTTAATTTTGGGGATTTTTTTTTTTGATCAGGGAATAATTTTTTTTCCTCTTCCTTCTTTATTCAAATTCCAATTTTTTTTTTAATGTTAAAGAGAAGGGTGAGATTAAAATGAGGAAAAAAAATTAAAACGAAAATTCGTATAAAGGGATGAAATTTTGTAAACAAACATAAACCATTATACCCTTTTTCATTCTGATGCAATATAGAAAAAGAATTAGATACGATTCGAGGTAATGCTTATTGCTTTGTGTTGTAAACTGTATAAACTAAAACTATAAATAAGTCGTTTGTAAATGAAGAACAAAATTCTATAGTCTTAATTCATGGAACACAATATTTGAATAATTTTAATTTTAGAAGAATGAAGTACATTACAAACATCTTTTAATATTTAAAAACTGGGCAAATATTTCATTTATTAATGCATATTATGATGAGATGGACATATTTGTAGTCATCATCATCATTCATCATCATGCTTGTTAATTTTCTAAAAAAGAACAATATTTGTAATGAAATAAAATGTATAATTCAGTTGGTAGACATGACACATCAGAAGCAAATCTAAAATGATGTGTATTTTTGTGTCCTTATTTATTTGGTGCAGTTTTATTTTAAATTTACTGAAATTTAGTGAAAACATTTTTATTCATCCAATCGTTTTAAATATTTGTGCTTTATTGTTCCTTAACCGATACTTTTACTTTCTGCAAATCTGTATTGATCGTTTGAAAAAAAAATGATAATCGAAAATGTTTAATTTATAACAAGAAATTTGTGGTAATTATTTCTCATTAACGAAAATTCTTTTCATCCCAACACGTGAAATGAACTAAAATATGTTGAAATTAAATTAAAGAAATGTTAATAATTAATTCAGGATAAAATGTCCTTTATTTTATGTATCCATATCTGTATGTGTTTGTTTATAATTTTTACCCTTCAGCTGTCGTGTAGTGTCAGTTTCATACCAAAAATATATTCATCCCTTTATGACGCTAATTTTCCTTTTTCGTTCCTATCACTTTCCTTCATTATATACATGTATGTGTGTGTGTGTGCGTGTGCGTATATATTTTATTCCATTCGCCATAGATTTTTTTTCTTATATCATCAAAAAAAAAAACCCACCCACATTTCTCTTACCACGATAATACTCAATTTCATTTTCCAAAACCAACTTCAAGTTCTTTTTCTAACTAATTTATTCTTCTATACTTTTCTTCATATTCTTATTCTAATTCTTTGTACTTTTACTCATTTATTTTCTAACGTATTTTGTGGAAAGATTGTGTAGTATCATTCATTTGTAGGAGTGAGTTGGGTTGAGTTAGAAGAAAGTTTTGGGTGTTTTTCTTTTTTCTTTTTTTTTTTGTATTTTAGATGAACAATTTTTGTAGCCTTCGAATTTTGTAATGTATAATGTCTACTTATGAACGGATGCTTGTGTATATATAAGTATATATGTTTGTGTGTGTGTGTACATTCTTAACAATGGGGTAAGGGGTTGTGTGTGTTATGTGCGTGTATAGATTTATATTCTAATTCTTCTTCTTTTACATCGTTTTCTTCATCTCATTCAAAACACATTGGTCGTTTCTATTTTATAAGAATAAGAAAATATAATAAGACCAAACGAGAGAAATAAGAGAAAGAAAGAAAGAAAGAAAGGAAGAAAAAAAAAGTTATTTTTAAAAGGGGTGGCATGATGGTGATGATGATGAAGGGGGACTTAAGAAGATATGTGTATGTGTGTGTGTGTGTGATGGTTGTTGGGAAAAATAATAATCAGAAGGACTAAGAATAAGAATAGGGCATCAAAATTGTGATTGTATTAGTTAAGGTTTGAATATTTTTCTTCTTTTTAGATGGTAGAGTTTGAGGTATCTTATTTTCTTCCTCTTCGTCTTCTTCTTCTTCATCTTTTTTTTATCCTTATTCTCATTTTTGGTTTTTCTCGCGTCTACATTCTTTTATTTACGTAAAAAAGAAAAAAGAAACAGAACAGATTTCAGTCTTTATATGAGATGACGGTTGAACGTGGTAGATAATGTATATATGTACGTAATGTACGTTTATATATATAAAATCTAAGTTCAGTAAGAATATAATACACATTTTGAATAAGAATAAATATATATGTTGTATATATATAGAATATATAGATGATTTGAGGTGAGGGTGTGATTTTTGTATTTAAGAGAAAAAAAAAAAGAAAACACACTCATCCCTTTAACGAATTTTCTTTTCTTCTTTGTCTCATTCTTCTTATGTATATATGTATATATACATATATATATATATATATATATTTTAATGTATGTATACGCGTGTATATATATTAGGAGTATAGAGAAAAGTTTGGGGTGTGTTTTAATTTGGGAAAATTTAAGATCGGGGCGTGTGATGTCTTAAATGTTAAAATGGGTTTATATATGTATAAATATATATATATTCGTACGCATATAAGGCATACATACACACATACACACATACGCATTTTAAATTAAAACTTTTTTGATTAGAAAAAAATAAGAAGAAGAAACTTTTTTTTTTTTCAGTCCTCGTGTGCTTAGGTTTGAGAGGATAATGAGGACAGGGTGAGAGAGGGTGGTGTTTCTTTTTATTTTTGTATTGATTAATGATGGTGAAAAAGAAAAATGAAAGTAATAAATTTTAAAGGAAAAAAAAAAGTATTTTTTGTTTTGAAGTGAAAACTTTTATGGAAAAATATTGAACATTTAAAAAAAAAATTTTTCTCAAAAGAAAAATCTAATTTTATTTCAAAATATTTTAACTGATTTTCATTAAGCGTGTGAGGTCATAGACCATACAAAATATGTAATAGTTTACAATATGAAAATAAATTAAAAACAAAAATTTAATATTTAAAAATGAATTTGTTGACGTACATTGGTATGGCAGGGTGGGTTGTAATGAAGAAATAAAACAATTGATTCAAAAGATAAAAATCAATTAACATAAAAGTGTACAAAAATAGGACAAAAAAAAAACTTTTATATAATGACATTAATTTGTTTGTATATAAAGGAAGAAAAAGAAAATGTATACGAAGGAAAGGATATAAGATGTAATTAAAAGAATTTACGTATATAAATTCTTTACGTGCATATAAAGATGAATGGTCAATTAGTATACCTACGTAGATATATTTATATTCTTATATATACATTTAAACAGGGACACCCTCTGAATACAGGATATAAATAATATTATAAGGATAGTGATATTTTACACGCACATTTTAACATGCAAACTTCTTTTCGTTCGTCTATATTCTTTTCTTTTCTTTTCTTTTCTTTTCTTTTCTTTTCTTTTCTTTTCTTTTCTTTTCTTTTCTTTTTTTTTTGTATTTCGATTATAGATAAAAAGGACAATTAGTTTAATTTGTATATCACTTACATTATAGAGGTCTCTACAAATGATGGATGATATTTAATTATTATTTTAACGTTCAAGGTTTTTCATTTTTATTTTTCTTATTTGGTTTGTGGTTTTTTTTTATACCCGTATCACCAATTCAATAGAAAATTGATAATAAAATATTATTGAAATTCTGTTCTAAAATAATCATTTTGTTTTTGTTTTTGTCCTCTTTCCTTGTTTCAATTTTTTTTTTTACTAATTATACTAATTGTGACAGGACAGGAATTGAATCTAGGAAATGATAAAAAATTTTTTTTAGATAAATATTTATGCCTGTAAAACTAAAACAAGCAAACAAAGAAATAAAAAAAAAAAAACAAAACATACACACACACATACAAAAACAACACACAACAAAAAAAAAACGTCCACACACACATACCCACATAAGAAAATTCTTTATCTAATGTAAAAAAAAAATAAACTACGCTACTGAAATTTAAACCAAAAAAAAAATATACTAAGCCATATTATTTAACCCTTCTCAAACGAAAAACAACAGACAACAACAGCAACAACAAAAACATTAGAAAAAAAGTTAGCTTGATTCTTTATAAAGGTTTTAAATTTTAAAATAAAAGAGAATAAGAAGAACGACCAAACCAAAAAAAACAAAAAACATTTTTTACACCCAGGAGTAAAAAAAATACGAACAACAACAACAATAACTTCAAAATAAGAAAGGAAGGAATAAAGAAAGAATGAAAGAAAGAAAGAAAGAACGAAGACGAATCTTTCTTATATAATAAGGAATGAAAATATATAGAAAGATTGAGTTTGAGTTTGAGGATTCACGAACGACATAAATGGTATGAGTTGTGATGGTTTTGTTTGTAGGGGTTTTGTTAATTTTTGTTGGTATTTTTTCTCCAAAAAAGAATTAAATGGAAAGAGTTTTCTTTTTCGGGTGGGTTTTTCTTTCGCTTTCTGTCCAAAGAGTTAGGCACGGTTTTTCTGTATGATGATGATGAGTTTTTTTTTGTTTTTGTTGTTGTTGTTGTTGTTGTAAGGGGTTACACAGGGATAGAGGGGAAGTGATTTTGTTATATTTGGGGGAAAAAAATTAAAAAGGAATGAAGTAACGAAAGACTGATTGTGTGTGCTAAACTCTTGCCAGAATATATATACTTTCACCCTTTCTCTCTATATATTTTCTTCTTCTTGTAATGTATAAAAATCTCAGGCTATATACGTAACCATCGTTATTTCTCTGTTTTTTTTTTCTTTCTTTCTGCCGAAAGGGTTGAAGTTTTTAACAACCCCCATCATTTCTCTTTTACTTTCTCATTCTTTCAATCTAAATCGCACGTAACGCTTTTTCTTCATTTTATACATCATTCTGTATCATCCCTATATATTGAATGTACATACATACATACATATATACATATTTATTTTCTAAAGAGAAAAAGAAGGAAAATGTTTATTTTTTGTTGTTGTTGGAATAAAATATATTTTGGAAATTATTTCGTCCATTTTGTTTTTTTTTCTTACTTCTGGTGTGTATTTTTATTCTTCGTTTACTCATCAGACAATTGTGAAGTATGGTATATATTGTGGGTGTTTGAGGGTGAGTTATGTTGGATGGTATACATCTTTCTCTCAAGAGTTTCATCTTAAAATATACGTCATTTATATCATAAGAAAAAGATGTATATGGAATTATAAAAATAAGAAGAAAAAGAAAAAATAAAGAAGAAGACAAAAAAAAAATTGCTATACGTCATAATTTGTATATGGCATTCATATTGACTTAGATAAATGGGATAATTTATTATTCGCTTGCTTCTTCTTATTATTTTTTTTTCTTTTTTCATTTCTTTGAATTTATATGCGAATATATGAGATTAGAATAAAAATAGAATGATGCTTCAGTGTCGAGCGTAGAGGATTATAAAAATTTCTTGTTTTCTAATCTATTTTTTATTTTAATTGGAATTGATGACTGAGAAATAGTCAAGGTAGAATTTCTTTTTTCAACCCTTTTAAACCGCTTACGAATATTTATTTAAAAATTAACCAAACCAAATGGTGTAAACGGTTACACGTAGGGAGTGTGTATGTGTGTGTGTGTTTGTGTGAATAATATTAATTTAATAAATCAAAATGCGAAAAAAAAATTGTGTTGTTTTTGTTTTTATATTTTAAATTCCTGCAATCTAAACGCAACACGAACATAAAATAATTTATTCTTTATTGGTATTACAAACTATTATTAATAGAAAATTATGTATATGTATTATATGAGACATTAACACGAAATCATTTTTCTCTAAAAAAAAATATACAAATAAAACTAAAACTTAAAATATTATGGCATTTATTTTAATGTTAAAATCCCATGAAGACGAGCAAGTGGCGCCTCCATCGTCTGATTGTATTAAATAAAATTAAAGTGCGATTCTAATCGAATTTGTTTATTGTGTAATCGTTGGACAATAGAGACATTTTTTTTATGTATATGGTCAAACAAGAATTGTGGTGTGGTAGGGTAATAAAATTGACCCTTAAAAAATATATGCTTAACCATTATTAACCCTTTAAATTTTAGTAATAAAAATATAAATGTTATTATTTGTCCTTTCTCTTTTTTTTAATGTAATCGTAATAATATTTATACGTAAGTAAAGGTAATCAAATTATATCCGTATATAAAAAAAAAGAAAACAAATTGGTCATCTCGTGTCCGTGCGTGTAAATATTTATCTAATATAACTAACCCCTTTTGTTACCTTTTCTTTAATAAAAAACCGATTAATATCAAAGCCCTTGACTAAAATTTTACCTCACCCCTTTATTCTTTTATTTTCACTGACCAGCCCTTAAGCCCTCTTAGCAATAAGGGGTAAAATAATATTTTAATATCAATTTATTGAAGATCAGTTTTGAATGGTCATTTTTTATGAACAATAATTTATTGTACGTTTTTGATTGGTCAAATACTGCAGCTAATCTTTAACCGTCAAAGGTTTGTTTGCTTTTGTATTTTTTAAGACAGAAATTTGTAGTTTTGTTGTTCAATTATCTTACATGTTGCAAAAATTGCTACTGTAATCTGAAAACGAAGTTAGGAAAAATGAATGAATCAGACCAATACAATAAAATGTAGAAATAATAACAAACGGATATTTGATAAGAATCTTTTGATACAAAATATTTGTTTTTAATTTTTATCATTTTTTTGCTTCATTAAAATTTTTGTGACATTTTATATTTCAGTTTCCTGGAAAAGTTGCAGCATGAATGTTAATTTTTTTTATCTGAATTAAATATTATATCTCCGAATTTATAATTATTTTATAACTAATTATTAATTAAAAGCAAAAGGGGGTATAATATATTATATATTAATATTTAAAGTCAACTTAAAATTGATATCAGAATAGTAGTTTCTTTAATTGAACTTTATGGTTTTTTACTTTTGTTTTTTTCTAAGTTTATTTGCAGTAATATAAGGGGTCGTTAAAAAAGAAGACGATGAAGTAGATATTCAATGTTTGATCAAACTGGACATCAATGCTGTAAAATAGTGCATATATTAACATTCATTGGATAAATAAACATAAACATAAAATTATTATTTTCTTATTTTTATCCTATACCATGCCAAATTCTTAATGTTACCCAAAAATAAGCATCCTATTTTCAGACTTATTCCATGAACTGATGTTTATTTTTGCTTATTTACATAATTATTATGACTGGTTGTAAATAAAGACAATTCAATTATTTAAATTTTTATTTAAAGTAGATAAGTGAAGGTTATATACAAATAACTTTTAAATTCGGAGAAAAATTCTCTAATTTAGTATTTCCCGCACCTTATCAGTAATTTTTTTGTTTTTTACATTTTTCCCCCCCATTTATTACTTTTAGATAAAAAAATTTATATAAATATGAGTTACGTGTTTGCAAACCAATTTAGTTTAGTGCAGTGTTATTATTGAGTAAACTTGTTGAAGAAAAATGTCATCTAACAGAATGATGAAAGTAAGTATATACTCTCGACTTGTGATTGAATTTCTTATGTTAATGTGACAAATAATTATAATTAAAATTCTTTTAAAGTCGTTAATTGCGCTGACAATTATGCTGGTACTTATGGAACCAATCCAAGGAAAAGTATTTGAAATGTGTGAATTGGCAAGAACATTAAAATCATTTGGATTAGGAAATCTTCCTAATTGTAAAAAGTTTTTTATTTGATCTTTGTTTAGTTATTGAATTTTGTAAAATCTAATTTATATTTTACAGGGATATGTTTGGTGCAACATGAAAGTTCATTTCGTACAAATGCTAAAGGTGGGCCTAATAAAGATGGTTCGTACGACTACGGATTGTTCCAAATAAATTCACGATACTGGTGTTCACCTGGTCGTCCTGGAGGAGATTGCCATATAGATTGCAATAGTAAAGAAATGAAGAAAATAATATTTGTATTAATTATTTCTTAATTTTTCTTCTTAATTTATTATAGAATTTTTAGACGATAATATTAGTGATGATGTCGTATGTGCAATGAAAATTTTTAAACGTCATGGATTCAAGGCATGGTATGGATGGTTATATCATTGTAAAAATAAACCATTACCAAATCTTGGACGTTGTTTCCGTTTTTCTTTCTATTATTACAATTATAATATGGAATAATTTTGAAATTTTTCTGAATTAATCATAAATACATTGAACTGAAATTAAAATCTTTTTTAAATCATTGTAATTTATTTTTATATTTTAATCAATTAATTATTGTTATTTTGGTATGTTTTTTTTTTAAATTTAAATTGTTATTTTGTCCCTGATAAAACTTTTATTAAAATTGAATTAAATCTGCTCATAACGATATGTCATGAAAATTTTATCTGAAGATTGTTGGAGTTCAAATATAGTAAAGTAAATAGTTGTGCACAATTGGTGTTGTTATTATATCTAATCAGTGGATTGTGATTAACAACTAAATGTCAATACGCACTTAAAGTTTATAAAAATAGTCGGTTCACTGAATCATACCCATTTTACATGTTATATAAATTCTGTTGTTAGCGGTATAAATGAATATTTTGGTAAACCATAAATGTGAATTGTTGAAATATTTCTTATTGTTTTTGTTTTTTTTTTAGGACACCAATCATGTTTTATATGTCCCAATAATTTTTTTTTGTTTCTAATTCATTTTAGTTATAATCAGACACGAACACGTATATCGTTCAAACAAGTTATCCAAATATTCTATATAAATCACTCAAAAACGTTAATACATATAATAACATAAAACACATTCATTCACCACCTTCTTCTCATGTAAGTAAATTTTCTTAAATCATTCGTATATAATACAGTTTTTTTTTGGCATTATTATTTGACCCTCTTCCCACCTGCTGAACGATAAATTCCGTGTTAAGTCGACAAAGTCACATAATGATATCGTGTGTGTTTGACACATAACACAGTATTAAAAGGTGCACATGAAATCCCCATATATTCCTCATTCTCCTTTTTTTTTTTGTTATTGTTCAACGAAACAATATTGTATATCAAATTGATTGTTATAAAAAACAATGTTGTGTTACCATACTTAGCTATTTTTCATTATATTCAAAACCATACACTTTTACGATTATGTTGATCCAATTTAGATCAAACTCCTACAGTGACCTCACGCATTCAAATACAATTTTCTCTTATCTTGAAATTATTATCAAATATTAAACATATATACAAAAACCTTAATATGAATATGTTTAATAATAGTATATAAGTGAGGGTAATTTAGTAGTGTGGTTGTGTTTAATGGAATGAGTCTTAAAATGTGAAGTCATTTACAAGAAAAACAAATAGAGAAAAATGTATAACCTAAATATTATTATTTTTAGCGGTTGTTGAATGAAAGTAAGAAAAAATTATAGACTAAATTAAAATGAAGAGAGAAGAATATATTACTAATATATTCTTAATTGGCTTAATAATTTTATGATAATTTCACTTTTGTGGAAAAGCTATGAAAATCGACTTCTTATAGCGGAAAGTTAAGAGTTATATAGATCTAGGATTATTAATGTATACCTTGATATCAATTGCTAAGGCCTTTTAAGACATGATATCTTTGCAATTACTATATAAGCTAATTTAAAACATTATTTCTACCACTGCCATGCTGGAGTTTGCACAGCAGTAATGCCACTCTGAGAATACAAGATCAAACTTTAAGTACCTGTTTAAAATTTCTTTATCAATTTTTCAGGATAACGTAAATTTCCATATTTTAAACACAAGTAAATTTTCTGACGTAGGCTGGTTGTGTTATATGTTACATTCATACACAATTTTCTTTAAAATTCAAATTAAAATATTAATTGTACAGCTTCTAATATGTATAATAAATTCAAAATTAAATCAAAATTAATTTTAAGACTTAATAAATCAACTTTTTTTTTTCTTTTGGTAACCTAACTTTCCTTTATTAAATAAAGAAAATCCTTTAAACTTTTATAAAATAAATAAAGTTTGTTTACATTTTTTTTTTAATTGTTTTCCTTTTGTTTGTTAATTTTTTCTGTTTGTCTGAATTTATTTTGTTTTTTACCTTTTTCTAAACAATAAAGAAAAAATTCTCTAAGGTAACAACAATTCTTTTGATTTTGTGAACCCTTTTAAATATACCATTTTGTATATGAAATAATTCAAGAGGAAATTAATAAAAAATATTGTTCTTTACATTTTATCAAAAATTTTTCTTCAAGATTTCTTTTACAAACTTAATTACTTACCTTGTTTGTTTCTCGTTCTTAGAATTTTATAAAAAATATCAAGTCTTAATATTACAATTAATAAATGAGAAAAATTGTTTGAATTGTAACAGGGACAAACCATGTGATAACATCGTATTCCAAAGCATGATGGAATTATAATTTTGAATTTTTAAAAGCTTCAAAGTCTGAAATCATTGTTGTTGTAAAACTAGCATTCCCAGTATGTAATGCAAACAAAACAGAATTTCCAATAATAATTCAAACTCATTAAACACAAAATAAAAGTTCATATTTTAAAAATTGTCTTAAATTACAAAATCCACAAAAACGTTTTATCCACATCCTCTCTTTTAGCGACAATTATTATTGATCACAATATTTTCTTTAAAAAACCGCTACTCCATCTCCTTCTTCCGACTAAAAAAATTATAAAAAAAAACCCCCCGTCAAATGTAAATAAATATAAAACCAACGGAGAAAATGAATACAAAAAAAAATCCCTAATAAAATTTATACACATCGCCCTCTTATTCTCATTTAGTTTCTTAATGATTCCAGTAGTTTTATAGAGAATTTTTTTTAATATGATATGTTCGTTTGGAAACATTTATGGAATATACATTTAACAAAATCTTTTATTATTTTGTTCTAAGAACGAATTACGTATTCAAAAATGAAGCCATAAAAATCTATAAAAATTCATATGCTATCGCATAATGTAAAAAAAATAAAAATATGCGGAAAAGAAATCATATATAATAGAGAAGTTTAATTCTATCTATGCGATATAATATTATCTTTTTACTTATTTTACTTATAAAATTTCTATTGAAGACAAAAACCTGAAGAAAAATTGTTTTAAAATTCATAAGGTGTAAATATGTATGTAAAGTGTGGGTATGTATATTTTATTCAAATATGAAATTGAGACGACAGTATATATTTATATGATATGACTTTACTTATATCGATTACACAAGATTAATGACACTAAATATTCATTTATTAGAATAAATATTCATATCTTATGAATATATTAACTTGCGCGGGTATAATCAACCCCTTTTGTATCAGTTCTTAGAAACACGTTGTCGGTGATAAATTTGATAATACAATCAACATGTAATTAATTGTTTGTATATACTTTAAAATTTGTCAATTACACATCTGATATTAATTTAAAATACAAATACACTGTTATAGTTTACCTCTAAACGATACAAATCTACTAAAATAATTTTTTGTCATTTTTACGTTTAAATTATACGATATTTTTGTCTTTTCTTTAAGACTTTTTTTTTATTTTTAGTTTTCAGTTGTCAGTTTTCATGTTGCGTTAATTTTAACTTTAAATTTATTTTTTCCTTTTTCTGTGGTTTCTGTGACAAACAAAGTACATTGTACAATGGTTTGTGTCTTCGATAATGTTCTCTTTTTACAAATTTTGAATTTTAAATTCTCCAAATGTTTTGTGTTAATTCCCCTATTTATTTTACTCTCACAAGAAATAAAAAAAAAGTGAAAAATTCTTAAGACTAATATAAAAATAAAAATGTGTCTTAACTTTTAGTCGACCAAAGATAGTCACGGCGGTAACCTTTATTAGAAAAATGTGTATATAATTTATTATTGTTTGTATTTTATTAAAAGATTTAGAAGACATCAAGAAGACCAACAGAATGATAGAAAAAAGAAAAGAAATGTATACAGATTTATCTGAATTAATAGAGTTAGCAAGATGTAATTTTATCATAAAAGAAATTGAAACATCAAATTTTTGATGGAAGTAAATTTTTCACAAAAATAATCGAAATTAACTTTTTTCTTAGATAATTAATATTGAGATGCGATGGTCTTGCAATTTTTCGATTTTATGACAAATGTTTTCAAATGTGGTCTTACCTTTTTAACCATCAAAGTATGTATTTAGAAATTATATTATTGTTATTTGCAATAGTTTGATCATTTCTAATTTTCTAAACACACTTTGTTTATGAAATAATAATAATTACTAAAGATTTTCCTGTTCCGCATTGATATTTCAAAAAAAAACAAAAAAATTAACTTTTTATACAAATTGTAAGTGTTCAGTTGATATTTCAATTATACGAAAATTAATTCTCAGCTTAAATTTATTTTATAAAGAAAAAAAAAATATAAAATCCACACAATAATATACCAATTAACCTTTACCTTTATATATAACTGCCTGATTTTGATCTTCTTCTTGATACTGAAACTGAATATTATATAGTCAATTGGAAATAATGTGTATTATCTTCTTTCTTACCTTTAGTTTTGTTATTCGTTTTTTGTGTTGTATATAAGTATTTTTTTTTTGTTCTTATACTTTTGAACTAAATCGTGTTTGAGTTCAAACTATAAAGAATTATTATAAAACGAGATCATTCAGTGTCAGTGAACATCATCAAAAGCACATAAGGACACACACGATTAACTTATGTTAATTCTTTTGAATTTTTCCGACTTTTATATAAATGTAAAAAAAAAAAAAACGAAGAGAGTGTGTGAGAGGGAAACACAATAAAAGTTATAAAAAAAAAATGCCTTTTATAAGACCCACACAAAACAAATATCGATACAATTTAAACGATTTTTAAAGGAAAAAAAAAAAGTTGAAAAAGAAAAGAAATGTGAATAATAACAATGAATTAAGAATTTCGCGTTAGGGTTGTCCAAAATGTAAGATTATGATTGGAAGTCATGCAGTTTTATTGAAATAAATTTTAAAGAAACGATTTCTGTTGAATTTGCAAGAAAAAACGTTTAGATTGTTAATCATTCTAATAAGATTTTGCCTCGACAAGAAATTTAAGTGACTTAGAATAAAAGAGGCAATTAGCCATAAAGTCAGAAGGGGAAAACAAACAATCCTAAATAATTCGAATTTAATATATTTTAGAATTTAGAATTATTGAATTAAATTATGTTCAATTATTTAATTATAAAAAATGGCTAAATTCGTTAAAGATTGAAATTTTTTTCTAATTTTCTTAAAGAATTCAAAATCGTAATTACAAAAAATGTAGGACATATACTTTGGATAACCCTATACAGATTTTTTTTTTTATAATTCATAATAAAATGTACACGATTTTTCTAATTTAATTTCTATATTCGGCTAATTCCTTTTGTATAAAAAAAAAATATAGGTATATTGTTGTATGGTCAGAAAGAAAAAAAAAATGTTAAGAATTTCTATCAAATCAATCGACCATTGACAAGCCAATAACGACATAAATATACAATTTTTATATAATAAAAAAAGAAAAAATAGTAATAATAATAAACAATAACTATCAGAGAATTTCAATACAAAAAAAAAATATATAAAATCGAAAATGACAACTTAGTGAAGTTAGTGAAGTGAATTGAAGTAATGCAACCGATTGCAATTTAATGAAAGTTAATTTATATTTTTTCTTTATTTTTTTTTTTTAATTAACCAAAATGAGAAAAATGTTTATAAATTGAAATTTTATGCTTTATATAAGATAAACGAATATATATCCTTGTACCAGTTCCATTCTGTAACAAAATGTTACGTATTTGAATTATCCGACCATTTTAAGGCACGTGATCAACCAGTATTGATAAAATTCTAGAGAAAATATATTTTACCATTAATTTAACTAAAAATAATAACATTTGAATAAATATACTAATTTGATTTTGATTAAATCATTAATTGTTCCTTTGACATCATACTGAATATGTAGTTCTGGTTGTAACAAAGTAAATTAAATTTATTTCAGTTATTTTGTATAGAATATTATTGGCGTCACATTGTGTATCTTTTATTTTTTTTTAATAACTAAATATTATTCTAAATAAAATTTTTCTTTGATTTTCTTTTGTTTGTAATTGTTATCATATTTCTAAATGGAAAAATTTTCATTTAAAAAAAAGGACAACAATGACAATGTTATCACTAATATTTGAATAAATATTGCAAATTTACAAATTTACGTTTAGTAAATATTTTATATCCTTCCGCTACCTCTTGTAACATTTTTTTTCTCATTTTTAATTAATTCGTATAATAAACAAGGTATAAGATTGACTTGGATTGAATTTCCGAAATGACAATATTTTACAATAAGGAAGTAATTGGAATTTTTTTTGTGTCTCTAAAAAGAAGAACAATATTTAAAAATTTTCATTTCCAAACTAAATTGTTAAATTTTTTTTTCTCTCATCCAATATTTTATATGGCCAATTTTCAATACTGTTGCAATGAGGTGTTCGAATGGGAACCTGCGTATTCAATATGAATTGTCATAAATAATGAAATCTTTTGAATATTCTTGTCTAAAAATATTGATTAGATGTTTCGATTACAATAAGTATTGCGCACGAGACACATCGGTACCTATATCCAGTTAATCAAAAATGCAAGTCATATTGGTTTAAATTATATCAAATATCATCATAAGAGATCTTTCGATTAATCTTATATAGGTACCTCTACCTATACATTATAATTCAATTCAGTTTTAGATAAACTATAAAGATTAGTTTATTTATTATTTGTTTGTATTTTTTATGTTTGCCGACAATTATTAAATATTATTATCCCGATATTTTTGTGATGATTTTTTATAGTAATTTTATTTGTATTTTGTATTGATCTTTTGTTTTTTTTTATCGCATACCTAATTATTGTCTATTTTCAAAAAAAAAAACATTCCTATAAAGGTAAAAATTTCACGTACATATTTATTTCTCTTTTTGTCTAACAGAAAATGGAAATTTTACAAATCAAATAAAAATTGGTTGCATGCAACATTCATGCAACATTTGTGTGCAACATACATATCCAATTAATTATAAGGAGTTTGTGATAATATTTTATTGACAAAACCAAGTTTTATGTCAATTTCTAAAATTTTAGTTAATTTTATTTTTATTTTAATTTTATTATTTTTCGTATGTTCCAAACTATTTCTAAATTATCTTCATTTAATAACATTAGCAAAAATTTTATGTCTTATTTTTTTTAATTTCTCTTATTTTCTCACTTTATTCTTTATGAAATTTTTGTGCAAAATAAAGTTGTAGAAATAGTTTCACGAAGCACATGTATAAAATGATGATTTTTAACTGCGTTCTTTTATAAATTTTAGTAAAAAGTAAATGTAAAATTATAATAATTTATTCAAAAATCTATTTATATTTTTATGTTAATCAACATTGATTTCCCCCTTCTTTAATTTATTCACTCATCCAACAAAAATGGAAGAAAAACACTCAAAATACAAAGAAAAAAAGAAAGAAAAACAGAACGAAGGAAAAAAAGAATAATAAAAAAAGGACAAAATAAAGGAAGAAAAAAAAATACAACAACAAAATAAAATATTTAAGTATAGCATTGCGCATGATGTAATTAAAGAATGAAGAATGACGATCACAAATACAAACTCTTACCAGATGTACTCATGCACCCATACTCATCATCACAATCTTAATGTGGATGGAGGTTTTTTTTTCTTAATCCCTAATTATGGTGTCTTCTATAAATTACACCTATACATTTTACGGTATTACACCGAAACTCTGAAAGAAACAAACTTATTTCATTTGATTGGAAAATAGCATTAAATACTGTATTTTTATTCTATAATCTTTTAAAATACAATCAAATATAGGTTGTAGGAAAATAGAAATAATGGAAAAAAAACTGAGAGAATTCAGGACAATTGTATACTTATATATTTATATGAATTAAATGTCTCTGGTATAGTATCCTATTTTAAATGTATCCAACATTTCATCAATATATTCACAGTATATACCCTCTTCTTCTCTAACTTCCTTCCCCCTACCCTATCATTATAAACCCTTACTTAAAACCCTCTTCAATACATCCCATCGTCCTATTTTTATATTTTCCATCTTAGACTCGCACTCTTTATGTCGATTGGAACACACAGAAAGAGAGAGAGAGAGAGAGAAAAAAGAATATTGGTTGCTAAGGAACTTGAAACAAATGAAAAGAAATATTGAAAATTTTTATATATAAGAATGTGGAATGAGTGACTATATATTGGAGTAAGATTAATTATTGAAGAGGGATTCAAAGTATTTTTTTTCTTCATTCTTTCTTATTTTAAAATAAAGAAAAAAATATTAGAGGATTCAAGGAAATAATTGATAACTAGACACATTTTATTACATGAAATAAAACTTTTTAGATTAGCTTGTAACTTTTACTAAATTTATATTATTTTGTATGACAATAAAAATTAAGATCCTGTATTCTATGTGAAGGATAACATAAACCGTGTAAATCTTATGAGCAATAACTTGTCAAATTACATATTTTCATTTTATGGAAAGAAAACTCGATTATCCGTTCCTCCTTCTCCAAAGACATTGATCAGAATTTGAAAATCAATTCATTCGCAAAGAAATAATGTTCGAAATATCCTTGGAATGAAAGATTTTTAATTGAAAATATTTGGAAAATCTTTTAACGATTTCAATTCAATAAAAATATTCCAACGATTTCGTAAAATTTTTCAATAAACAATAAATCTTGTGTAATCATTGTCATAATGAATCGTACTTGTATTGTGTGAGTTGGTTGTAATAATGCGTGATTAATTAATAATTGTTATATTGGAAAACTTATCATTGATATGGTAAGATATGACTTAATATAATAAATTCCTGTTAATATATTAAAAAATTGAAATCTTTGAAAATTTCGTATTAAAAATTAACCACGAAAATTTGACCCAATATTTATTGTCCCTGAACTGACCTTAGACTGTCCGACTTAATAATCGCGAAACGGCGGAAACCATGACCTAGGACCAACTTTCTTTTTTTTTCTCACTGAGAAAGAATTTGAAAAGAAGCATAAAGAATAAAAAATAAAATTGGAATGAATAAAGGGGACTCAAGTAAATTCGACCAACCTTACAAAAAACACCCACTCATTCACCAAGGTAAAATTTTTTCGCGTCTTTGATGTTATTGTTTAAAAAGAAAATACGCATTTTCTTTCACTCATAAAACATTTTTAAATTATGTAAAATTGAAAGAAAATTTTGTTTAAAGTTTGCATTAGAGTCATTTATTTGGGTCGCGATATTTCCCCCTTAATGTCATACAAACACTGCATTACCGTCTTATATTTGCATATAGGCAATCTCTCCTTTTCACATTTTTCGAATTAACTTCAAATCACCAGAAAAAAAAAACAAATTAAAATTCGGAAATTTAATTCACTAGTTGTAATATTGTAATTGAATTTTTGGTAAAAGAATTTTAAAACTTATCTCTGTATCATCTCATTGAATCGTGTTATTTTGGGGATTCCTAAATTTTCTCTTGTATAAATGTTTGTCATCATCATCATCGTCGTGTCTACCTAAAACTTTATGTGTTTCTACAAATATTTATGTGTGTGTGTGTGTGTTTGGGTATGGGTGTGTATGTGTGATTATGTCAATTGAAATGAATTATGGGAAAATACCAGAAAACAATTTAAGGTTCATCTTTCTATCTTATCTTTGTCTGATAATGACTCGTGTGAATAATATACGAAATTTTTTTGAATTGTTTTTGGTTTTATATAAGAGGGTGATTATAAGAGTTTTCCTTATAAATTTACATAAAACACAATATATACATACTCACGAATGTAAGTAAATATATGAGTTTATATGAATTATTATGAAACAGAAACGTTAGCGAAGAAAATAAACCCGTAGGTATTTTTTCGTCTTCCAAATATAAATTATTAATAATCAACGAGTAAATATGTTTTGTCACGTGCCTTTTAAAATTTTTGTTAATCATTTATTTGTTACACACATATTAAATAAACCTGGATAGGTATAATTTTTAATATACGTATTCCTAAATACGTAATGTCTGTTTAATTAATTAATTTTAATTTTGTGTCTATTTTTAGTTTATTGATTGGCATAAAATACAATAATTTTTAAAGATAATATGAAAGTAATTGAAAATTTAGCTTCTTCAAGTATATTGAACATCATTGTGATTTGTGACAGGGGTGAACTATACAAAGTTTATTTACTGGACGCTGAGATATAATAACACAATATTACCAAAGAAAGAAAAATCTGGCCATAATATGATATCGGCACACTCAGTTTCGCCGTCACTGATCTCGGGATCTACTGTTGGAATTCTATTAATTTTTGATAACATTCTGCGGTATGAACTCACGACATATAAATGAGGCTAAGATACAAATACCACTATTTGGCTTGTTATTTCTCAATTGAATTTACTTACAGGTAGATCCTCTTACTCTCCTTTCTATTGAATGAGTTAATTTAATGTATGGGGTTCTATGGCTATCATTTATACATTTTAAAGAATTTAGGGAACGTTTTTATGTAATTTTTTGAAGGAATTATCAAAGATAACGAAAGTTAAATTATTGATTAAAATATAAAGACGTGCCCTTAAAAGTGTGCTAATAAAGAATGTTAAATGAATTTAAACTTTTGAATTTATTTTGAAAAAAAAAACTTAAGTCGTGCATCCTCCTCCACCATAAATATCTACACACACACACACACACACACACATATAAATTAACATTCAAGATGAAATTAATTTTATTTTTTATCGCGATTAGCCTGAGGCTCATATGTTATATGTTGAATTTATATCTGAGTAACTGGTACCTCTCATGAGGGTGCGGTCCAAACATTTATAACACAATACACAAGAAATACAAAAAAGAAGAAAAAACAACGAAAGAAAAAAAAATAACAAAACGAACAAATAAGAAACAGATTCTGCTCGATATTTCAAAACAAGAAATTCGATTATATAAAATAAATGAGTCGTGATAAAATAAAATGAGATAAATATTTTTTTTTTTGGTATAAAGAAGAAAGCCTTTTTAATGTTTCTTTTTTTTTTGTTTCTTATAAAAATAAGAATCAAAAAAGAAACAAAAGCTCCTAACACGTGCGTATGTTTCATTTGCTGTTTTTTATTTTTTTCTCCCAAATTTGGTCATTATTCAATTCTAATTATTGGATTGTAGAATTCTTATAAAAAACGTTTTTTAGTCATTTTCATTCTTATTCTGTTCAAAGGAACAAATTTGTTCATTGAATATTTTTATTCTAGGGAACATTGAGTATTCACTCTTTACAAACTGTAACTCTTCAACACGAATATTAAATTGAAAAGTTAATATAAATAATTAATAACCACCCATATTCATCAAATTCCTAGAATTTTCTTGGTATTGTTCAATCAACTTATAACGCATTTATTTTCTTTAATTTTCTATAATTTTGTTTCAATGGAAAAACTTTAAATTCGAAAAATCAAACAGTTTTTTTTAATTGTACGTAGAATTTGAAGTAATTTGGAATTATTTATTCATATAAAAGTTTATCTTTCATTTTGAGAATTTAGAATGTGCGTATCATAAATTCCAATCAATATGGAACTCATAACACGAATAAAAAAAAAACTAAAACTAAAACAAAAACAATTTATTGCGATCTTTTGGAGTTTTTAAATGTCACGTTGTATCAACAGACGGATCAGACCACACGAATTAAAGATGAATTATTTCAAATCTTATTCAATTGTCTTTATACTTTTTTTTTTCATTAAGTGCGTGTGCATTAACACGTGAAATATGAACATTTATTTATTTGAAGTAAACAACAGATTATTTTATTACATAATTAACAAAGAATAAATAAACAAATGAATTCAAATATAATTTTTCTTTGTTTATTTGTTTTTCTGGATATTTTTAATTTTCTTTTTGTGTTTCTAAAAATAAGAGGATAAAATAACGTTATTGAAATATATTTTCAGTCGTTCTTTATGTTAAGAGTTTTCTTTCAGTTTTATTTTATTCACGGGAAAATTATTTTTATTTACAATTTGTGAAAAGAAATACTCACAATTATATTCATAAGTATAAATTTGGATTATATTTTACTACGACGCAAAAATATTTAAGAAATATTTGATTATTTGCAATACTACTACCAAGATCTGTGCCAATGGCAAGTCCATGCAAACTTACGTCAAAACCTTCGGTAAAAAAATGTAAGTTCTGAAAAAATATTCACAAATATTTTTTTATGTTTGTTTTTTTAATCAAATTATAAATTTACAAAAAATATATTTTTGACAATTTCAATCGTTGGTTTAAATTTCCATGAAAAATCTTATGGTCATATTTTTTGTGTACAAAATTGTAACAACAATATAAGTAAAATTGTTAATCTCAGTTTTCCAAATGGGCCATCATCATTAAACGTATATATTTATAATTTGATATAGAATAACCCCCATCAATGATGATTGAAAATACTATATTTAAATATTTAGGACACAATCTCTTTTTTTTTGTGCACGCAAAAAAAAAAAAATTGTATATAAAAAGAAATAATGTAATTGTGTCTATATACGTTATTGAACAAATCAAAAACTATTAGAAAAACAATTAATCAAAATAATAGTTCAATCAATACCACCCGTCCTGTGTCATTATTTGAGTATATTAAAGTAATTTATGCTGATGTCATTAGTTAATTAATTCAGTGTAAAGTTTATATGTTTCTTAATATGTATACAATTATCTGGATGTGTGTGTGTGTGTGTGTGTGAGTTGCATGATTTCTTAATTGTACATATTTTATTATTATAGACATCATATGGTGTTGCATTACGAAAGTAAATTCTGTTTATCTTTGCATTTCTTCATTTTAAAATAAGAACTTGGAATAGAATGATCTGTATTTTAATTGTAAAACTGTTCTGAACGAAAATACAGCTAATGAAGAATGTAAATTTCTAAGTAGGTACAGACTACAGGATCTCATTAAATAAAAAAAATCGTAAATAAATCGTAAAATATTCACATTTTTATTCGTTTTCTTTAGTCATCATATCTAACATTGCATACATGCCAACATATGACATTCTAATGACAACGCAAAATTTCATAAGACCTTTTTTTTTCTAAACTCTTTCAAATCATCTTTAGTCTGTAACTCACCTCACCCGTGAATTTAAAAGAAAAAAAAAATCAAACAACAAATTTGATATTATTAAAATCGTGTTTCTTATAAATATTTCTTACATATTTCTTTTTTCTTCAAACTATTTCTTCAAGATATTATGTCTTATGTTCTACACACACATACACACTTATTGATTTAGAGAAAGAGCAAGAATACACCACATTTTATTATGTTGAATTAATTGAATATTAATTTTAACTCTCTACATGCAATTTTTTTACATATTTTATTTCATCATAAAGAATAAGAAGAGAATTAGATCAGTTATGATTGTATTATAAAAATATTCCTTTGATGGACCTCTGTTTGTTGTTATTGTTGTTGTTACAAGTTAATCTAAAATTGTAAAGAGAGAGAGAAAAAAAAAATATAAAAAAATAAAGAAGAAAACTTTCAAAGGTAAAAATAGAAATAAATAAGAAAAGGAGCGGCTCTTTTGTTTAATAAAAATATAAAAATGTTAAATAAAATATTATTTGAATATTTTATAAAAATATAAAAAAAAAATTGCATTATATTAATTCTATTTTCCAATTTGTAGTTTATTTATCAATTGATAAAATCTTAGACTTTAAAAATCAATAAAATTTCTTCGTTTTTATGCAAACACAAAAATGTGAATTTTTTTAAAAATAAAAGAAAACAACAACAAAAAGTGACGTCAGAATTAATTTTTAATCTTTAGAATGAGAATTTAAATATCTAAAATTTTAATATATAATTAATTATTTGGAAAACCCTTCATCAACCAAATTTTGAATATCAATTGGTCTCTCTGTGCAGGTTTCAATTTTAGATTTTCTTTATAAAAACAAATGAAAGTTTTTTCTTTGCTTTAGGATTTAATTTATTTGAATTTTCTCAACTAAAATCTAAAATAACAAAAGAATAACAACAACAATAACAACGACAACGAGAAAAAGCTCACAAATAATGTAGCTCCTTTGCCTCCAAAAGAATAAACACAAATAAGAATTTTTCAAAAAAGTCGCTTTTGTTTTATAACCCGTTTTTCATTCTCAACCCTTTTTGTTTTTGTTTTTTTTTATTTTGGTTTTTGTATTTTTTTTTCTGTCAGCTTTCATTTCTTTCCCTGGCATTTATGTAAATGTGTGTGTATTTGTATATGATTACAAGAATACCCAAGGAGTACTAAACTAAATAAGAAAGAAAAGAAAGGAAAGTAAAAAGAAGAAAAGTATAAGAAGAAAAATGAAGAATAATAATAAGTAGAAGAAATGAGAGTCCAATGAAATTTACAGAGTATATATACAGAGATGAGTAAATGAGTTGGGTGGGTTAGTTAAGGTTTTTCTTATACTATATATATATATTTTATATGATGATGAGATGAGATTGTGGAGCGATAGAACGTGTATAATATTCTGGAAAGAGTTTGTAGAATCCAGAAATGGAGATGTCTTATACAAACTCACTGTTAGAATTTTTTTTTTCTTCTTATTTATATATGTTGTATAAGTATGGGTGTAGTATAATAAGTGGAAACTGGGGGCCAGAAGGATGGATGATGTGGAGAAAAATATAGAAGTTGTTTCAATGCAAAAATAAAAGAATAAACTTTTTTCCCTTACGAATATTGAACGAAACATACAATATGAATTATAAAGTATGAGTTTTTAAGGTGGGTAAGAGTGGGTGGCATTATTTCTTATGTATATATTTGAAAATGTCTATGGAACATAGACTTTTAATCGATTTTATATAATAAAAAGTTTCGTATTTCTTTACAATTTTCTTTCATTCTTTCCTCCTTTTTTTCTTATTCATTTCATTTAAATATTTCAAACTTACAATTTAAGATTGTAGAGAAGGTAGTAGCAAAAACAAAGTTTAATCTTTTCTTCGATTGCATATTATAAATTTATTCAGCTTATGTATTTATTTTTTATTTCTAATTCATTTGAAATATTTTATTGAATTTAATGGAATTCAATAAATTGATCTTATAACTCATATGCATAATTTCCAATGCAAAAATGGGAATACATATTAACATCTCAACCCCAGCGTACACCACTGTATGCTATTGCGATATTATAGTTGTAATCCGTTGATCATAAAATGTAAAAACTTGACCTGAATGATGTAACATTGGATATGTTTTTTTCTATTCTGTTTTTATATATAATCGCAATCATAATCATAATCATAATTGAACAAAATGAAGATCAATCGATCCAAATTAATATGATATTGATCAGATTTTAAAGATTAATCATTGATCGTGTTATTGTTGTGATTGAATAATTCACTTTTAATAAGCTATACTTACACATAAACGTGCGTAAGAAACTGAACGTGATTGATATGTTTGATCATCAGAATTAGATTAGAAAAGATCAATTTATATATAAATAATAATCACATTTATGAACTTTTTTTGTTATTAAAAACAACAATATTAAAGTTTAGAAAGCACAAAATATCTTTCCTTAATTCAAATATTTTTTATATAATTTTACGATATTAATTGAAGATGATAAATGAAGCATTTTTATCTATGAAGTTTACAATGTCATTCCTTATAAAATCCAAAAGAAATAAAAGATCACTGTAAAAATGCATGTAATGAAATTTTAGTATCAAATCACTAACTGAATTCAATTTAAATACTTTGTTAATGAATTCAATTTACTATTTAGAATTCTACAGTGAATCACTTCAAAATATCTCATAAAATTTTACTATATAGATTTCTAAAAGACTTCTTCAAATAAAGATAAGCGCACTGTGATCTTAAATTATTTATATATATATATAAAACAATACAAAGGCAAAAGAAATACAAATACTTTAGCACATCATATATAATATACACATTTTCAGTCCATTTTCCATTTTTCTTTTTGTATCATCAACGAATATTATTTATAATGAGAGAAATAGAACTTTAACTCATCCTTCATCTCTATGTCTACCCATCGTATATTTGAAACGTGTTCATACAAGAGCTTTTTTTTCAGTATTCTTAAATAAGAACCAAAAAAAAATAATAATAATAAATACAAAACGAGACCACATTTTTCACCCACGTATAATTTCTTCTCCGGTAAATCAAACTCATTCCATATAATAATAATAATATTTAAATACGAAAAGAAAGACGTGTGTGTATGTGTGTGTATAAATATTTATATATATAAATGCTGTAACCTAAAGCCATCACCTACAAACTCTAAATTAAAAATCCGTTTTGGTGCGTGCATTAAAAGATATATCGATCGTGTTTTATTTTTCTTTAAAAGAATAAGAAGAAAAAGAGGAAGAAGAGAAAAGTGTCTTGTGGGTTTTTTATAAGAATATATGGTAAGGTGGGTCATTTACATCCCCTATTTTTATTCTTTCGGTTTTAAATAATAACATGGACATGGAACGGGTATAATGAGTTACTGGGGAAATGAGATGTGAATATATAAGAAATTTTAAATATATGAGAGCGTCTGTTTGTGTGTGTGTGTATATATATGTAAATGAATTATGGATGTAGATTGGAAAGACTATGTACAGTTTATATACATTATTTATTCTTTCTTGTTGGTTGAATGTTATGTTAATTTATTTAAAGTTAAATGTCAAATATTTTGTCTTCTAATATTTTTATTTATTTATTTTTGTGAGAGAAGAAAATGAATTTTCAAACCATATTATTGGCTAATATCAATTGTAATTAATTTCATATAACGTTGAAAATAATTTATTGTTTTTCTTTGTGCTTATTGAAATCTAAAAAAAAAATAAATAACATACACAATTATCTGAATCTACATCGAAATGATTTTACCTAGAAAGGTAATTGGATTAAATTCCAGCATTGCATTGTAGTCCCAATAGACAGGATAAGTAAATAAGTAACTCAAAACACAAAAAATTCAAAATCCTATAATTCAAATCTGGTTTTAATACACACAGACTTTGATTGTGTTGAGTGTGAAAAATAAAATATATGCTCCTAGCGAAAATTCATGTATAATAATAAGAAAAGATTTACAGAAAAAGACTCCTGTCAGATACACATGTTTTATTAGTTCTAAGATAACTTTCGTCCTTGATAAGAAAAAATACACTCAACTGATGTGTACATTTTCTTTTAACATTCAGAAATACGATAATAAATATATAAAAAATGTCTTAATGCTGTTCTGCGTTTAGGAACGTGTTTTTGGTTAGCATTTCTAATATTTATTCAGAAATGTTTACTCGTTGCATCAAAATATGGGTAGATTTTCTTTATTGTATCAATTAAATATATTTTCATTTAAAAATAATATGGGATTTGTATTTGTGAGGGAATCTGAAAAATGTCTTTTATACACTCAACTAAAATAATAGAATTTAAGGAATTTTAAGAATTAATACATAAAATGTAAAACGCAGATTTAAATTTTAGTCTGGTAAGGCGGTAACGGAAGCATCTAAAGGCGTTCAAGGTAAATTTCGATTATAATTTTTCCATAAAATTACAACATTTTATTTTATAAACTTTAATAGACGATTAAGAATAAACTCGTGAACTTTGAACTAAAATTAAAAAAAAAAAAATTAATCGCATATAAAATTGTCACAAATAAAACTAAATTATTTCCGATTTTTGTTTTCTGTAAATATTTTCTATATATTTTTCCCCTATTCTGTTGTTGTTGTTTAAGATTTCCTTTAGAACATACACAGACACACATATAATATTTTTATAGTCACTTATATCCTCTTTTAAGTAAAGTAAAAAAATATTGAGGGTAGTAAAAATTTTGCCAATTCATTTTTTTTTATGTATAACATTATTAATCTTTAGTGGATGGAAATTGTTTTCAATCAATTTATTTCCGTATTTATTTATTTTTTTCTTTACATTCACACATGATTTGATTTCATGCAACGTAATATATGAGAAATCTTAAAGTTTATATATTTTACATGTACCGATATACAAGTGAAATGTTTCATTTTTAAAAATAGAATATTATTTGAAGTTTTCAACGTGATTTTATATTATATGAAGTCTGATAAACTTTAACCTATTTTCTTAATTTTAAAATCTCCAACGTGATTTTATATTAAGTCTACCAACTTTAACCATAATGAATATTTTTCATTAAAATTAATTTTTCTTATAATTGTACTAAATATATTTTCGTCTTCAGACAAAACAATTAAAAAAAAAAAAATCTTTTCAATGTTTTCTTTTATGAAATTTTTATTTAAACAAGTTTAGTTTGGAAATAGAATCAAATTAATTATTCTGTTACATTTTTATACAGAAACTTATCTTTTGTTTATTCATAATTTTTTATAAAATGGGAAATTTTTCTTTTTCTCCATTGTCGCAGGAATCAACTTGATATAATTCATATATAATATTTTACATGTGACATAAATAAGTAAATTTTATTAAGTTTGTAAATGTTAATAATTTCTAAGGATTTAAAATGTCAATCTTAAATATAGAAATAAAGAAAAATAATTAGTTGGAATTGTATACGATTATAAAGTTCAACAAAATGTTTATTTTTAATATTCTTGGTTTTCGCTTACGTATAGAAAAAAATAATGTTGTTGTGAAGTGTACAATGTGTGCTTTACATTTAATAATAACCTTTGTTAAATAAAAATGTAAAAAACTAAAATATTTCAAATTAAGCACAATTAATGAAGTTTATCATTTATTCTGTATTCAACCGATATTCTTTGCTTTTATTAAATAATTTTCTTCTTAATCTACTTTTATTGCATTTTTACAACTACAGAAAAAAAATGCTTTTAATAATACGAAAAATATGCGTGTTGTTTATATTTAAGAAGATTTTGTTTGTAATATTTGGCATTCATTAAATCAAATGTTAAATAGAAAATAATTTATATTCATAAATATTTTACTGACTTCAAAAATTTGATTTTATTTTCTATAAAAAGAAAATCATCTGAATTTGATTTTTCTATCAAAAAAAAAAATTGAGTTTCTCTGCATTTTTACCGCATACACTTGAAAGTGACATAAAGAAAGAGAAAAAATATCCATTATCGAAACGATAATAAAATTAAATCAGAATTATTTTTTTTTGAATTTCAGAAAATATTAATTAAAACAATAAATAAAAAGAATATTTAAGAGAATACAAAAGAGTTCATCTTGAACCATGAATTATACAGAAATATTTGGTAAAAAAATTCAATGATGAACATTTTATTTAAAACTTTCATAAGCGCAGTTGAAAAAATGTTAACGATTATGAAACAAATATGGTGAAGGACTATAGACAAGATATGTTTGTGTGTGTGACTGTTAAAAATAATTATATGACTTCAAACATTTTTTTTTTCTGTCGGTTTAAAGAAATATAGAATTTTGAATAAAGTGAAAAAATATTCTACACAAAACATCTACAAACATTGTCGCATTTTATTTCTCTTCTTCTCTATAAATGTAATACTTTTTTTTTTCTTCAAATTATATTAAAATCCCATCTACTGGTACAGTTGATACTTTTACCATCCTCACAAAAAAAAAGAAGTGTATTCCAGTAGCATAAGACCGTACAAATAAATATAAAAGATTATTCCCATTCCAACAAAACAAAAATGATCCATCAAAATGTGAACTCAAATATGATGGAGGAAGGACAACATCTCATAACATAGGGGATGGTTTATAGTGGGAGTGGGTGGAATTAAAATTATTTTATATTTAATGTAAATGAAGAATTTTTCTTCATAATTTTTCTTTATTTTTCATTCGGACGGTATATAACTGCGGTAAATGCTGTTTTTTTTTCTGTTTCTTTGTTGTGTCATTGCTAAAAAAAAGAGGGTAAGAGAGGAGCATCAGAAAAGATTAAATTAAAACTGACACAAAATATTATATACAAGATTTTTTCTTTATTTATTCTCCAGTCCATAGAGTACTGTAACTCATTTAGTTACACTAGTTACAGATTCAATGTTTTGTTATTTTTTTTTTTTATTTATAAAATTTTTATAAATTATAAAATATGAAATTCACTTCACTGCATCAATATACAATTTTTTTCTTTCCACAGAATTAATAAAACTTTAAATTTAAACATCCGTACTTATAAAGAGAGAAAAAACAGTGCTTCCTGTAACAGAAAAACAAAAACTATAGTGACGTGATACGAGAGGATGAAAATTAAGAATTCACTAGAAAAGTTTATTACATTTTTTCTTAAACTCACGTTAAATTTATTTTTTATTTATTTATTACGGCGAAATTATTAATAACATTTAATTTTCTATATCGTTGAATTTTATAATAAATTCTCTTTTAATAGAATTATAATCCAATGATCCAAATAAAAAAAAAAAACTATGAGAAGAAGAAAAATGTACTTACTTCAAATAGAGGACTTTCCATTTAATTATAAATAATTTCATGAAATAAGAAGAAAAAAATACAATAACAACAACTAACATTCTCTTTAAAATCGCAATTGAAACAGTAATTTTTGTAAGAAATAAACCGAAACCATTTTTTTTATATGTTTTCATTAAATAATAAATTGTTAATAAAAATAATAACAATGATTAGATTTTTTGTTTTGTTTTTTCTTAAAAAAAAAAAGAAGAAACTTTGAAAATGGCTCCAACAAAACGACATAATAAAATTATAGCAATTTTAGTTTATTTTTTTTTTACCATAATATTAACCAATCAAAATAGCCTCCAGATGTTTATGGTATATATTCTTCACTTTATATATGATCCGTTCAGAAGCTACATAAACTTCTCTACATCTTCTATTTACATATTATTTTTTTTTTTACTATTTGCAATCGTTTCTTTTTTCTCTGTATAACCCAACCTAAAAAAAAAAAACGAGTAATAATAAGAAGAAACGTCTTAAACTCTAAATCTCTAAATGCCATCATTGAATCAATTTTCAAACTGAAAGATCACTTTTTTCTTCTTACTTCTTCTTACAATTTACCTTTTTGATTTATGCATTAAATTCCGAAATTTTTTTTTCTTCTTTTCTTTCTTCTTCTTTTTTTTTTTTTTTGCTCAATTCAACTCAATTCAGTTCATCTTCTGCAGTGATTTTTTTTTCTTCATAGATTTGTTTGACTAAAAAGAAATAAGAAAAAATATAGAAGAAATCTTTTTTTACCAAAAGAAACGATGAAGCAAAGAATGAATTCAAGCAAATAAAAATAAATATTATCCTTTTCGTTTGTTGTTCCTTACTAAGGAAATGTTAGTTTTACGTTTTAAACTTCTATAGAATATTTTTCTATTGGGATGACTTATATTTACCGACAATAAGTAAATACATTTGAAGAAGGGACTTGCATTATTATTACGTAACTAATTTTTTTAGGCTAATCATATTCTTGATTTTTATAACAAATAAATTATAATAATCTAATCTATTGAAGAGATCCTGATTATAATGATTTGTTATGATTGCCACGATAGACCAACTTCGCAAGACAATTAGACCGAATATTGAAAACTTTCATGTTCTCTAGTCTCAATTGTAACACCAATTTTTATTATACAAAAAATTGCTTGCAGAAACAATTCCAACTTATCAATAATATTTTTGAATTAATGAAAAATTAAGAAGGAAATTAAAATCTTTCTGATATTTTGTCTTCAAGTTGTAAATGTTCAACTTATTTTTTTAATTCATCTCAAAAAAAAATTTCTACTTTCGGATGTCTGGATTAAAAATAAAAAATGAATTTTCCGTTTGAAAGAAATTTAAAAATAATTAAATTCAATTTTATTCAATTCCCAAAATAAAGTTTTTCTTTTACTAAAAATTTTTCCATTGAATTTCCTTAAATTTCTCATAAGTTCATTAATTAAAATATTTAATAAAAATACTTTGAAAAATAATAAAAAAAATTTCCTTATGATAAAAATTCTCCTCAACGACATTTTACAAATTGAACAAATTGAACAAATTGATCCCACTTTTCGCCTTCTTTATTCCCTATTTTTCCATAAAATATTTATATCCGAATGCATTTTACTATAAAATTGTATGTTTTATTTATATGATAAGCTAACCCACTTTACTTGCACTATTATATTGCATATAATCAACAAGAAGAGTCTGTAAATACAAGAGGGGTTGAATTATTTATATTTATTTTTATATAAAAATAGGGGAATTTCCTCTTTTTGCAAATTTTATTTTGACAATAATAACAGAAAAAAGAACCCAAAATAATAATAATAATCATAAAGAAAATGTGAAACACTTTGATTTCGATTATAGAACGATTTATTTGTGACAGGACATGCGGTAACAAAAAAAATTGTGTTGACATAATAATCATGGTGAATGGGAATGGAGAGACGTGAAATTGATTTTAGGGGATATTTTTATCAGATTTGATGTTTTATTAGATGTTTTCTTTTTTTTTTTGGTAAATTAGGACTAAAGTAGGGAACGATGATATAGTTTATAAATTCACTGGAAAATTTATTATCTAAATTAGGGAAAAATTAACTTCTTGATTACAGAATTATAAGTTTGAGTTGATGGAAGATATTTTGGGTAATTCAAGTTTCAAGCAAATGACCTAGTTTGACCAACAATTATTACAGGAATTATAGTTTTGTTAGACATCAATGTGACTTCATTAATAAGATTCATACATGTTAAAGTTTGTAGGAATTCAAACAGAGATTAAATTTGTACATTGGCTCTTATGAATCATCCTATGGAATCTGTAAATATAACAAAACATTATTGCTGCGATATAAATAAATCGCAGTTTGTATTAAGATGGATTTAATAAAATACTTAACAAGAAAAATATAAAACATACATAAAATTTGTTCATCGCATATCAAGGATCAATAAATTTTCTTACACACAAATTGTACACAAAATATTTACATAGATTTTATTTTATAGAAGAAAACCCCAATAAAAATATCAAATAAAAATCAATCAGAAATATACAGAATAAACTGCAATAAAAACATTCATAAGATGGGGTAAAAGTAAAACCCTTGAGGAGTATATTTTCTCCCCTTAAATTCAATTTCTTCTTTTCTTTTCATTTTTTTCTTGTTTTTTTTTCCTTTTAACAAACTACACAACCTTCTACGAAAATGTCTAGACTTAAAATATACTTTTCGACTTATAATTTTCTCTTTTCTTTTGACCCTTTCCAATAAATCTTTAAATAAAATTGCATTATTTAAGCAACAGTTTTCATTCTTTTTTTTTTCTTTCTATAAATAGGAAATGTTTATAATCGAATCTCTTGTCCATTATATTATTTTCTGTGTGTGTATGTGTTGACCTGATCCCTCTCTTGGGTATATTTTTATTTTTATTTCAGTTTAAATTTTTATAAAAAGGGGGAAAAATAAAGAAAAAAATTGGCCAAATGGACTCAAGGGATTACTTACTTTTTTTTTTGGTGTCGTCATATTTAATTTAATGTTACTTACTTTGAGGGGTTTCTTCTACTGAAAATAGGTCAAATTCAATTCAATTTAATGTATAAAATAAAAGGTGACAACATTCGGACATGCTAACCAAATGAACTTTAAAATTGAGACTAAATTTTGCATCTGTTGTTTTTTTTTTCTTTCCATTCAAATTCTTATCGATTAAAAAATTTATTATTCTTTCATTCTGGTTTCCTAATACTTTTGTGGGAGAGAAGAAGATTTTAGGAGAGTTAATACGTACGATTCAAACGAGAGAAATTATAAGGAAAATTCCTGTCAATATCTACTTGTATGGAGAAGCAAGTTAGAAATGATATAAAGAGAATATAATTATCACAAATCCTGTTTGGAGAGAAATGAAAGAAAATTGACTTTTTGTTGTTTATAAATTTCTCGTAGAAAATTCACCTACAGATTGGAAATTAAAAATATTCCTTCAAGATAATTATCTGCTTTGTCTATAATCAGTTAAGGAAACTTTGTATATATACAGAATAAATAACGATGTAATGTTTGTGTTATAAAAAATAAACTTAAAAATTATGTGGAAATAACCAACATTAAATCAGAATCAATCAATCTCTATAGTTGACCCCTTAAGCATCAATTTGAGGTGCAATATGATGACTACACTGCTGAAAATAATATGAACTTCAATGTAATTTAACTGAATAATGTATTTGTTGTATTTTTAACTTAAATTGTTAAATTACAGTGTATCCGATTAACTTAAAGTGATGCTTTAGAAATAAAAAAAAAATTTATATAAGAAGAAAAAAAAAACAATATAAGGTTTGATTTGATATCGCGTTTATATAAAACTTTATTTCTGTTTATATAAATTTTCTTTTATATAGCAGGTCGTTAACAAAACACACATATGGAAAATTGCACGTCAAAAACGATTCTGACCTCGCATCATCTTTCATTCTTTGATGAACAGTATATTGACTGCTCGCATCATCACTTTGACGCACTAAACCTATTATTATAAGATTCCTTATCGAATTGAATATTTTTATGTTTATTGTTTACTTTCTTGGTTGTTTGTTTGTTTATTGGAAAATAATTTTTATATATATGGATAAAATATATATATAGACAATAATGTACCTGATGTGATATATATAATAAGCCGATATAGTATATATAAAAAGAAGTGGAGTGAACTCTGACAATTTAAAATTTAAATTGTTGAATCTTTGTTATATATATTTTTGACCTTTTATCCGTGATATATGATTTTTGTTGTTTTTGTTGTTGTTGTTATTATTATTTTTATTTATTAGAGAAGAATTTTTTGTTATTGTCTATTTTTAACGTTAATGCAACAATCAAATTGATGACAGATTTTACGGGAATCATGTCTATAATAGAATTAAAACCAATAGAAATATCTTTTTAAAAAATTTTTTAGTTAGCGTTTTTATATTTTTTTTTTCTTGATCTATTGCAACAAAACGAATCAATCAACCGATAAATTTTGGAAAGTTTAAAAAAAAAAAAAAATTTATGAAGTAAAAGAGAAGAAGAAAAAAAAAATTGGATATACAAGACAGAAAAAAAAAAAAAGATTGAGTTCTCATCGTTGAATTATAATGGAAACAATATACGATTTGAATGAGACTAGATCATGAATTTGATGATGATGATGTTGATGATGATGATGATGATGATGATATTGCCCTTATATATGAATTATGTTGACGGGATCGTAAGCATAAAACATACACATACACACACACACACATACAATAATAAATATTTCGCTATATAAAATAATTTCTGTGAAGCTTCAATTATTTATTTATTAAATTTTCTCTGGGTTGTAAAACCTTTTTCATAAATTTTGCGTACAATTGATTGAAAATCAAAATTATTTAATGTATTTATTAGTAACGTTCACCTGATGTGAAATATATAAAATAAATAATATTGGAATTTAACGATTATAACTAAAAACAAATACACGAAAAAAATTTAAAATTAGTGGGTGGATATGAGAGGAGGATAGGAAATTTTATTTTATAGTAGTTAGATCAGTCAAAATAGAAAATTATTGTTAGTTTTACTTTGAACTGTCTAAATTTAAAATAATTTTTTGTATTTAAAATTTTATAGAAAAACAAAATATTTTCATACATTTCATATTTATCTCAACAATATTCTTGTCATTTTTTTTTGTATATAATGGTCATTTAGTTTCTCTTGTAAGTCTTGAGGTATTATTGCATTGAAATTCGTGAGCCTTCATCTTATTATATTGGCCTCATGCACATGATAGTTTTTTTTTTTATATTATTTTAGTTTCGCGAAACCAATTATATATTTTGTTCATATAAAATCAATATCCGAGTACAAAATAAAAAAAAAAACCGTCAATTTAATCGATACATGATTATTTGTAACTTGGTATAAAAATAAAAATGCACGATATTTTCATGATAAAATATTATTTGTATTTGTTTTACAGTTCAAATATTTCAATATTTCAGTCCTGAGTTCAATGAAGGAATATAAATATATTGAAGGAAAATTTATGAGGTTATATTGAAGAAGGCAATTTTCTAAATCTTATCGTTGTTATTATTATTATTTTATTTTTTGTTGTTAGTTGATAAAAATCATAATAAAAAAAAAATATGTATATATAAATAATTTCATCAATAATTATTTCATCAATATTAGAAAAAAAAAAAAAATAGAAAAGATCCATAAAATTTTGTTGAAACAAAAGAAAAACCTTATAACTTTTTCATGTTTTTATTTTTTCAATAAAAAATTCCATTTTTATTTTTCAACACAACACAAAAAAAAAACTCAATTTCCTTCCTTTTATATTCACAAACATTCATCGACTTCTTTTTTTTTTTCTCAATTTTTTTATTTTTCTCTTTTGTTAAGTTTTTCTTTCGTTTCCTTTTTTTTTTTTTATAAGGATTTTTTTTTTTTGGGAGGAAAGTCATCCGTGACTAAACTGATTTCAAGGGTTATTTTCCAATAACATAGGAAACAAGATTATGTGTGTATAACAAACAATTTTTTTTATACTTTTATTTGGTTGAAAAACGGAATGAGAGAATTATTTTTCATCATTTTTCTTTTCTTTTCCATTTTTTTTTCAAACACGAAAAATCTGTACGGTAAAATTGAGATGATATAAGTGGAAAATTGGGAGGTAATTTGGATTCTATTTATTGTGGAGTTTTTTTTTTATAAATAGAAATTTATTTATGAGAAGTTTTTTTATTTCCAAAAATGAAAAAATTTAAATCTGGAGAGATAGTGGAGTGGGGATAAATTATTTTGCAATTTAGTCATCGGCCGAAATAGCTCAGTTGGGAGAGCGTTAGACTGAAGATCTAAATGTCCCCGGTTCAATCCCGGGTTTCGGCAAAGCTTTTTTTTTCATCATCATTTTTTAATGAGGAGGTAAATAGCATAACAACAATAAGGAATCACACGTACGTCTTTACAGTACGTAGTTCGCAACCAAGTATTCACATAAAATTTTCGTTTTCTATTTTATTAATAATTTTCCATCATTCACTAATTTTGATTAATTTCAATTTTAATTTTAATACGATTTAGTTTTTTTTATGTATAATTTTCTGTATTCCTAAATAAATTTGTTACTAAATCCGGTCACCGAAACATTTGACCCATGACGATTTCATGATATTTCATGATATATATAATATACAAAAACAGACACAAAACACAAGACTTAAAAGAATAACAACAACAATATATAAATACTCGTGAATCTTATGTAAGATTATTTGTATATTTATAATGATGTCATAGTTATGAGAATGAGAAGTAAGGGATTAAATTATTATAAAAGATGGATATAATTATGTATAAAGTTACAAACAATTTTTTTTTCTCAAGCATTAAAAAATTCCGATAAATACATTAAATACTTAACAACAATTAAAATTACAAATAATTACTTATCTATGAATACAGTAAAATAATTAAGACTTTTGGTCGACCCTTACAGTACAGATTTTGTATTGAAATAAATATACTCTCAATTTAACGTATTTATTTATTGTACATGATTCTACATATTTTTTCTTAAATAATATTATAAACTATAAGGTAATTACTAAAACATAAAACATAAAACATAAACCAATATATCATGTTAAATGATCGTTCAATGATATACTAATATTAAAAGTTGAACAGAGATTCACACATTTGTATATACGCATACCAGTGGTGCGAAGTAATCATCTACAATAATTTCTGTTAGAACTTATACAGAATCTATATGTACAAGTTTTGAATAGAATCCATACGGAAATAAACAAAAATTTATTTGTGTTTTTTCTTAGTTTATTTGTAAGCCAAAAGTTTAACATTTATTAGAAAATTTTAATATGAAGTTTTGCGTGCTTCATATAAGATTTTCTTACATCTCTTTATAAAATAAATGCAGATAAAATAATAAAAAAATTTCTAAAGCGTGTTAAATATAAGAATCTCGAACTATTTAAAATTAAATGTGTTATACCTGGTTATAGAGTATAATAATTTTGACTTAATAAGCTCTGTTTCAAAATCAAATAAATCATGACCATAATTGCATAGTATTTATTTTATTGAGATGAAATTTTATACAAAGATAAAAAAAAAAATTATTTTATATAAAAAGAAAATAAAGAAACAAAAAAATATCATCCTGTCTTTAAGAAATATGAAAATTTTATGTATATAAAGAATACATTTATATAATAGCCGCTGAGGATGAGAAGCAAAATATATATAATTTTTTTGTTCATCTCTCTTCTTATGTTTTATGTTATGGTTAAAGAATATATCATGCTTATGTGCATAGTTATGTATACCTATGTTTATATATGAATATTTCACAATTTTCTATTATACAAAAAAAAAAAAAATGTAAAAATAGTTATCTGTTCATAAATATACTTGCCTCTTTTTACTAAAAGTAAAATAAAATAAAACTTTAAACTCTATAGAAGAGACAAACAAAATAATTCTATTGGGATTCTCTATTCTATACAAAGGTATAGGAATGAAATCTTTTAAAAGAAAATGAAATATGATACAATATCAAGACACAATGAAAATGAATGTACCAATTATTTCATTTTAACATTTTTTATCAATATTTTGTGCTAATTATAATACCGGCAACAAAAAAAGACAAGAAAATATCTTAATGTGAATGATCACAAAAAATTGATATTTACCTTTGTGAGTGACATAATTAATATGAATGTATATAAACTTTGTAAGATGTTATGTACAATAAAATTTGTGACATGTAACATGTATGAATGAATGAATTTTTACTAATTGTTGAGATACATAATTTATCATCGTTAAACATTTGCCTAAGGCAATGAACAGAAATAACACATTCATAAATTTACATTATTTATTATTTTACACACACAATACTGCGATAAGCCAAAATGAAATAATTTTATATGTGTGTATAAAAGGAGTGACGAAATTTAAGATGAAAATTAAATCGATTTGTATATAGAGAAATTTTGTAAATTGTTCAAGGAACCACAAAGTATTAAGAGTTTTACTGCGTTGTTATTATAAGGTATACCCCAAACTATTAAAGTACTCAATTCTAAAACTAATTATTTACATGTGTGACGTCATATATAAATACTTACACACTTAACAGAATTCACTTTATAATTTATTTTGAAAATCTAATTTGAAATTCCGTATAATATGTCATAGAATACAAGGGTCAGATTATATGCAAATTAAGGAAATTGTATATGAAGTTTCAAGTGTAAGACGTTCATATGACAATTTATATTTAGGTACATAAGAAAGTACTTGAAATATGAAAGTTTATATAGTTTAAAGGCAAAAGATTTTAACATATTAACGCATTCAATTAAAATCTTTGAACAATGAACTTAAAATATTTTACAATTAATTATTGAATTGAGCTTTACTAAAGTTCAAAGAATTAGAATATAATGGATAGTAAGACGATAGAAAATGAATATGAAGTTACAGGGAATAACCAAAAAATTATATTGGGATACGGACTTTACAAGAAAACTTAATATGCCAATATTTTGAACGGAACTCATTAATTGAATTAATCTTTTGACTGTTTGGAAAACTTATATCACGTTTACCTACTAATGCATAAATAATCATACGGTAGCATATTATTCAAGAATGTTGAAAATTGGATATTCATTAAAATATTATGAGACTGTATGATCATAATTGATTTAACCAAAACCACATATAAAAGTGAGTAAAATTTTCTTTTTCTTTATGTACTCACATTTTCATATATTCATTCTATGATTCTTTTTATTGTTTGGGTATTTTAATAAAGCAATATACAAACCAACAAATGACGCGTCAATTTACTTTATTTGTATAATGTGTCAGTTTACATTTATAAATTTTAAATAGAAAACTATAATGAAACATATTCATTTTGAACGGTTTTTTTTTGATGTTGATCAAATATTTTATTAATATTCGAAATTTAATTTAATTGATAGAATATTGTTGATCGATGTTTTAAACCACGCCATGTTATCGTGTCTTCTTTAATATTGTTATAATAACGATATAATATTGTAATAAATAAATACATTACATGACTAAAACAATATATCCAGTGGACATACTTGTGACATTCGACATGATAAAGATGGACATTTGATAATCACGCGTGCGACACAAACGTTATTTATGTGAGATATTTTTATATTTTATATTTGTCGATCAATTACATTGTGTGTTTTTTTTTTCTCTTTGTTTCACCTAAATTAATTATTATCTTATTGACCCTTTTAATTATATTTCAGGGCGTATATAGATTTTTAGGGACGGGGTGATATTCTGATGTCTTCTATGTGACCTATTATATGTTTGTTTATAAATAATGTCTTAATATTGACCCTATCTATATAACATTGACGGTTGAATATATACAAAATAAACACCTTTGTCCGGTATATAATTAATAATTAGTTTGAACAAATATTTATTTTCTTACATCGTATAATAATATTCCATATTTAGTTCACCCTTCTCTTTACACATATTAGTCCATATTTAATTGATAATTTAGATGTTCTGTCCTTCCACGATGTTATGAAATATACTGGATTTGTGTTCCAATAAAACCAATAAATTTCTATAACAAATATATTGTGTAAAATCGAAGAAATTGAATGATTATATGAACTGGTATGAACGAAATCACACATTAAGAAAATCCTATTTAGATTTTCAGAGATAAAGATTGATCTAACAATAATTTTAATATTTGTGTGAATAAAGTTTAGAATTCTATATATGGTCATGTCAAATATATTGGTGATCCAAATGATGGTAATATTTTTCGAATGACATTTTAATGTCCTTTCGTAAAACATATTGAAACAAGTATAAAAGGGGTAAAATTTCATATTATTTAGGCATGAGCCTTTATCTAAAAGGAAGTGATGTTTCGTGTGTTTCGTTTACACGAATTGATATTTTATTATTTTTTTTTTGGAATATAAAATTGATGGATAAGGTGAAAAAAGTGTATGCATAAGGGTTTGAGAATTAAAGAAGTTTGTTATGTTTGGTAATAATAATAAACATAAAATTAGATAATGCGTGTGTCACGTGACATAAGATGGATATTAAAGGTTCAATTTGTCAAAAAAATATATATTTTATATAGGATATACGAAGGTATATATTTGTTTAACTCTATAGGGTGATAAATCACCTTTACCTTCTATAGTTTATTTTATCGTCTATTTGTAATAACAATTAATTTTGTTTGCCTGGAATTTCATATATGAATTTAAGTCTTATATATATATATACATTCAATTAAGGGGTATGAGTTTAAACAAACTATAATCAACAATATATCTGGACTTGACCACAAAAGTCAAAAGGGTCAGACACGATGAACGATATCTAATGTATCATTTCTCATTCCTAATAACCACAATATTCACTTGGTTGTTGGTTTCTCAAAATATTTCTCTAACAGAAGTCTAGTTAACTTTAAGATTTATATATAAACAGAGACAAAGATAAAATCATCAAAGGTAAAAGGCAATCATCACTTTATGTGTATAGATATATTTTACGAAAATGATGAATACATTGAAGAGTTTATATTGAATTAAGGACAATGATAAGCAAAATAATCCTTTTGTTTGTATTATATTGAGTTGTTGAAAAGTTGAAGTTGATTATACAATTTTCTTATAAACAATCATATATGGACTCCAAGGAATTTACATATTGCTAACATTGTGTCTTTAATTTAAAGTATATCCTTTGGACTATATATGCCCAATAGGATAAAGTAGAGTCAAATTATGACAATTCGTATTTAATTTAAGTCTAATAAAATTAAAAGAAATTTTTAAGAAACTGATTTGTGCATATAATCTTTGTGAGACAAAAGTCATTCGTAATTCATCCCAATACATTTTTCAATAATATTCTTCTATTCCTGATGTTCAAATTTGGTTTAAAGATATTATAAGTCGTTATTGAGATATTAATAGACACATACATCATCACAAATCTTCTATTTCAATATATGAACAAATCATAATTGAAGTAAATCTGTTAGCTTTCTAATTCTGATTTAGTTTTATTTAAATGATTATTAAAAATAACGTTTTTCAAAATATACAAAAAATTACTAATTTAATATTTTTAAAGAAATGGATTGTCAAAGTTTATGAAAAATTTATATGTTTCGATTTCATGTTATTCTTCTGTTGTTCTTTTATGTCTGATATAGAAAATAATGAGATGAGATTGGGGTGGTGGTTGTGGTTAAGATTAAGAAGGGTACAAAATATATTATATGTAGAAATCCAACAAAAGTTAGTTCAAGTGACATATGGCTATCTCTTCGGTTGACCACTAGAGGTTATAGGGTAGAATTGAATGAAGTGAGGAAAATAGAATTGTTGAAAGATGAAACTTATATATAACGGAATACCTATATATATCTTAGACAAGTGTAAAATTTCTTGTGTATGTTATTACTTTGTTTTAAAGGACTTTTTGTAAATGGAATGATGTAGAGAATATTAGAAGATATTGTGGTATTAAGAAGAAGGATAATAAAATATAAGACCGAATGAGAATTTTGATTATTGATGAGACAAAAAATTATCACGTCTCACTTATTTCAGATTGAAATAATCTAATTTCATAGATACAACTTCAGTATAATGTAATTCAATAATATGTTGGGTTTATATACTAATATGAAATGAGATGGGTCGAATAGTATAAGTTAAATAAACCTTTTGCATCTTTTAGCAATCTTGACACATCATATTAAAGGGGATTTAACAGGAAGGACATGATTAACATTAAACTTTGGAAAATGTGTAAAGAAGGAAATGTATTTAGGACATATGTTTAGTATGATTGTACGTTAACTTTTGTACTTAAATATAATATTGTTTTGAATGTGTCTTAAGGACGTGTGAATACAAAGATATGGGTTGACATATTTTGTGAATGAAAGAAAACCAAAAAGAGAAAGAAGAAATTCTACTGAACATGAAATGAACATTTTGATTTATCGGTTTGGGTTTGCCGTCTGTTTCGTTAAAATCTTATAGACGACTTTATGGTTTTCAGGGTATAATATATGAGTACGTGATTATGTTCATTGAAGAGGATAAGGTTATATGTATATGGAATGGTGTGATATAAGAATTGGACTGTCACATGTCGTATATTATTAATTAAATTTGCAAATAAAATGTCTCTTGGAAATGGCAACATATTTTGAGAAATCAAAATGATACAATACAACGTGTATGGATGAAAGAATTTCAAATTTTTTTTTACTAAGAATGATATCATTAATATCAGCTCAAGTAATAGATTAATTAATATTTTAACCTTCACTAAACTGTAAAAACAGATAGATTTCAATTGCATGCGAATTATCTCACGCATGCCACTTACTATTTACATGAAATCACATGCGATAATTATTTACCACGAACAGTTAATGATGATTTCACGAATATAATTTTTTTTTGTGTTTTATGTTACTGATGGAAATGAGAAGACCTTCGATGATATACGGTGGTCATTTTGTATCATTTACCTCATCGTTTTTTGAAGAAATTCCTTCTTACGTATACGCAAGATATTCAAAGCCTGTAAATCTGCGCTATACAAAGTTAAACAAAACGAAAAGAAATCTAAAAAAATGGAATGAAAACAATGTAATTGGTCATGTTTCATATATAAGACTAAAAAACCAATTCTATCTAAATTCTCATATTTGTAATCTATTCGATCACGTCTCATACGAGTTGAATTTATAAATTCAAAATATGATATCGCTCACGTTTTATCTTCCTGCTCCTTCTTAAGTCAAATCTTATACACTGTATGTATACCGGAATATGCATATATGCACCCCCGCCGATTTCATATCTTAATCTGAGAAGTAAATACAATGTTCACCAGAGTCGAAACGGAGTAGTTGCCTTACTCCGCGGAACTGTTTTTATTATTGTGAAAATGTTCAGGATTTGTTTTTTAACTTTATGACGCCTTCACTGGAAACTGTAACGCCACTGCTAAAATTTAAGAAAAATGAAATATTATGAGAGATTTTAAATTTATCTCAAGCCAAGAAATTCAAGTTCAAGAATTTTGTCTTTCTATGTGTGGTTATAATTTTATCAAGAGTGAAAGTAAAATTTGGCCAATTGCCCAGAAATATTACTTTCGTAAGTGAAATTCAACTGAGAGTTGATAAAATTTTAATACCCAAGAGTTTCCGTGGTGTAGTGGTTATCACATCCGCCTAACACGCGGAAGGCCCCCGGTTCGATCCCGGGCGGAAACAATTTTTTTTTCGATAATGTATTTCGAATGATTAAACAGTTTTTCTTGTATAGTGAAGGAAACCCGTCAGAATATAAAATGTACAAGCAGTGAAGAAAAAATAAAATATCAAAAATTAATTCGTTAAATATTTCCTCCTTTTCAAAAGTATACAATAATAAATCAGCTCCTAACCCCACCCATAAAAACAGATTGAGTCGACCGGACGTTAAATGTAATTAAGCGACTATTATCCAGATTGAATTCGCGTTTAAACAATTATTGCTATAATTAGTTAAATTTTATTTTTAAATTGGAGACCCCTGGTGTTGGATGATCATGATAATTTTATTGACTTTGATAATTGGGATAATGAAGTAATTAAACTTTGAGGAATTTTGATTGGCTTGTGTAAAATAATAATTGATGCCGACAACTGAGTTCATATTATAAATTTCAATTTAGTTAACCTTTTGACCATGTACTATCAGCAGCTACTCGTATCAGGTTCTACATACACTTATGCACATACTCATAAGCTCACATGAGTCTGTATGGATCAATTATTTGAAAACAAAAGATAATTTTTTATATGGAAATTAAAGTGAAGGTTGAAACAACCTTCCATTCATTTTTATTCATTTTGTTTAACACGCAATGCAAAAATCGATTAGATGCATCTCAAAACTGAAATAAAATTGAATCTATTGTTTATCATTCGTTACTTGTCTTTTTAATAAAGTTAATAACGGTAGGGAGAATTCTGAGAAAAATTACCTTCACACATCATTTGTTCACATGCACACGTCTTCAAACAATTCTTCTTTACAACGATGTTTTTTATTTCTCTAAAACATAATTTTTTCCCTGAATTTAATTTCGGTATGGAAGAAAACTAATCAGATAAAATACCATTCTGTTTGGTACAGAGAGAGTGTACAAAACACATCTGGCTGTGACATAATTACAGTAATTTATATAAGAAAAAAATGCTTGGAGAATTTTCCAATTAAGAAATCGATTTGATCGCTGTAGTAGATAGATTCAATTAACACCTTTCACCTTCGCCTTATATTGATTTTTTAAATTTGACACCTTCACCAATACACGCGCAAGAAATTTAGACCACCCAGAAACACTGTTGATAGTTCGACCACAATTCAATTTTTATTCAATGAAGGAATTTGTTCAACAATATTTGTAACAAGATCAAAATAAGTTGAAAAATATTAATAAGCGAATGTAAAGGGCTGGACTGAATATTAATTTATCGCTGTCGCACATGACTTTAGTTGTGATATTAATAACGTTAATGTTGATGATGATGATGATGAAAATAGTGATTTTGCAAAAAATATTTAAACGAACCTGCTTTGTACTATATACGCTGAGAAGACACGGTTAACTTGATTTGATTTAATTGACATTACAGTTTTAAGTGATTTTATTAAAAATTTTAATTGGTGCCTAAGTGCTTGACGTTGTCATCCTGTATATTCGTTCATTTATCCGCGTTCATTATATCCATAAAGTTTATGTGGAGTCCCCATGAATTTAGATGGAGTCCCCTAGTATCTTGTACCGTTCTATCGTTTAACATTTATGAACGCTCACATACTCTGAATGTTCATTTAATAATTTTTGAATTAAAAGCAAAATGGAACAAGTAATAAATTATGATTGCAAAATATTCGTATTTCTTTTGAATTGGTTTCATATAACATGTCAACTCTGATGCAGTTTCATGACAATTTCTACCAATGAAAACACATTATTCGTTTTCTTCTATACGTTCCTCCCATACATTAAATATATGAATTTACTTGACACACACACACACATATTCACACATTGTCACATAAAATATTTTTCTAACTTTTGTCTCCACATTTATGTCGTTTTCTTGTGTATTTTATTTATTTTTTTTTCTTCAAATCAAACCAATAAAATTCTCTTGTTCTCTCTCTCTCTCTTGTTTTGTTTCAATTTTTATAAGTTTTATTTTTCTCTTTTATAAATTAAAAGCTACTTAAGTGTGTGTTTGCATGGCTTTGTGTTGTGTGTGTGTTGTATGAGTGTGTGCGTTTCTTTCATATAAAAATAAATTCCAGTTCAAAAAATTAAATTGGAAGAAATTATAAAAATTCTCTAACCGCAAATAAAACAAACAATTTTTTATTCTAGTCAGATATTTTTCTCTTTGGATTTTCTCTCTCTCTCTCTCTCTCTTTGGTTTTTTAAAAATTGTGAAAAGAGGAAAAACAACACAATATATTATGAGGCGCGAGAATAATATTGTATGATATCTGTATGTTGAGTTATATATAAATGTGTGTGTGTGTGCATGCATGTAAGTATTTGTATCACATGACGACATACACCAACTAAATACTAAACATTGATGATGAAACTGTGTTTTAAAATTATGACTCCGCCTATTATTTGTGGGTGAGAAGGTGGTAATATATTATTTTTTCATTTAGGTGGGGAAATGTGTGTACACTCAGATTAAAAGAGTATTCAGCTTTTTTTTTATTTTTTTTATTTTGTGTTTGTTTGTTTGTCTCTCTTACGAGTTTTTCATTTTCTTTTCCAATATATAAAGATATGTATATAAGAATCTAACATATGTATGATTGCGCATGTACCATTTTTCAAAATAAAAATTTATATGTAGTTGATGAAAAATGAGAGTGTATTTGTGTTTTTTTTTTTATTAAAAGGGTTGTGGATATATTTTTTCATGGGAAAATTGAAGATTTTCTTTTAATTGTAAGAATTTTTTCTTTTTATTTAGTTTTACTTTTAAACTTTTTTAGAAAAGGAAATTAAAAGTATTGATTTTTTATTTATTTATTTTGTTTTCAATGAAAATATATTTAGTATTGGTTCCATAACGTTTCTTATATTAAGCTAAACTGTTGTTTATCACCCAATTGATCTCCATCTTTTCGTTAACGATCAACGAATAAGACTAAAATTGAATTCGAAAAAAAAAATCACATGAGGTAATGCTGCGGACGTATGTTAGTGCAAAGAGTCTCCAACACATATGCACTCACATAGTCAGTATATTCAAACAATAAATTGATTTTTTTTTTAACTTTATATTTTCTCACTCTCAATTTCTTGAAAGAACTTCCATACCACGATAAAAAAAAAGCAACACGCAAAAGAAAAACAAAAGATTGAAATCTTTCTTCTCGGTTCTCTATATGTTCTCTCACTCTCATTATATTTATATTTCTCTCGCACGGACACGATCAACAACAAAAGAAATAAAATAATAAAATATTAAACAAAAATCGATCATTGAGCGTTGCCATATTCATATTTACCGATTTATTGTTCATAATCGTTCAGCCGTTATTTTTTTTGTTTAACAAAAAAAAAATCATAAAAGAAAAAGAAACAAACAACAAGAAAAAAAAAGAAAAAATAAAAGTACGAAGCAGAAGAGATGAAGAGAATATTTTTACAACATTTTTATGAACACAAAATTTCTGTTTATATTTTTTTTCTTATGATCGCGCGGTAACAATCATTAAAATTCACTCAAATGCGTTTAATAAGTTTACCTTTTGATTCCAAATTTTTTGTTAATACAATTTAACTTTAATCAAAGACGGAAGTAATTGTGTTTTTCATTATTATCCTTACATAACAATAATAAATAAGAAAGGAAATTTTTGTGTATGAAATTTTGTGCAACATTTGTTTTTTTTTGTTAGTTGATCGTGACTTATTTTATTGTGCTGGTGTTTAATGTAAATGTGTTTCCGAAATAAATTCAATCACATAAAAATATATTAACGTCATAATTGTAATTATTTATGGATTTTGTGATCGATTATCATTATATCTGAAGTGAAGTTTTGTTTAAAGTTAAAAGGATTCTTATTTCAATTCTAAATAAGAGGATTTTTTTTTGGTGGAATTAAAGTGGAAGCAAGGTAAGTTTTAATACTAAAAATATAATAATAATTTATTACTTGGATTGGATTGTAAAAAAAAAAATTGTCTAATTGAAAGTGAAATCATGCGTGGGAATATAACAAAACTCATCAAATTTGGTCAGTTTCTAATTTATAAAAATATCAAATTAAATTTTATTTTTGCGGGGGTTGTACATCATTTATCTTCTTGTTGTGTTATTCTTTATAAATGTATGTTTTGAGGTGTGATTATTGCGCATGCGTGTTCCACTAATTACATAAATACATCAGGTAACAGTAATAAGCGAGGATTATGCAAAAATGCTTTTATGTGTTAAGATAATTTTTTTTTTTGTCTCAAGAATTTATTAAATTTAAGTGAAAAACTACAGAGTTAATTCCACCTTTTAATGAGTTTATTGTTTTGTCTGTTCTTAATTATGTAATTCTTCAGTCAGTTGCATTTGTTGCGCAAATGGAATTTTTAAAAGAAATTGTTATGAATAAAAGCGACATAAAAGTGAAGATTATTGTCTAATATTATTTCTAGTTTGATAATCGCTCAATTAATTTTACCAAAAAATTTGGTCGTTTTTGCAATTACCGCAAATATAATTTCAATGGTAAATATTTAACCAAACGCCACATATTTAAGTGTGTACCTGTCATAGTTCGACGAAGTCCAAATAAGCGTAGGTTTTACTTTGTGAATAATTTCAATTTATTTTATAAGAATTTTCCCATTATAAAAGAAAGAAAAAACAAATAAAACGATTTTTATTTTATATTGATTATTTCAATAAATATTCAATTCTCATAAAACCCTAATCAGAAACACTCAACAAATTTTTCATCTTATACAATTTTTTTTTCACTAATAATAAAAATAATTTCTAGAAATAGAAACAAAAAAAATATAATAAAATATAATTTTCTTCTCATCTGAAATGAATAAAAAATTATTTTAGATAAAAAATCATATATACAAAATATGGATAAAAGAATCAATTACTCACACATCACGATCTTTCATTCCGATTCTATTTCTAACTTTTATACAAAATTTTTTTTTATATTTGATTTGCAACATTTTCTTCACTTTCATACCCTCTTAATCCCTTTGACTGTTTTATATTATGTGTCCGTGTATATGAATAGTGAATGTATTTGTGTACAATTGTAAATTTCTTTTGTCTTGTCTTATAAGACGTTTTTCTTTTCTTATTTTTAAACAAAGTGCAATAACATTAGAAATACAATATACAAGATCGAATAATATTTTTTATTTCATTTTTCTATTATTCAACTTTTTTTTTTCAAAGTCTTTTATGAAAAGAAATTATTTTATTGTGCCTTGTGTTTTTTTTTTTTTTATTATTATTAAGAAGAAAAAGATACGGATCAAGTGTAAACCGTAAAAATTTTCTTTTGTTAAAAGTAAATATAAATAGCGAATAAAAAAAAAACAGCATAGAACAACAAAAAAAGTGACAAACATATTTTGCATTTCTAATTGAAAATTTTCAACCAAAAATATATTCAAAAATTAAATTTTTTTATACATATATTTTTCACACAGTGAATAGTGGGGTATTGGGGGAATTTTTTTCTTATGGCTACGAACATCAAAAGTATATATGTACATTATTTTCCATTAAATATATAAAAAAATTCCACAACAAAAGATAATAACTTAATTAAATGAAAATTGAGACAGCCCCAGACAGACATACCTAATGTAATTCTTAAAGAGCACAATATAAGGCAATTAGAGTTCAAGCAATAATAATTTTCTGATTGGAATTGGTTGTTCATTCTTCAAAATTATTTCATAAAAACAAAATACAAAAAACGGAGAGGATAACACAACAGATGTAGAAACTGAACCGCATTTATTCCTTTTAATATATTAATTAGCTTTGGTCGGCATAATTAATACTATTATATTCTCATATATTCAGGCTATAGATATATACACATACACACAGTGCACACAGTCCATGCATAAAGCATCATCATCAGAAAATTCATGAAGATTGAAGATGAGCAAAAAACGTAACGCGCAAAAAAAAAAATCGTAACTCAACGATTATATGATTTAAGCAGCTACATAAAAAGCGTATGAGAACAAAACTACTAAATGTAATCATTATGTATTTAGTCTTGGTTGGTTTTCTGCACTGTAAATTTTTTTTGTCCCTATTTTTTGTTTAACAACAAAAAAAACTTGATTCTTGTATTAAATATACTGCATTGCATGGTTGCTACCAATACGAATTGTATCATCTTCAAAAACTCATTATTTAAACTTCATATATGATGCACATATGGATATATAACACTCATGACTTATGCTATAAAATGTGTAAATAACAATTCTTCCAGACAACAACAAATAAAAAAAAAAGCTACGGCTCAAAGAAAAACAAAACGAAAAATGAGGCCCCTTTGGCATAATTCGTGAGTTTTTTTTTTATCTTCAAATATTTGTGTTTGCCTTAAACGTATTTATTATGAAGATGATCCTTTTTGAAAGTTTTTTTTACTTCTTTGTTTTCTAAAGAACACACAAGAAAATTTGATAGACAGATAGAACTCATGTTTTTATCAATTTCGCCACGATTCTATATGGGAATTAAAATGACTTCGAAAATTTTATTTTATAAAATATTCAATAGACAAACATCAAGATATTTAAATTAAAGCGTGATAACAAATCAAAGGAAGAAATAATCACAAACAAAGCAAAAATAATGAGGATTTTACACGAAATGTTGCTCATCAGATGTTCTTAGAATTAAAATATTAGAAGTGTATGTTGGATAGTTTATTCTACAAAATTTTAGTTTACCACTTAACTTTTCAGTTTCACTAATATTCTTCAACAGACATTTCACAAAAAATTTTTGATGAACTAATTCTGCATTCATTAATTTTAAGAATTCCCGACGATTTTCTTTTTATTTTATAGTTTTTATATTTGATTGTTGGAAATTTGAGTCCAAGTTCTATGTTTTCAGTTAATAGATTATTTAAATATTACTGGCCAACTTAAAGACGTTAAAGACACGCTTTATAAGAAAGTATACATCATGTAAGTATTTTGTATTTTCTTTAAAGCTTACTGCTAAACTATATTCTATACAATTTAGAATATCTTAATGGAATAAACATTTCAACTAAAGGAACAAACAGGCAATGGAAACATATTCAGTTGCTCTTCAAATTGAAGATGAAGAAAAAAATAAAGGAGAAATATTTATCTTGAATTTTCCATGTAGAAATTTACAATTGCCCTAAGATTTTCGTTTGGTAAATATCTTTTTTCTTTTTTAGATTTTCTTTTTTATTTTTTGTAAAATTTACCTGTTGATATTTTTATTTCTATCCGTGACAAGGAAAATACCTATACAGTCTTTTATTTATAGAATTTACGTTTAGAACTTTCATTGCTTTTTTTTTGGCATTTGTTTAAATTTTATATCAAACAGATTACATTTTGGATCAGTTTTCTTTTCTGATTTGCCTTCTTTTGATATGCGGTAAAGTTCCTTGATATGATGCAATTGCGTCGCATAATGACTGCCAATAATTTGCTGCCTGTGAAGTATTTTTTTTTCAGAATTCTTTAGTGTAACAATTTAACGCTGATGATTGTTGTTGCTTATAAACCTTGTATTACTTTACAAAGGTCAAATATACATTAGATCAACGTGACATACTCTGACTCTTAATGGTGCTTCGAATATAGAATACAGAAAGCAACCATTGTGTCAATTATGATGAAGTTGATGATGATTATGACGAATTTAGCAAAAATATAATTAAACTGTGTCAAATAGAAAATTGTAATACATTTTCAAGCCACATGCTGATATCTTACAATTATTGTCGTATTTTTATTGTGGCGCTTCTGTTGTGAAATCTTTAGAAAAAAAAAAGCAACCATACCGTTTTACAATGGTAAATATTCCCATATATACCTAAATAGGACAACTGTAAACCAATAAAATTATAATTCGCATTAATCATGAATATGTTACCCGTGCAACCGAATCTAAAATAATTTTTTTTTCCAATTTTTCTTTCAATAAAAGAAGCAAAAGAAAAAAACAACAACAATATTCAATTTTATATGAAAAGAAAAGAAAAGAAATGAAGTAAAATAAAGAAAGAAAAAAAAAAGTGTTTAATTTGATCAAAAAATTTCACATCATTTTGAATAAATCCCCGGCGTGCGTATAAAAAAAAAATCGATTTTTTGGACGGAAGTGATGTGTCTCGGTTCAGCTGACCAAAAAGAATTTCATTTCTTATGGTTTGATTTTTTTTTCTATTTTTCTTTTATTTTTTTTTTTTTTTTGCTTTTCTTTTTTTAATCTTATTTCAATTCGTTGTTGTTCTCTGTTATATGAATCTATGAATGAACACAAAAATTAACAAAAAAAAAAGTAAAAAAAATATACAAGAAAAAAAAAGAAGATCAACATCGACATGTCCGCATGTTTCTATTTCAATTGATTTGAGAAATTTGTTTTAATATTACAGATTTTTTTTTTCACTGTTTCTTTTTCTTTTGTTCTCATCGCTGTTGTTGTTGCTATTTTTTTTTCGCGGTTTAACTGTTTTGTATGTCCAACACGTACGAGTCAGACTAATTCCCATGGTTTTTGATGTGTTGTGATTTTTATTCGTTATATTTTTTTTTGTCATTTTAATATTTTTTTTTTTTTTTGTGTTTTTCGTTCTGTAATTTTCTATAAAATGGGAATCTGATGTTTGTATTGAGCATTTTACTGGGGAAGAAATTTCTTTTGATTTTATTTTGTATTGATAATAAAATAAGGACATCCAAAATGTATGTTGACTCTTGTACCTTTAACATCAAATAAGGTATAATCATTGAATGTATGCAGTCCCAAGTTGACGTAGTTACAGCCTCATAAAAAGTAAAGATAAAAAATCTCATTCATTTCAATTGGTTTCATTCTCTCCTTGGATACTTTATTTTTTGTTGTTGTTATTCTTTATTAAATTTACATACGGAAATTAACCAAAACATGATTAGTCTTGTAATTCTTAATTTTTTGTGTGGGTGAATTTAATTTATTCAAAACAAGGAAAAGAAACTTTAAATGTTTTATAGAAGAACTTTTTATTGATGAGCGAACTGTTGATTGATTTTAATACTAAATTACAAGAACAACAAAAACAGCACCAACAAAAGAAACAGCAACGAAAAAAAAACAAGCATCAATTTGTGACCAAGAAAAAAAAACTTTAATCGATAAAAAATTGATGATGTCAGTTAATTGACCCAATAATTTTTCTCTGATGTTTTGCGACGAAATATTTTTTGATCGTCTGTTAATTTTTTTTTTTGCTTAAAATTTATTTTAGAACTTTTTTTTTGGACTATTAAAAATGCCTTCGTGGAATTAGTGAGGCTAATGAAAATTAATTTCGGTGTGACAGGAAAAATGTCCCCTTCTGTCGAATTATGATTTAAAAATTTTGACACAGTTTTGTGTTAGGGAAATAATTGTTGTAGTTTTGATCCTATGATTTTTCAGGAAGATTATTTGACTAAAATATAAAATGATCGACAGTCAGTTGAATTGAAAGAAATAAAATTTAAATATTTTTGATGGAAAATCTTTTACTTTTAGCCATTTCTTGAAAATTTTTTGAGTTCTGAACTCAATTATGTTGGTGGAGTTCGTCTAGTTGTGGGTTGGTGGATTTTTTTATAAATAGTAAAAAAAAAAAGAGTTACAGTAAGAGAAGTTGCAACGCGTTTATCCTAAACAGTAAATTATTTATTATTTCAGAATTTTTTCTTAAAAATCAAATTATAGGAAATAATTGCTTTTTCTATGAAAAATAAAATCAAACCAAAATGCATTTTTTCTTTTTAAATAAAAATTATTGAGAAAATATACAATATTTATTCTGATTCTCATTCCCATCATCGTCCACTTTCTTTTACTCCACCCACTGCCAATGAATCCCACTTCACTCCCTTAAAATAAAATAAAATGTGTCCATTAGATTTTAGAGTACGAGTCGATTTGTTAAAAAAAAAACAATTCCGAATGGAAAAAGAAAACAGAAGAAAGAAAGTTGAACATTAAAGGAAGAAAAAAAAAACAACAAAAGTTGTTTTAAAAAAGAGAAAAAAGGAAGGAATAAAAAATGTGAAGAAATGAACAGCAAAGAGAGAAAAAAATACTTCTACCCTTCTTGATGATGATAATTAGAAATGAAAGACGAACAGAGAGACATGTGGCACAGTATAATATACGAGAGTCTATTTTTTTTCCTTTCCTTTTCTTTAATAATATTTTGTCTTCCTAATTTTTTTTTTTTTTTTTTGGAAGAAAAAGAAAGAAAAACAAAAAAAAAAGTTCCATCATTTCCCATTCCAATAATAATTTACTCCTCTGTCGTTGTTCTGAGAATGAAAAGAAAAAAAGAAGAAGTAAAAAATTTTGCTGTATGTAAAATAACCAGGAATGTTTTTTCTTCTCTCTCTTTCTGTCTCTCTCTCTCTATATTTTTTTATTATTTCAAAATAACGCAAATGAGGAAAAATACCGAACTCATTCCACGTCTCTTTACACTCACTGATTTAAAAATATAAAATTTTAGTAGACGAACCCAAAAGAAAAGAAAAAGAAAAAAAAAATGGAACGAAAAGAAAAATAAAAGCAAAAAGAAAGTAAGTAAAATTTTATAGTTTTGTCATCTGTGAATTTTCTTATTTGCGTTCTGTTATAACTCCCTCATTTTCCCTGTCCCTTTCTTAAATGTTATTATTGTTATTGGAATTTTCCTCCTTTATACCCGTTTTTTTTTTTACTTTTTTTTTGTTTAATAACAGAAGAGAGGTGCAATGTACCGTATAGCAAAAAAAAAAAGGTTTTTTTCGGGTTTCTTTTTAAAAAGTATGGCTGAAAACACCCTTTAATGAGAAGGTTTTATATGGGTGAAGTTATCGACAATGAAATGGAATGAGTTGTATAGGGGTGGTTGATTGAGGGATGTACATTTTCTCTTCCATCATTTTTCTTCTTCTGTTGTTTCTGTTGTTTTTTTTATTTTTTTTTTTTGTTACACTTGTATCGCGCGTGGGTTTCTTTTCCCTTCGTATAAATAAATATTCATCCATTTCACTCTCTAAGTGAAATTAATTAGATATTAAAAATAGAAATAAAATTTGAAGAATTGAATAAATAGGAAAGTCATTTTGTGAGAATGTTTTTCTTTTTCTATATTCCATACCATTTTTTTTTCTTTCGTTTCTATTTAATGTGTTTGAGGGTGATAATAATGTGGGGGGGGTGGCAAATGTAACAGACCGATTGTTGTTGATTGGTTGTCAAGGAATTGATTCTTCTTATATTATTTTTGTAACAAAATAAAAAAAAAATATTAAGAACTGTACGTGTGAGTGTATATGTGTGTTTGTGATTCCCATACAAGAGAATATTCATTTGTATAGATGATTTTGACCCAACATAGAAAATTTTGTTATCTAAAATAATTTTTTTAATGTGAATATTTATATATTTTTTTGAAGGTTTTTTCACGTTGACATTAAAAAAAAAAGCAAACAAACAAACATAGAGGAATAAACGATGGTACTGATGAACATTGAAAGAGGGTTATTTATTTTAATATTATATTTTTTTCTTTCGTAGAAAGGAATTTTTGTTTATTTTTGTCGCTTGTATAAATTCTATGTTTAAATTAAATTGAAATAATATTAATTTACCTTTTGTGACTGACATTAAATAAAAAAAAAACAATTCACCCACACACACACAGAAAAGAAAATTAAAATGATAAAAGACTTCTTTTAATGATTTTGAGGTAAGAAAAAGGGTTTTTTTTTATATCATCATTGACACAACACATTTATATTTTCCATCAAACATCTAAATTATGGTGCTAAAGTTTACATAAAATATTTTCGTAGGCTTCAATAACAAAATTGATAGACTTGGACAGTTTTTAAAATTCAATTCAAGTCGTAAGAAATTAAACCATTGATGAGTAAATTTAAAATGATTTTGTAAATTTGCATTTAAGTTAAAATTTATTTCTTATCAATAAATAATTTTTGTTAGGATCAAGAATACGAGTGCAATTTAATGAAACGCATACGGATATTAAAAAAATTAAAAAAAAAAACAATCCAAATAATAAAACTGAACTAAAAATGTAAAATTGTCGACTTTCACTTTTACTTTTTATTAGACTTTCTTTCTTTACTTTTTTACATTTTTAATCATTTTTACGTTTTCTTCTTTTTCTTATTTTTAGAAATTTTCCACTTTTTGAACAAAAGAAAAAAAGTAAAAACGAAAAGAACAAAAAAGAAAAAAAATTCTTCACCATGTCCTTACCCCAACAAAAAAAAATCGTCTATTCAACCATTTTAATTGTGTTTACACCCGCACACCATCGGTCACTATGTCACGAGGTCAAGACCACATTAAACCAAACAATGAAACAAAGATTTCAACAGGAAGAAAAAAATAATAAAAGGACGTAAAACCAAAGTGAAAAGAAGAGAGTAGCGGAAATTCAAAGATCATTTTTGTTAAAAGAAAAAAAAAATTCCAAAGACTGGACTTTAATTAAGTTTTTTTTTTTAAAGACGAAGGAGAGACGTCTCTTTGGTTTTTCTTCCAATTTTTGAATATTTTATTGAATTGGTGAAAAATCGAACGGAAATTTTTTTTCATGGGTTTCTTCGGTTAGTTACCCATTTTCCCCTCATTCCTCCAATTTAAATTTTGTCGCGCATTCTTTTTTCTTCGTGGTCGAATTAATTTCCTAGGCCTTATATTTATTTCTATAATTGTGTCTGTGTGTGTGTGCAACACTATCTCTATCTGTGAATGTGTGTGTATGTATAACGCTATCTTTTTGTCAGTGATATATTCATCCCTTATGGCGTTAAGTTTCTTTTATTTTTTTTTTTGTTTTCTTTTTTCCTCTTTCATTATTATATTATTGTTTTCTTGTATGAGTGTATGTGTATGTGTGTGTGTATGTGAATGTGTGTGTGTGTGTATTACAATTCGTCCGCCATAGATTTTTTTACCATCAAAAACCACCCAAACGATCCTCACCATCCCATTCCAATAAAAAATAAAAAGAAAAAGAGTGAGTGAGAGTGAGAGTGAGTGTGAGAGAGAAAAAAACACACAAACTTCAAGTCCTTTTTCTCATACTAATTTATTCTTCTATACTTTTCTTCATATTCTTATTCTAATTCTTTGTACTTTTACTCATTTATTTTCTAACGCAATGTGGAATGATGTTTTGTGTGGGATGGCAAATGGGTGGCTGGTCTTGGTGTTTCAACTGGAGTTTAAAGTGAATGGGTATGAGTTTTTGGAGTTTTTTTTTGTATTTTAGATGAACAATTTTTGTAGCCTTCGAATTTTTGTAATGTCTACTTATATGTTTCTATGTGTGTATGTGTGTGTGTGTGTGTGCTTGTTTAACCGGAGTAAGGGGTTGTGTATGTGTTATGTGCGTGTATAGATTTATATTATTCTTCTTTTGCTTCGTCTTCAAAACACATTGGTCGTTTCTTAAAATAATGTAAAGAATACGAAAATATATATAGAACAGAAATAAGAGAAAAAAAGAAAGAAAAGAAAAGAAAAAAAAATCGTTGTAAAAGGGGTCGCTTTTTGGGGATGATGATGATGTTGAGGGAGGAAGAATTTAGGGGATATGTGTGTGTGTGTGTTGATGGTTGCTGGGAAAAATAATAATCAGGATAGGACTAAAAATAAAGGGCACAAAGTTGATGATTGTGATTGTATTTGTAAGCGATTTAAAATTGTGGTGTGATGAGATGAGGTTGAGGTGATTGGACTTCTTTCTTTATCTACTTATTCTTCGTCTATTTTTTCTTCATCTTTATTTTCTTCACTCGTATATTTTCTTTTATTTACGTTGAAAAAGAACAGAACCGATTTTAAAGTATTTATATGAGAGATGATGGTTTATTGTTGTTGTACGTGGTATACGCGACGACGATAGGATTTAAGTTCGTCAAGAAATTCTGCACATAAAAAAGGGATGATGTGAGTATGAGGGTGTAATTTTTTGTATTTAAAAAACAATTCTCATCCCTTTAACGAATTTTCTTTTCTTTTCTTTCTTTCTTCTTCTTCTTCTTCTTCTTCTTTATTTATTTCTCTCTTCTCATTCCGAAATTTTTTCCTCTTTTTCTTCTTATATATTTTAATGTGTATTTATATGTCTGTATATGTACGTATGTTTATATGTATGTACGTATATATGTGAAGAAAAACGTTCGGGGTGTGTTTTAATTTTAAGAAAATTTTAGATCGGGGCGTGTGATGTCTTAAAAATATTCAAATGGATTTTATATGGAACGCATATACGACACACACACACCCACACACACACATTTGCGTCTATATTTTAAATTAAAAACTTTTTTTTCTTCTCTTGATTAGAAAAAAGGAAAAAAAAAGAATAAACGAAAAGAGAGAAGAAGATTTATTTTCCATCGTGTACCACCCTTTTTTTTAACCTCCCACATTACCCCTAATGTGTAAAGAAGAAATCTTTAGTATTCGCCTGTTCTCGTGTGTCAGTTAAGAGGGTTTGGGTGGTGGTTGTTGTGAGGTGATGGGATTCCTATTGATTAATGATAAAAATAGAAATGAATGTAAATAAAAAATTAAGAAAATATTTTCTCTTTCTTCTTTTTTATTTTTTTTTTTCTATACGGAAAAAAATCTTTATTAAAAAAAAAAAAAAACGAAAAAAGGAAGAAAACATCAGAAAACATAACTGCGAATTTTATGTTTTCTTCTTTTCTGTTTTAAAAAAACAACCCCAAAACCGCACATCATCACAGTAAGATGGGGTTTAATATTTTTTAGAAGAAAATGTCAGATCAAAATATTAATTATTATTTTAAGGTTTTTCTTTTCTTCTTCTACTTCTTCTTCTTCTTCTTCTTCTTCTTCTTATTTTTTTATTCTGGTGCGTATAAAAATTGATTAATAATTTTTTTCTTCCTCTTCTTGTATTAATTATTTTCTATATACAGAATCATGATGATGATTATGAGAATGATGATGATGATGATGATGATGATGATGAGGTCAGGTCAAAAGTGAAATCGTTGATCTTAATTAGTGTTACGATGACGATGGAAATATTATTATAATTTTTTTTTTGCTTCGCTTTTAAAATGAAAATTCATAATATAAGTCGATCTATATGGTTGATGTTTTGATATTAAAAGTAAAGGAAATACAATTTTTTTTTCTGGTATGTATTTATGGAAACAAAAGAAAAACGGGACTATAGAAAGGGAGCTAAGAGGTTATATTATTTCACAAAGAGGGATAGAAAGGCCTTACAAGAATACAAAAGTTCTTTTATTTTAAACTTTTTCTTACAACGGATTATTAGAAAATTATTGAATGAAAATGAAAATCCCATAATCATCTTTATTTTCTCTAATTTCTTTCGAGTCTACTGACTCTGAATCTGTCAGTTTAGTATACATATGTACGTTGATAGAAACATAAACCAAAACAAAAAAAAATAATTAAAATTGTAAAATTTTAAACTTTGGCTACAAATTTTTTTATTTCATTAATTTTCTGTATTATTGCTTCAACTCCGCCTCTTGGAATTATTCTTAGTACAAAATAATTTGTTTACTAAAAAAAATTTTCATGCGCATTTATATACACTCCTTTTACTCATATGAATCATTTTATGAATAAATTTCTTCATACTGAGTGACATCAACGAATGTCACACGAAACTTTTTTAGTTTCTACTTTTTTTTTTCCTTGTAACAAAACAGCATGAGATAAAAATTTACCCCTTTGGCTCATAACAATGAGCACCAAAAAGAAAGAAAAAAAAAATATCTACATAATTCATATACAAAAAAAAAAAAGAAGAAGTTCAAGTCGTTAAAATCATCTTCAAAGTTCACTTTTATAAACAAAAAAAAAAGCAGAAATAAAAAATTGAAAAGGAAAACTGTCCAAGTCCTTCAAGTTTTCATTTTTTACTTCTGTTTTCTTTTACGTTTTGTATTTTTTTTTTCTTCTTTGAGATGGGCAATGTTTTTCTTTATTCAATGGAACAACTTTTTTTTTTCTCTCTTACTTCTGAATATTATTAAAATTATTATACCGCAGAAAAAAAAAATCAGTGATGTGTGAGATTTAAAGAGTTTTCTTATATTTTTGCTTTTTTCTTTTCTTTCCTTTTTTTTTTTTGTTACATTTTGTTTCTATACGAAAAAGATGATGATGAGGGTAAAATAGAATATAACCAAAAGCAAAAAAAAAAAAAATTATATAAAGGGATGGAATATATAAAAAGGAGGGTATACTTTTTTTTTGTGTATTCTTAACGTGATATAACTGTGGCAAGGCGATAGAGAAAGAATAAGAAGAAGAAGCAGAAGAAGAAAGATGCTAATTAAAAATTCTCATTCAATTTCCATAACGTCACACACCGAAAGACACAAAAAACTCTTAAATACGCCATTTTGTTACGATAAATTAAGAGATAAAATTCTTCTTATTTTTCTTCTTCTTCTTTAAAAATTCTTTCCCTTAATTGTGTGTACAAGTATATAATACAAGCGGACGACATTGAGAGATTTTTCCTGTTTTTTTCTTTCTTTTTCATTTTAAAAATTTATAGAATATATATATAAAGATACACGCACACACACACACACACACATAAACACACCAACAATTTTTTATTTTTTTAGGTTTTATATAAATTATGTTGATACAGTGACATTGTCGTTTTGAAAATCTTAAGTTCTAATTTAAACCATAAACATTAGAATTTAAATTCTAGCTGAGAATTCTTATAGTTGTCATAGATTTTTTTTTTGGTGCTCCTCTTATTTTCATACGTTAATATTTTCACTTTTACTTTTCTATTCGTTGGTTTTCGTTTTGAACTTCGCCCATATTCAGATTTAATTATTTACTGTAGTTTTTATTTGAAGTGTAACCTTTTTTGTTCACAGGAAACCTACACTTAAATAAATTATGAATACGTTAGTGGAACGACCGAAATAATTCTTAATTTTTAATTTGATCCTTTGGTTTGATTCGCTTGGGTTTTGAAAATTAAACATTGGCTTAAATTTGGTCTGTAAGTTGTGCTACAAAAGTTACCAGCAGACTTATTTTTCTGTAATAGGACCTGTAATTTTTTTTGACAGGAGAAATAACTAAACGATTTGATTTATAATAATTTTTTCAATTCATTTTAAAACAAACAATCTTTATTTTCATTACAAAGACAAGTTTCTGATCCCCATTACAAATTGACGCCACTGATACATTATTTTCTTCGTTAAGGCAAAAAAAAACAACAAAACCTTTTCTACTAATTTATATCCTTTTTTCTTACCCCAGAATTTAATATTTAAGAATGTATTTTGTATAAAGAAAAATTGATAATTGTGGGGCTGGAGTCAGTGGATCTGATATATACGTTTTATACGTACGTATCGCTATTTATGTATAAAATATAAAACGAACACAGAAAAATACAAAAATACAAAAAAAAAAAGAAAAGGAAAAGAACAAAGTAAGGGAAAGGTGAAGGTGGATGAAATTATATGTAAGGGGATGAGTAGTCGAATATGAAACATAATTGAGATGCTGTGTGTTTTAATTTAAAACGAAAAAAGAAAATATTATAAAATGAAAAATGGTTTTTTTGGTTTTGGATTTTTATTTTTCGTTTTTTTGTTTTTCGTTTTTTTTTTAATGAAATTATTTATCAAAAAAAAAAAAACACATACAAAAATAGAATAAAAAACTGTGTTTCGTCTTCTTTTTATAAAGTTTAATAAAAGTTCGCCCTTATAACGTCCTTGACTTTGACCTACGATCGTCTAGTAACAGAAAATAATGTTTTTTTTTTTTCAAAATACTTAAATAGAGAATATTTGTGTGTGTGTGAGTGTGAATAAGTGTGTATGTATTATGCAACGTAATTAAAAAAATATTCACGTCAATGTAAGGACAAAGGGCTCATAAGAAAATAATAATAATAGTTATAAGTTTGAAGTTTAATGAGTGAATATATTTATTTGTTGGCATAAAGATATCATTATTATTTTATTTAAGACTGACTAGATGATTGGTATCTTAATTTTCTATACACGCACAACATTTTTTTTTTTGACATGCAAACTTCCTTTTTTATTATATTTTAATTTCAGTTTGTAATTATTATGGTCTATAGACGAAATATACCATTGGGTTCTTTTTTTTTATTATTATTCCACACAATATATATTTTTGAGAATATGTTAGCAGGGTGAATGGATTAAGGTATGAATTCTAAGTTCACAAGACAATTTAATATATAGAAAAATATGTCTTTCTAATACTCATAAATGGATAAATAAATTCTAGTTTCAATTTAATTCGTAATAATATATTGAAGGGAATATTTTTTGTTCATATAAATGTATTAACACACCAGTGAAGTGCAGTCTAAATGTTCAAAATTTTAAATGAAATTTTCAGTGGTCAAATAGAGGAAAGCCAATGGAACATTGTTAATCACAGATTTCAGACATAATAGTGAAGAGACGTATATCGTGGTTGAGAGCAAGACTAAATTATATTAAAACTCCAAAGGTGAACTAAGAATTAAATTTAAAAAAAATTGACTTAGGACGTTAGTGCGTATATCCCAGATTTTAATTTCTTACCCAAAAATTTCGTGATTGTTGGAAATAAAGCAATATTTTTAAACATAAAACTGAACATTAAATGTTCAGTCAATTAAAACATCAAGAATCTTATAATTTATTTGAAATGAAAAAACAAACTCAAAAAACAAAAAAGAATTCGACAACGCCACTGTAATCTCAACCAAAGAAGTAGAAAAAGAAAAAACTCATTCAACCCTTTCCAAAAACATTAAAAGGAAAAATGATAGGGTTGGAGGGTATATGGATTTTTTTTTCAGGTTTAAAGAAAAATATAAGAAGAACGACCAAGAATGTACATAAGAACCCATCCAGGGGAGTAGAGAGATGAAAAAGAAAAAAAAAACAAGAAAGAAGAAAACGAATCTCATATAAGAAATGAACAAAAAGTACGAGTTTGATTGTTTGTTGTATGCGGGGAGGCCGTAGGCGTAGTGGGTGGTTTTTCTTATCAGGGGTGTTTGTTAATTTTTGTTGGTATTTATAAAGAATATTATGGTATGATGTGGAGGGATCGAACGTTTTTTGGATTTCCATGTCCATGAGAATTTTAAAGTAAAAAGAAAAGAGTTAGGCATGGTTTGGATGTATGATGATGATGAGTTTTTTCTTTTTTCTATACCAGGGGGAATGGATAGGAGGATTTGCTTTACTTCTCAAGAAAAATATAAGACAAAAATGTTTTGGGTTTGTGATCATATACAAATTAAGGGTGTGAGGTAACGAAATACTGATTGTGTGTGCTAAATTTCGTGTGTAAAGCAAAATGAGTTTATGGGGGGTCGTTTTAACCATTTTCCTTTCATTTTATTTTTCATATAAAAGAAAAATCTCAGGCTATAAGCAGCCATCGTTATTCTTCTGTATTTTTTTTTTGTTGCCAAAAGGGTTGAAATTTTTAACCCCTTATTCTCTCAACCCTTTACTCAGAATGATATTTAGCATCGCACGTAGCACGCGCTTTTTCTTTCGTCTTCTCACATCATCCCTCAATATATTCTATATATTTGAGATAGATATATTTATGTTATCCTTTTTAACGAAAACTGAAAAAAAACCAACAACAACAACAAGTAAGGGAAAATAAGAATTTTGAAAAATTCTAAATCAGCCATTTTGTTTTTTGTGGTTTTGTTGATTAAAGAATATTTTTCCACAGCAGAATTTCCATCCCCCGCGTCGAATATTCATCAGAACTGTTTCAATAATAAGAACAATAAAAATAATGAGGATTATGATGATTATAATGATCATAATGATCATTGTGATAATAACGATGACGTAATTAATCAAAGAAAAATGTAACGAAAATAAAAATAGTTGAATCCCCATTAGACTTCGACTACGTTTGTATCGGTTAAGAAACTCTTTCTTCGTACCTTCATTTTATAGAGGCAAAAAAAAATCCAATTCTTCCTTTAAATTTTTCTTAGCCAGAAATAAAGAAGATTAGATAAAAACACAAACAAATATTGTTTGTAATTGAAGTGATTGCTACAAAATATATAAATAGAAAAAGTAAACAGAAAAACTTTTGAAACTTTCATTTTAATCGTTAGGGGCAGGAGGGTAATATTGTGCGAGCATATTTTAAGATTTCTGTGAAAATGAATTGGATTTTTACTTAAAATATACGCCATACATCATAAACCTAAAAAAAATGTACAATTACACAAAACAAAAACAAAAACGAAAAAAAAATGTGACGTTTTATGGCTGCCATATTGACTTGGATAAATGAGATAATTTATTATCCGCGTTTGTTCGCTTTTGCCTTTTAGATATAAAATATAAATATAAGACAAAAATATATAATAAGAGATGATGAGAAAAAATAAAGAAGGCCAAGCACAAAAAAAAAAAAACAAAAACAAAACAAAAAAAAAATGGAAAGAAGAAAATTTCTTATTTTTAATTGGCAGAAGGAGTGATGGCTGTCAAGGGACTCTGTGGGGTTGTTTATCCGTTCGTTTCTTATATTATTGTATATACATATATTGTAATACATTATGTCGCTTCGCATCTATGTATGTTTGTATGTGTGCATTATACCAAATGGGGTGGACATTGGGTGGACTATGGATGGATGTGGAAAAAAAATTGGAAAAAGGGTTGATGCTTCGGTTGAAGTGATTTCTTAATTTTAAACGAATGAAACGACGTGGGAGGTTTTTTTTGCCTTCTTTTATTTAAGAAATGAGGTAATTTAATTGTAAATTTTGCGCAATATTTTCTTAGCTATAGATTTTTATAGAATTTGTAATTATTGACGATTTTCTATTTGGATTTGGATTTCTTTCATATTTGAAGTTAAACAAATCAAATGGAAATATATTACAATTTTTAAAATGAGAAAAAGTGGGAAAGTACCGTATGAGCTAATTACTTTTCGGTTAAAAACTTACAGAACTTTGATTCATTCTTGTTATCATAAAATGCATATTTCTGTACGATAATTGTTCTTATACATTCCACCTACAATTTATTAATATAAATGTGATGCATCAACACGAACTTCTTTTGTTTAAAAATCATGTCAAAGCTAAATATTACAGAAATCTGATTGTCTAAAGTCCAAAAAAAAAAAAAAATCTGTTTTGTGGCGCCTCCACCGTTCTTCTATTTTGTTGCAAATTAAATTTAATTGAGTACGATAATGCTTTTAATCGAATATTCAAGTGTGATATAGTTTGGACAATAAAGACACTTTCTGTGTTTGGTCAAACAAAAGAGGGTCACACTTTAAACCTCTGTGAAAAAACTCTTTAACCTTTATTAACCCCTTTGGTCAGTTTTTTTTCAATTGTTTATTTGTTTTTTGTTTGTTGTATGTTAATAATGCAAATTACATCAGTAAATACAACAAATTGGTCATCTTGATCCGCTAGTACATAACAACAATAATAACCCCTTAGTATATTGTGTTCCTAAAAATTTACAAAAAAAAAAAACCTGAATTTCATTGACCCTAATTGAACAACGTAATTGACTCTCATACCCCTTTTGTTATATTTTGGTGTTGACCAATTCTTAAACCGGTTCTTACAAGAAGGGGTCATTTTTTGATTGTGATATAATTTCGATTTAAAATCATGCAACGTCATTTAGGTCCATTTATGGATAGGGCCTTTTAGCTGATTGTTAAGGACGTATATCGTGCTATTTAATGCGGTCATAATTTCAATTGTTGTTTCACCAAATGACCGTACATTTTTTTAAATTTAAACTAACTGATGATAAATGCGTAATAAAATGCGAATTATAAGGGGTGTCTTTAAATTCAAATTTGTTGAGTACTCTGATATTTAGTAACGAGATTATAGAGTTAAAATGAGATGGCTAAATAACCAAAAGTGAGTAGTCTACACAAGGATATAAACCAGAATACGTACACTATCTTTTTTCAATTATTACCAATCTGGAGATCCAATTGAAAATGTAATATTTTATATCAAAATATTTTTCATTTAATCATGTCACCACAATTTCACCCACAATTTTCCCAAACATATAAAAAATATTATCTCCCATATTAAAACAAAGAAAAACTTTTTCTATTTCAATTCTTATATTTAGCTTTTTGTTCTTGAGTTGCCCTTCCACTTTAAATTATTATTTTTTTTGTTTTCTTCTTTTTTTACATCTTAGAATAAATCTGTGAATACAAAAAATAATATTTAATTACAAATTTGCAAATAAGAAAATTCAGGATTTATATTTATTTATTTTTTCTTCTCGTTAAAATTTCTTGGGTTTTTTTATAAACTCTTCGCATTTTTAAATTCATTCGAGAAAAAAAAAGAAAAGAAAAAGGATAGAAAAACATTCAACGTTTGGCATAAAAACTTTGAAAATCTTCACAGCCCAGTCAAGTAGAGTATTTTTTTTTTGTCTTGTTGTTCTTCAGTATAACTTTTAGTATGAGAAGATGTGAAAATGGAAAAAAAAAATAAAGAAAGAGTAAAAGAAAATTCTGAAGTCTGGATGAAAATTATGGTTCCACCTCATCCTACACTTAAAACACCCATAATCCATCCCGTATATATCCTCGTCATAATCATCAACGGGAATAAAATAAATATATGAGTTTTATATACTTGAATATTCACCCCACAAAAAAAAACCTCATACCCTATTTAAATTATGTCTTATTTAATGCAAAGAAATGAAATCTTCCTCTTTTTTTTTGTGTTGTTTTCTTCTTCATCGCGTCTTTCTTACTTTCTTGTAAAAAATTTATGCTACAGACTAGAGTGAGAGAGTTGCAAATTTATAAATATAAAAAAAAATAAATAAATATATATAAAAATGCACGTCTAGTCAAGAGTTAAAACATATCTATCCATCTCATGTATTATGAAGAAATAAAGAAAAATATGAAAATATGAAAATTAAATGAAAGGAGACAAGGAGAGTAAAAATAAGTTTGCAATTAAACGAAAAGATGATGAAGAGTGGAGGGAATATAAATATAAGAAAGATGTTGTGAATTGTGAAAAATATGTATTAAGAAAAATATTTTCGCGTTCATGAATTGACCATACCAGGAAATGAATAATGTTATGGGTTCTAATACTTTCATTTGAAACAATAATTCCGACATAATTAGTAGATCCAAAATAAAAGCTTAAATGAAATTGTTTTTGGCTAAGATTTTAGTTTCCCAATTAATTTTATATGGAATAAAACCAATCTACTAAAAATTGGACCATTATTAAATCAATGAAATTGATCTTGACCATTCAAAATATTTAAATCAAATAAATGGATTGATCTGAGTTAGTCTCTTTTTATTATTTATGTTCTAAACTTACACGATACAAGAATGAACAACAGCTCCAATTTTTAATATAAAAAATTTAAATTTTATATGAATTTTTCTAAAGCTTTAAATAAATGAAATGTTAAAGGTTAAATATCTTGAAGTTAAGAAACCATAATTTCAAACAATTTCATCTTATGAATTTTTTATAGCTAGAAAAAAAAAGAAATCATTTCATTATATGTCATCATCACCCATAAATCCCTATAATACTCATACTGTCAAATCCAAAAGTTACCTACCTTCTTGTTGTATATAGGATTCCTTTTACAGTCGCACAAATGTCAAATAAATTTAAATGAACATGTGCAAAAAAAAAAAACTAACAAAAAAAACACGAGAAGTTAAAAGGTATAGGCATGAAGAGTGACATTTAAATATCCTGTATCGAGTAAGTATTTTGAGAACTGTGTCGTTTTCATTCCATCATGAAAATACATTAAAATGTAAATGAATTAATGTGAATTAAGGTGTAGTGTTTGTCTTTGATTATGTTTAAGGTGGTTAGGTGGCAAATTATTGTTTAATTTCTTGATATAATTTTAACAGGGTAGAAGATGAAAATAACAAATTATTATGTAAAATATTTAATGTCAGAATTAACACACGTAAATAATTTCATTGTAAAAATTTACGAGAAATTATAATAAAAAAAAGAAAAAAAAAAAGAAAGGGTTTTTTATTCCAGCAAATGAAATGATCACACATTAGTGAAAACGTTAATGAAATTTGGGAGGTTTTAAGTGTCAAATTTACATGACGTGTGTAGTCTACTAATGTAACAAACAAAAGAAGAAAATTTATATATACCTACCGCCTGTAATAAAACACAAATTCATCGTGTATAGTTTCCTTTACCTCATTTTTTTTTTATATATTCATTCTTTTGTTTGACGGTAGTTTTATCGTTATACTTTCTTTTTGTTATTTTTTTTTTTATAAATTGTATGAAAAGTGAAGGTTTTTTTTGTTTAAATTTGCATATCATCACGTTTTATTTTTTCTATGGATAATAATTTATTCCAAAACCAAAAAACCAAAAAAAAAAACAGTACACATATTTTACTTAATTTTCACATTGAAAATAAATTTATATGACATTATATTCGTCTCATTATCAAAAAATAATTACTCAAAGTATAATTAATCAAAATCTTAAATTTTAAAAGATTATGAATATTTAATGCGCTTTCATATTATAAGTCAAGAAATTGGTCAAGAATATTATATTATATTATACGATTTATTTAATCGTTCCAAGATTAGATCAATCACGCTAAAAAAAAATCTAATCATATATTTCACTCACTTATGAAACCTCATACTTCACACTTTATTTATTAAATTTGAACAAATTTGGAAACAAATAAAAACAAATATATTTCAGTCTAAATTCTGTCTCATAAAAAATAATTTAAGTCATCACACATCTGTTTCTTATATAACAAAAAAGAAAAACCTAACAACAACAAAATTTTCTTTTTACTTTTATTTATTTATTCTGAAAATGTCTTAATTTAAAAGATCTCACATGCTATGCTTCCTCTAACTTCTTTTTCCATTTTCCATTTTCTCTCATTCCAATCGTCACACTCAAGCACACATATTGTGGTAAAGTGAAAATATATTATCATATTTTTCAATGATTTTCCCTCATATGGTTGTCTCATAAGCCCACACACTTTATTGTCTCAGCTTTATTTTAAGTTAAATACACGTATTTACTTCCTGCTTAAAAACGAGACAAAACATTATAATTTTTATAATCAACAAAATTATTCTAATTATAAATTTTAATTGTAATTTTGTGGTGTTGTTTAATTGGCCCATTAACAACTCCCTAATCCGTGTCTGATATACCAAATGCGTGAAGATGAGTAAATAATACTGATAAGGTTATTTCACATATATAAAAATAAGTATTTAAATTGAGAAAATACTTTTGTACTATTAAAACACACATGGCTCCTCTTTTATGTATCTCATATTATTCACTCAAACCATTTACACTTATAATATACACAGTATTATAGTCAACCCATCTGAATTTAAGCCCACTTTCACCCAATTCCTCATATATAACTCATCCACGAACTCATTCTACTTTTCTCTTAAAAATTTATACAAGAAATATATAAATACAAAGCATTCATTCAATATATGAGCGAAGTTGTGTGTGTAATTTTGTTTTTGTTGTTTCTTTATTTCATTTATAAAAAACAACTTATATATACACCCAACAACCCACCACATGCCACAAACACATATATATGTAGCATGTACTTATATGTCATTATAAAACAAAAAAAAATATCGACTAAGAAAAAAGGAATGAAAAACGAAACAAACAAAAAATTGAAAAATGTACTCAACCTCCATTATGATGAGGAGCTTTTAGAAAATATAAAGTTTCGACACATATCATCGATGTTTGTTGTATATTTCTATATATGTTTTCAAGACTGCATTCAAATAAATATATTGTGAAGAAAAAACATCTAAATGGAAAAAGTACTTATTCCTCATATGAACATATGAAATTTAAGATGTTTTGTTTATTTAAAATAGGGTATAAAGAATGTTCTTTAAGATGATAGGGTTCACTTTTTATATATACGTATAATTTCTTTGTAGGTATATGTGATGATGAATGAGATGAATATTATTTACTATATTGATACGGATCACTAACTTTATGTAAAATCAATAAATTTTAAATCTTTTGTTTGTGTATTCCAATGTGAAAATATTTACAAGATGCGTAAATTGAAGCTCTGGAAAGGATGAAATAATCAAAAATTTGAATCAAATAATAAATTTTATTCCTTTATTATTGATGACAAAGATTTATTCAAAATGTTCGACATTAGCCGTATATCACTAAATCTCATCCCCTAAATAATTCGTTATTTTTCTAATACAAAATTCATTCCTATGCTTGTTTTTTTTTTTCGTACCTACAAATTATATCCTCAACCCATTTTATAATTCAGGCATTCGTTGATGTTAAACAGAAACACATCGTTCTATATCCACACCCTATTATCTTATTCCTTCAATAACCTTCAATAAAATCACGTGCTGCTTGTGAGTAGTCTTAAATGTATGTATGCAGATGTATGTATGTGTGTGTTATGGAGGTAAATTTTTTTATCTATTTAAAGGATGATATGTGATGGAAATTGAAAATAAATTTTTTCTTTCTTCTACAGTTTTTCTTATGTCTTCTTTATTTTTGCTTTACCCCAAGGGTTGGATGGGTTCGGGTGGTGTATTTAAAAGAGATGAGGAAAAAAACAGAGCTTTGGTTTATATCATTCTGAATACACACATATACACACATGTGTTGGGTGGATCCGTCTAATTCAGTTAAAAAATGCGCCCCACGAGACTCTTATTTTTGCATAAATTTTTTACGCGTCGCGTCTTGATAAAAATATATTTCCTCTTCATTTTCTTTTACATTCACTTTATTTATTTGCATTAAACGATGTGTGATGTTTTATGAAAAAAGTGGAGGATGGTGAATTTTTAGAATCACAGGTATTTGATTTGCTTTAACTTTTCTCAAGAAAAAACAAATAAAGCAGGATAAAATGAATTGCAGAAATCAAATTAAATTAAAAATTGCTGACAACGCGGTCAGTATATTATAAAGTTTTCTATCAATCACAGACGCATGTTCGTTCACCTACTTGTGTTATTTATATTTCTTGTATTTCCAAATACGACCCTATTCCACCCACTCAAAACTAAACTCACGTAAGTAAAGTTTGTTTTGCCATACAAATTTTACTTTTATGCTTTTGCCCGATTTGACCTCTTCATTAAACGATAAATTCCGTGTCAAATTCGGCAAAGTAACATTATATGAATATCGTGTGTGTCTGACACACAAAACAAAATCAAATCACATGATACCCATACCCAATTTAACTTACCCCCAATCTCATCAAATTTTCCATCTGACTTCTACATGAGAAAATCGATTATAAATGTAAGGAATAATATAAGAAACGGTGAGACCTACTCATTCCATATCATTATTGTGATCCAATTTAGATCCGCTATACGTAACCTCATATACTGACCACGCACGCACTCAAAATAGAAATCAACGCAAACTCGAAATGTTCTCTTATCAAATGAATTAATCTAAATATAAGAAAATATAACAAAGAAAAAAATTAATATGCGTATTCTGTGTGAGTGTGTGAATGGGTAATGTGAGTGGACTGGACAAGGGATGGTTGGTCATTGTATAAGTTAAACAGTAATCACCGGACAAAATAAAACGCAAGTTTAACCAAATATGAAACCAAGCAAAAAATAAATATCGTCCACTTCAAATTGTAGTTTTTTACCTCCTCCTGTAGTTATTCTTCAAGCAACTTCTTCAATCATTTTATTTCCTAAAGTTTTTATTTTTGAAAAATAACAAATGCAACGATGAAGAAAAAACCCTGAAAAAATATCTTCTTAATGAAATATTTCTTATATTTTTAATAGGATGTTCTTTTGTTTTTCTTCAACGTAACAGAATAGACATTATTGCAAAAAAGGAAAATTCATATAAGTATGAAAGAAAATAAATATTCAAGTGAGTATTCAAGAATATTGTAAAAACAATATTTTTCAACATCCTTTTTATTCACAATGAAATCCTTTTTTAAGACTCTATCATAATTATTTTCATAATTACAAATTCAAATGAATTTTTCCTTTTTCATTTTTTTAGTTTTTCTGTTATTCCCATATAAATAAATTTTTTTACACAACTTCTTACACTTATTCAAAATATTTCCGTTTACTGTATTGTCGTCTACAATATTTTCACGTAAATCTTTTCATTTTTATTTTCAGTTTTCATTCTTTTCACATAAAATTTTTTTCCCATTCCCCTTTAATGAATAATGCGGTTTGATATCAGAATAAAAATTACATTTTTTAGTTTTATAATTTTAAGTTCAATTCATATTTTATTTTTGTTTTGTATTTTCTGTAAACTTGTTTTGTGGTTTTTATTAAAAATTTTAAGTAAATAGTGAATAGAAGCTCCATAGTTTCATTCGCTGACAGTCCTTAGCAAATGAATAAAATGTAGACAAGTTTACCTTTTACTTATATTTAAATTTTATTTCTAAGTGAAATAAAAATTTTCTATTCAAGAATACATTCGGTCTAACTAATATGGGTCAATTGGGTATCGTTTGCGAATTGATGGTATGCCTCTCGACGAACTGTGAGAATAGCAGAAGGAGTAAGTCCTATGGAAAACATCAATAAAAAGATTCTCATTTTTGAAAATATTTAAAAGAAAATAAAAATGAAACAAATAAAGTCCTAAACCAAAACTTTCTTTCTGTTTTACATAAAAGACATGCATATATACGTCTCTATCACCCAACACCCACTAATAAATAGGGTTGCTTAAAAATATTCTCGTTTTGGTCTCGTTTTACACTAAACCGTAAAAAATAAAATTCAACAGTCTTATAGAAGTTACCTGCTGATTCCTTTAAATAGTTCCATCTCGAAAAATGTTTTGGACAAAGTTTATTGACATCGATTGAGGACATATTTACACAACCCTATTTTTATAGGAAAAATTAAATATTGTAGGGTGGTACTATGCGGAACCAAAGTTTTGTTAGAAAAAAATGCACAATTTTTTTTTAATATTTTAAAATTACAAGTCGCAATTTTTTTTTTTATGATTCTTTTTTGTTTGCAATTTAATTTTTTTATTTGTTGTGAAAATGTCTAAAACAGAAAAGCATATGCAAGGTTTTACAACCACCTCGTATTATTTCTCTATTCTGTTTACAAGTTGATCGATGAACTTTATTTTTCATCAGTTTGTCAAAAATTTATTTCATCAAAAAATTATAATTGTAAATTATTAAAACAGAGAAACAATTGATGAATAACAGAACACTACATTTTATTTAGTTATGTGACAATTTATTTGCAGACACGTAAGTCATATGAATATACTTTAACACAATCTTCTGGGCATTCCCAGCTGATCAAATACACTCTGGGTTGTATCATAGATGTGGTCAAAGTAGGAAATACTTTTTAGTTTGGAAGTAAAAAGATTTGAAAAGATGACGATGAAATTCTTCACTGAATAAATGATAAATTTTTGAGCAGAGCATTTTGTTGGTTTTCCTGAATTTCCGCCAAAAATAAATTATGCAAATTATGCAAAATTATTTTTCTTCAAATAAAAACAAAAAAAAAATTATGCCTAATTGGGTAACCCTGAATTTCAAAGTACAACAATAACTTTATGCTTCTTAACAAATTTTTTTTTTTTTAGATTCTTTTTAACCCTCGTCATGAATTTCTACATTTTCATATTTTTTCAACAATTTTTATTCAACCATTAAAGTCTTGACCTTTATGGTCTGTTATGATATTGTGGTGACTCTGGTGATGACAGAAGTCATTGAAAATATAAAAATATAAATCTTATTTATAATCGAGTCCAAACCAAAACTAATAAAGACAAGTTCGCGCGCCCAGTGAATGGAATAATCAATTTCTTAATATTTTTTTGTGCGTATTAAATATTTTTGCCTTGTAACCGATTTAGTTTATTTTGAAAAAATTGATCTCTTTTAATTTTCTTATGATACTGAAATATTGTTAGGTTTTCATGGGATATATTTCATGTATGCGTCTAAAGTTAAAGTTTTATTGACGAATTTAAAATTCAAACTATTGTAATATTTGTAATTTACACAAAGTTTATTCCTGAAGTAGATGAATCTTTCAAATCTCTAATTTTTAGATTTCACTTTTATCTGTTTATGAAATACTGATGATTGGGGTGCATTTTGCCATATTAAAATGTTGAATATCCTTTCATTCGATCTGAAAAACTTTTTTTCTGTTCAAGAAATTTTTTTCAATTCTCTGCTCCAATTTAAGTCACATTATTCAATAATTTAATCTTTTCGTTATAAAAATACAAAGTTTACAAATAAAATAAATTATTTTAAAAAAAAGAAACATTGAAGCATATTTTATTTGTATCTATCAATCAGTTTAATTCTCACACAATTCAGATTTTTGTGCACACACACACAAGCACACATTCTTATATAATAAATTATTGAATTGGTCTGCGGTCTTTATATTCCACTGAAAGAATATAAAATTATATGAACGTATTTTGATGAATATACAAAATTATCGATCGATCTTCTGTATATGTGATTTCAATATCAGAAAAAAATCAAGAAGGAATAAAAGAACTGAATAAAAATGAAAAACAAGAAGAAGTTTCTTTAATAAATTTAATTTGCGGTCTCTCAGTGATGATGATTTCTTATGATCATAACATAATGGAATTATTGCTGATCTTCAATTCAATACAGGAAGCTAATTTACTTTTATATTGCACTTTGCCAATTGCATATGAGATGATGACGTTGAATTTACTTTTTATTTTCATTTAATGTCTTTAGATTATGGGATAACGGAATATAAATTCTTTGGAAAAGTAAAAATAAAAAGAACGAAAAAATTAAATGTTTGATCGTAGAAATGATTTTTTGTTTTTGTGTGATTGTGGAATTTATTTACAATTGTCTTTTGTTGGTTAAATTTTTCTCATGAAATCTATAAGAATTTGCTAATAGATAATTTGAAGATGATGAGAAACAATGATCACAAATTCATTTTAATTAAAGTATTATGGATTTAGGTTACTTATTTCTATCCCTTTTGTTCATATATGAACACGCATAACAATAACCGTCATTGTACAAAAAATGCAGCATAATAATACATTATTCTTTTCACACTTCTAAACAAAAAGTGTTTCAGAAAATAATAATAAAGAAACCACAGAATATGTGAGTGTAGCATAGTCGTTTAATTTTTTATGATAAAAATTATTTTATCATTTTCTTTCTTATATATTACGACGATCAACAATATTGTATTTTTATATGACGTTGATTATAATCTATTTGTACGCGCGATATATAATATGTGCTTCCAGTTCATTGTTTTAAATAATTAACCACTAAACAATCATTCTTCATGTGCATTCATTCTTTTGTTAATGCACTGGCATCATATATGATTAATGTTTATCATTTTCTACTGTGTGGAGTGGAGAAGAGATAAAAATTCTAATAAATAAAATTGCATCCTCTGAATGAAAGAATATGTATGACATGTTATATTGTTTCTTTTGTTATAATTTATGTCATACATTATATGTCATATTTGATCGTATGATTTAGCAATAATAAATCATTGTTTAGTGCTTTTTTCACTTTACTATACAAAAAGTCAAAGCATAATGTGAAAGTTAGTGATAACATTTTTTGTATAAACTGATTATTATTAAGAATAAAATTCAACAATTGAAACAAATTGTGTATGATAAATAATTGTACCCATATGAGCTGCATGATGCAATTATGATACGTCATATGGTGAGTCATATGACTGCAGATCTTATAAAGAAAATTATATTCAATTAAGAAACCATCCTGATGTAAAAATAAGAAAAAATAATGCAATAAAAATATAAAATGCACAAAGTCACCTTATGATCAAAAATGCAAGTCATAAAGAATTTAATTCTGGATAATTATTATATACGTTAATGGGAATCAGAATTTTTGCACTTATGAAGAAATATTTTAGTCTGTGGGAATTTTATTCAATCAATTATAATTATTATTAAGCCCCATCTTTCACATCATTCTCCTTTAGATAATCCGATAAACAAAAATATATCAATGAAGAAATTGTTTTCAATCAACAACAAAAATATAAGAATTGGTAGAAAGGGGAAAAATAATAAAAAACAATAAAAATTTATTTCTGTTAAAAAATGGAAAGGATTGGGGAGTGTAGGTTTTCCTCCAATTTCCCCCATTCCAAATTTTTTCAAAAATTTTAATAATCAAACCGTGCACCGCAATTGCCGTGTATGTTGACGACAAAAATTGCTAATATAACGACAAACTAACCAAAATTACCATAAATTAATAAATCAAATATGAAGAAAAATGAAAAAGTTTAACCTTAAAAAAAAAAATGAAAAAAAATGAAAGGAAAATGAAAATTTTTCTTTATTATTATTTTATTCTGATTTTTTTTTTGTTTTCATTATTGGTTTTCATCAACGGGGTTGGTATTATGAATGGGGGTACGCTCGTAAAAATTAGACATTTATTTCATTTCGATTCCTTTCTCTATGATTGGTTTCTTATTAAAAATGTCAAACTGAAACGGATTTCAAATAATATTTGTTTTTTTCTATTTATTGTTTCTATTCAATGAATTATTTTTCTACCAAATTACTTATAATATTTTATTGTGAAGGGGATGAGCAGCAAGGATGTGTGTCCTTATATTGAAGTTTTTATTTTTCCTTATTTCAATTGTAGTATTTTAAGTCAGATTTCTCCATTGTCAATTCTGTAATTTCTAGAAAACAGAACAAGAGTTGCAATTAGAATAAACAACAGAAGAGGAAGGTTAGTGACTCCGAAATCACCTATCGTTATATTTAGCCCTATTTTTATAAAGATTCAATAAACTTCAAGAAGAAATTAATAGAAATGATAACAATTAATTAACGATTGATTTCTGATTTAATTTTAATTTGAATATGTTTGAAGAAAAATTTTAGGGGATGTCTTTTTTTTTAACTTTGGGTGCCAATCACTGACTGTCACCGTTCTCTCTCCGATGTCGATATTTTATTGTCTATAAAGAAAATATTATTCAACGAATGTGAATCCAATTAAAAAAAAAATATATTTAATTGGCGTCCCATAATATTCTGTTCTTATTTTTTTGATCAAAATCAATCGTTCGATTCTCATGCTTCTATGTTTGTTTTTTTTTTGTCTAAATAAATATTTTTTATATTTATGACGTCACATCGCGATTTATGGAATGCTGGGATTGGTTGATTGTATACATTCGAAAATATACGATGAGACTTTTATGTCACATTTTTTATCCATTTTTATGTAATTCCATCATGTTTTACATGGAAATTATCGTGTGCATGTAATTTACGAATTAATAGAATAAATAATCGTGTGTATAGTTACCATCAATGATAGAGTTTTAGTTTTCCTTTTGGAGTAGGGGATGGTTGAGGAATATGAGTTGAATGAGTTATCGATGCTTATGTTGTTGAAAAGGGTTAAACTTTTTTTATTATGTAATTTTTTTTGGGCTGGACTGGATTGAGGGATTTGGGGAAATGTGTTTTTTTTTGTTGAATGAAAAGAATGCGAACGTGGAATTTTATTTATAGTTTTTTTTTTTAACTTTTTATGTAAGTTGGGTAGGCATGGCTTTTATTGTAGAAGAAAAAATTATATCGAAACTTTATTAAAAATTTATTTAGAAATAAAATTTCCTTTTACTTTTAATAAGGACGTTCATGCACATACACACATACACACCAACTGACGATATTTAAATGAGTCATAAGAGTTTGAAAAACAAAATGATTTCTTTTGGGACGTCATAAAATAATAACGGCACATAAGTATAATTGTTTCATTGTTTTTTCCTTTTCCACCTTTTAAAATAAAATTAAAATTTTATAATTCTGAAAAATCCGATTTACAAAAAAAATTGCCAATTTAGGTGTTGTGCATGCGTGTTTGTGTGTATATGAATGATTAGAAAAAAAGAGGCAATAATGTACCTGCATTGGATGTTATATGAGCACAATAATAATAATATAAACGTCCCTATGAATTTCTAAGAATTACCTGCAATTCAATGTTGCTTCTAAAACAACATTTTATTTCTTTATTGTATTTTTATTTTTTGTCGGCTGATCCTTTTTGATATTTTGGCTAAATTTTTGACCTGACAACAGAACAAGGACATGATGCATGCACATGTGAAACTAAACGTTACAAAATTATTGGATTTTCCCCACGTTTGATTGTTATAAATTGTTACGCACAGGACTTACTTTAAACAAAATAAGGATATGAGAAAGAAGGTCTAAAGGTCTAAAGGTGCTTTGTATTAAAATTACGTATATGAATTTGGAATGTACTGTGGTCATTCTATTAATTTTCAATAATGTTAGTTTATAAGAGATCTACAGAAAATTTATACCTATCTCATCTCATATAACTTCGTGTCTTAAAAAAAAGTTTTATATTTTTTTATTTTGCAGAATTAATTCACACGATATAATAAATAATAAAATATGAAAAATATATGCGACACACCTACGTTCATTTAATAATCGGCTATACATAAAGGTATATATACAACAATGACAAATATACAACAAACAAACATGTTTGAATTTCTGAAAAATAGCAACATTTAATGTTACAAGAGAAAAATCAAAATACAGAAAGAAAAAAATCTAATTAATTGTAACATGAAATATACACAAACATATACATTCGTAATCATCTGTAATGAAATATTATGTTTTATGGTGAAGAGAAGATTATTATTTTTATGTATGTACAGATTTAAAAATTTTAAGAAATAAAAAAAAAGTAAACAAGTAATAATTTAAGAAAATACATTTGGTGGAATAATTGTAAATTTAATCAAATAAAAATTTAACAGATTTTTGAGTACAATTAAGTCTGCGTTTCAAACAATTATTCTTTATATATTTATTATTTATGCGTCTACAGTCTAAATTTTAAAGTAATTGTTGTTGTTATTTTATTTAATGTTGTCACCTTAAGGAATTAAAACATGATTCGATGTTATATATGGTCGAAATTTAATGGATCAATTTTATATTGTAGTACAATCAGAATGACGTCTTCTCGTAAATAAAAGTGAACAATTTAATTGTTAGACATAGTTTTTTTGTATAAAACTTTTCATAACGTTGTAAACGCGATTAAATTATCAAAAGACCTTATGAACTTGTATATGGAATTATATTGCCAAGTTATCAATGTACCAGTATTTTTATTTGAATTTCAACCAAAGTACATAAAAGTACAGAAGACAAGAAAAACAAAACAAACCTCAAACCATCAGAGTACATATAACCAACACGCGTATATAATTTATTCACTTTTTGTTACATTCAAAAACCCTGGCATAAGAAGAATAAGGGGAGGTGAGGTCACATTTAACTTCGGGATGTTGCATGAATTATGAATTATTACAATGACAATTGAAAGTGAAACAGAGAGAAAATAGAAGAAAATCTGTTATGAAAAATTGACAATAAAGTTTAAAAAGAAAATATTTATAAATAATTAAGATAAATTCTCACAAAGTAAAAAGATTTCTATAAAATTGCATTAATGGATTAGAATATAAATACTTTGTGGTTCAGTAAAATTTTAGTCCGATAGAAAATGAGTGCCTAAACTATTCTAAATAACTTTCATTAATCAGAAGTAGAACAGAAAACATTAAAATCTAATAGAATGACATTAGGTTATTGATGATAATTGATAACCGTTGGTAAGGGAAAAAAAAATTGGGGAAAATAAAACACATAACATATACCTTGTTTATAATTTTCAGACATAATATTGTCATATTCATAAATTGAGGGTCGCCTGCATTTATAGGTTACAACATTTATATATACGCAGGTATTTAGTTACAAATATATGGTGCCAAAATTCTTCGGAAAATCCAGACTTATATATGTCTGAATTGGTGAAAGTCACGTATTTTCAAAATAAAATAAAAAAGGAATAAGTTTTGACCGATTCTTAGAAATTTAACAGAATACAAAAAAAAAAAAAAAAGACGAAGGAAATTAATAATAAAAATGTTGGTACCTGTACAAAAGGTATATTATGTCTCATCTCATATATCGTCTAGAAATGGATTATCCTATTTTATATATAAAAGGTATATGTTTTGTCATTTATTTAGCAAATTTTTATGGATCTGACGTCATATTGTTTGGTGCCAGTATTAGAATATTATGTTAAGATATAGAACCCCCGTTATTAATTTTAATCATACATAAGACATTTTGTTAAATCTTTCGTCCATATTGTTCACTGAAATTCCCTTATTTTTGTTTAACGAAAATTTGAACTAAACAAAACACGAACCCGATTTTTTTTTCTATTTATTTTACTTAAACTACACCACTGTTTTAAATTATCACCCATATTTATTATTATCCTTTTGTAAATCTATATTATTCTGTATATTTTTACTGACCTAATAATTCTGACTATATGTACTTAAATCGTTTCACATACAAAATTTCTATTTCTACCCTCAAATTATTCCTATTCTTCCCTTTCTTCCATTTTTTTTTTTTTTTTTTTATGCAAAATTATTTTCTTTTCATTTTACTTATAATTTTTTTACCTGGCAAAAGAGGTACAATTTATATATATGAGATATTTTTTACCTTGATTTTTATACTTTCTGAACATATATAGATAAATATAGTTATGATGATGGGATGGTTGAGGGGAAAGGACAAAAATGTCTCAAATATATGATGAACATAAAAAAAAAAAAAAAAGTTTTGCAGAGAAACGATGGCAAAGCGAAAAAAAAAAAAAAAAAAACCCCCTCCTGACAGAAAATTAAATTTAAATTAAAATCTGGAGACGAAAAAAAAAAAAATGAAACAAAACCAGATTCTTTTTCTTTTCGCTTTCTTTTTTTCTTTTTTCATATATATTTTTAGTCCAATTAAGGATAATTTTTTTTTTCATCCAACTTTTTCCTTATGTGAAAATTAATTCAAATGGAAATATGCAAATTGTTTGAAGATGGTATGTACAACATATATATTCATCTCTTGCATGTAGACACAAAAAAAAACAACAAAAAATAAATAAATAAATAAAATTGTTTCAAATAAAAATAGAATATATTCTGACTTTAAAGTGAAAATTGTTTCTTTTTCTATCATTTTTATAACAAAGAAAGGAAGGAAAAAAAAAAATAAGGGGACGAAATTGTAAAAATTTCTTCTTCTTTTTTTTTTGTCTCCTTTTTTTTGTGGATGAAAAATTAAAATTTTACTTTTAATGAATTTAATATAAGAAAAATTTAATATTGAAGAATGGAAAGTCATATATGTATGTATGTATATATTTGTACGTATAAATTATATTGTTCCATTTTATTCCCTAAAAAAAAAAAACGAATGAATGAAGTACTGAAACCCCACAAATAAATAAATGAAAAAAAAAAAAATACAGTCTGCATATTTTTATGTTGAAAACGTTTAATAAAACAAAGAAATAATAAAGATTATGATTCTGTTTTCATTTTTTTTTTAAACTGAATTTACATAATTTATTAAAGTTATATATTTCTGTTTGTCTGGTCACAGATGATGTACATATTTGCACTGTCCTTCATTAAACATTCACATTAACCGATTTTTAAATGCATTCAAAAAATTTTCACAATCAACCAGGAAAAATTAAACGTATTTTTTTATCTAAATAAGAGAATCACAAACAACCAATAAGTTGACAAATACACATAAAATTCTCTTTAATGATCATATACAAGATGACCATTTGATCGTTTTAAAATCATCTCACACTGTAAATCACTTCTGAAACTATTCATTAAATACCAGTTTTTTAGATTTTATATTTTTCTTTATACAAAAAAAAAAAAAAACAGAAAAACTCCTACTGCTATCCACATCGTCATCAACAACACAGCAGCATACAATCTATCAATTAATTTATGAAGAACCAAAAATAAAATGCCACTTCATTTTAAAAATCACTTCATTGTCTTAAAAACAGAAAACAAAAAAACAGAAAAAAAAGAAGACCAACAACAACTAAATGTTTTGTTGTTGTCTTTTACTATATTTATTTATTTATTTATTATTATTTTGTTATTTTGTTATATTTTGTTATTTACGAAAGGCATCATCGCACGCATACGACATGATATAAAATACCGTTTAAACGGGTTGCGTATGCTCATCTTATTTTATTTTCAAATTTTCTATTCTAGAATCATATAATGGATTTAGTCCAGACATTTTAATGTGTTATAGTATGAAGACCATAGTTATAATAATCTTCAGTATATAGAATTACATCCGTTCTTCTAAAATAATTTTTCTATGAGTTTTTGATGATGACTTTTATTTTAGAGAAACTGAAATCAACGAAATGAAAATTATGTGGAAGTGATCATTAATAAATTTATACATATCTACGTTTATTCTATTCTAAATTGTCTTTTTACTTATTTAAGGATTCCATTAATTCATACCCATCGGACTCTTATCGTAGTCTTATCGTACAATGAATTTATTATCGATCGGCCATTTTCAAATTTCACACAGAAGAATGCACTTTAAACTTGTTCACTTTTTTATTCTGTTGCCGTTTTCTTTGCGAATTACAAATTCCATATTATTTCTGTGTCATTGACTTTAATAGAATTATGTTAACATTATAATAACTGACTTAAGTTACTGACATAACTCTTAAAAGTCAGTTTAGAATAATATTATAGATATTAGGAATGACATATATGTGTGAATATTTGATGTGACACCGTAACTAACATGACACATTTTATATGATTGATGGAAACTAGAAAAAAAAATTCACATGCGATTGTATAATTGTTCACCAAAAAAAAAAAACCACCAACAACTTTAAGATCGTTTTCTTCCAAAAACAAACCAACAACAAAAAAATAATAATTTTGCGCTTAAATCTTTTATTTTGTTTTATTTTTAAAAGAATGAAAAGAAACGAAGAAAAAGAATTATTAAAGATTTTAATCTTCGAATAGGTCGTTAGAAAGACATAACATAAATATGTGGATGTTTTTCTTTTTATATTAAATACATTTGTTTGTATTTGTTTGTGTATGTGACTATATACAAAATGCACTATTATTATTTTAGTTAAAGAAAAACAAAACAAAACATAAAAAAAAAAATAAAACATTTAAACTAAAAACACTAGAAAAATTATCATCTTTTGTTTTGTCGTCTAACAAAAAAAAAAAATGTATAAAAAAGAAGAAGCAATCTGAATACAACACAAGAAAAAAAAAGTCTACACGGAAGACATTAAAAAAATATTTTGGTTTTTTTTACTAAGAGAAATTAATTTTATTGTCAGTTCAGGTCATGAATTTAAGAAGAAAATTCTATAAGTATCTTTCATAGACAAGTAAAATTGGAATGATCCCGACGTTTAATCTTATCAAATGTTCCTAATGTTTTAAGTTTTAGACTCCCGTATGTGTTGAGTTTTTCAACAACAGATTAGTAGAGTTCATCCATTCAATGCCAATTCTTGTCCAAAATATTTGAAAGTGCAAGTGCAATGTGCAATGATCATAAAATCATAAGCATCCAATAACAAAGAAATATTGGAAGTACGGGAACAATATCAAAAATTAGTCCATTTGAATCTTGAGAATTTTATTGAAAATTCAAATAATAAAACAAAAGAATAATTTAATAATCGATAACGTTTGTACATAAGAACAGAATTTGCTTAACCAACTTTTATCCATTCTTTTACAATCTCATAAAATTCGACATACATCTTTTCTATTCTCATTCCTTCAAATAGAAAAATCAAATGCAAAATAGGATAAGAAAAAAACGAAAGAAATTCTACTCCCTAAATTTCCTCACATCATAGAGCACAGAACACATTTGACATTCGAATAAAATTAAGAAAAAAGCAAAAAAAAATTATGAAGAAGAAGAAGAAGAAAAGAGAAGGATATAGGTGAAGAGTGAACGAGAAGAAAAACCATATAATTAATGATTTTTATTTCCCTTCCGAATAATTTTTTCTTCATTTTTTTTTTCGTCGTCGTCGCCGTGCTGTGTCTTAATTTTTTGCTTCTTAAACTTTTTCTTTTTTTTTCTTCTTCCCTCCACGCGTTTTTTTTTTCTTTTTTCTTATATTTCACGTACTCGCACGCGGGTGGAACAAGAAAAAAACCCTCTGTCACCTTGCTCATCAGTTCTTTCTTAGTCAACATCCCAACCACCCCCTTCTACACAAATCACCCAACCGCCATACATTCATATGAGTCTATTTTTTTCTTCCATCATGCGTAACACTACACACACACACATATATACACATATACACATACATACATACAGATCCTTATACAATCGCAGATAACCAGATGATGGTGTGATGGAAATAATTTTCCTTCATTTTTTTTACTTTGTAAAAAAACATGACTGTGGCAGTGGATGGGTAGTGTGGTGGATGGGTGGCTTAAGAAAGGAATGAGTGATTCAAATACCACCCAACTTCTTTTTTTTTTATTCTTTATAATTCTGTTTATACATACGAGGGAAAATTATGTGAACGCAAAGACGAAGGGACTCATGTTTTTTTTTTCTTTCTCCAAATTCAACTTGTTCGTTTTTCTGTTTTTCCTTATTCTTTTTTTTTTTTTTTTTTAATGAACTTTTGTGCGTGAATATGGTTACGTACGTATGCCTGTATGTGTATGTTGTATGTGTTACGTGTTTAACTAGAGTACCCATGGTGAATTAATGCAAATTTGACTAATCAATATACACACACTCACACATATCCATACACTCATACAAATACATATAAAGGAACGCACATACGTACTTTTTATATTCAGTGAAGAAATAAAAAAAAAAAACTTGAGACCGAAAATTAAAATGAAAAAAAAAAGAAGGAAAGAAAAAAAAAAGAATGAAGAAAGAAAAAGAAAATGGAAAAAGAAAAATTCGAGAAAAAATATGTATATATATGCTTGATGAGATGTATAGAAATGGTACCTTTAATATAAGGGTGTTGTAGAAATAGTATGAGTATCACGTTGATGTACAGGCATTAATATAAGGGGGAGAATAATATGTTGAAATGACGATATGGTTGTGTGTATATTTTTTTTTTTGTTTTTTTTATTTTACTTCTAAAATTTATTTCACATGACCAATTTTTTTTTTGTTTTGTTTTGTTTTGTTTTCTTTTCTTTGTTTTTTTTTTGTCATGCTTTTAATTTAAAAACTTTTTCATAAAATATAATTTAATTTTATTTTCTTAAATAAAATATAAAGAAAAAAACAAATAAATGTTTGTTGTTAAAGGTAACTCTATATGTATTATTTTACACGCGTATATATCAGCATGTCAGCACATCATAAGAATGAAAGTGTATTAGATTAATATCGCACTTTTTTTTTTTTTTTTGGTATATTATTATGTTAAAATATTCTTTAAATCATAATTTGTTTTCATTAGAAATTTATTCTATGTTTTTATTTTCAAAGTCCATTTAAATGAATAGTTTTCTTTATTCTTAATTTGTTCATTACTTTATTTAATTTCTATTAGTTGATAGTTGCATTCAATCAATTGTCACATCAATTTTTATTAATTTTAAGGGTACTTGTTAATGGTTTTTCCTTTAGTTGAGAAGGATTTATGGGTATTCTACATCAAAATTAGATTCAATAATATAGGAAAAAATTGTGACAAAATTTACTTAAAAAATATCATTTTGTATAAAAATCGTTGTATACCAAAGACAAATAAATTAAATCCTTTATGTTATTTTAAACATCGGTATTATATGCACCAACAGATACACTCTTTCCATTCATTCAAAAAATAAAGAAATAAAACAACCCCCAGTCGAAAAAAAATATACAACCCCTAACGTACAAAATAAAACATATAGTACTCAAAACTTCATCGTAACCAACAAAAATTCCACATACCTATATTATTATTATACAGATATGAGATGAGTAAGACTCATTTTCTTCTCAATCCCTCTATCTTCAAAAAAAAAAAAAGTTTAATGAGATTTAAACACACACACACACATACACATAAACATATGCATAGAAAAATACACATCCGTAAGTCTGTATACACAAAGACACCACATCAATCTTTTATATTATTTTTTCTTTTACTTTACTTTACTTTAGTTTACTTTTTTTTTTTCCTGTGTGCTGACAATTTTTCATGGTAACTTTTAACATTGCATATAGAAGAAATATTTCTTTACATATTCAAATGAAAGCATATATATGCATGTATATATAACATACATACGTAAATACATATAGACAGATTTATAAGACGATGAAGTAAAAAAAAAAAAAAACAAGCATAGATATCGTTCCTGTCATTTGAATTTAATCTACCTATACTCAAACTCTTGTATTTATTATATTTACAACTCCTTTTTAAATAAAATATCCTAAATGACAATTCTTACAATATATAAATATTCACCAGAAAGAAAATAAAGAAAGATATATACAGATGAAATGTATGTATAGGAAAGAACGATGTGCGATATATAGTATGTGCTTTAATTCATATACACAATCAGATATACATATATAAATTTTCCAAAAAATTTTCATATATACATATGCTGTTGTTTTGTTGTTGTTTCTTATTTAAGGGTAGATTTAGATGGGATGTGTATATATATATATATATATATTTTATATATTTATAGAAAATATATCATATAATATGATAAGTTTTGTTTGTATTTGTAAAACATCTTATTCAACCAAGATCTTGGTTTTTTTTTAATAACAACAACAAAAATATAACAAATAACAAACAACAACAAATAACAGCAACAACATACAATAATAATAAATAGAGAAAAAAAATTGTAAAGAGAATTTTTTTTTTGTGCTCATCTTCACTGTCATTATCACTGTATGTAAAAAGTCGGATGTCGAGTTAAAAGAAAAATAAATATGCATGTATGTTTATTGTATTGTGTCTCGAGTTTTTGTTTGTGACTTTGCGTGAAGCAATAATATATGGTGCTTTTTTTTTTCTTCCATTGTAGACAAACTAAATATATTCTTAGAGACGCAGCATTCAATATTACAATTTTATTTTGAATGAAAATAATGATTTTTCGAAATTGAATTTAAAACGGATAAATAAGATTATTGGTCATCTAGATAATAGTCTTAACTCTTTAATAATATAATATGAAACTTGTATGATTAACAATAAAGCACTTTTGTTCTATGATAATATTGATGAAGTACAACGACCCTTTATAACTAGAAAATAAAAAATTTCAACCACCCTTTTCATTTCAATGAACTAAAATAATATGGTTGTAGCACCCATATAGGTAAAAAAAAAATATGTTGAATGACTCAATTTAGAAGAAGAAGATAACAACACATTTATTTCCGTATCTTTTCATTTCCCTCTTTTCATTGTAAGATTTTTTTTTTTAAATTCTTTTGTTCAGCTTAAATGTATGTGTTTGTTCGTGAGTTTCCAACACTGTATACATTTTTATTTTTATAACATATCCGCGAGAATTATTATTGATCAAAATTTTCATAAAACCTTACCCTCTTCACTCTTCCCTCTACAAGAGGTTTTTAAAACTATAGAGAATAAAAAAAACCAGCTCAACAAATAAACTTGAATATATGAACTGCGAGCATATATATTTACTTCCCATCCCATTTTAAATTCTACCCGCAATGCATAATCATTTTACCCTTGTGTTTTAAATGTAAAAGAAGATGCAAACTCCCTTCCTCCTCATTCTTATAAAGCCAACATTTGATGAACCATCATAACTCATACCAAAGTTATTTTATTAAACTTTCTTTAAAAACAGTTTTATTCTCTTCTCTCTTTTTTTTTTTAATGCTAAGAATGCAAGAATTTAATTCGTCGTCTATTTCTTTTTTCTCGATATAGAAAATACAATTATATAAGGATATGTAAATGTTTGTACATATGTATATAGAAAGAAAGAAGGATGAAGTGTTCCTATTAAAAATTTTTACTTCTTTTGATTTTCATAGTAAATTTAATTTTGCTTGCATCATCAACATTTTCATCATGCCTCAACTATATCATCAACTTCATTATTTTATATTTTAAGTTTCCTTCTTATTCCTTTTTTTATTTGGTGTTTTAAGTTGAATCAGAATATCTCTCTAAGAAAATGAAATAATCTTATAATAACCCTATAGAACGGATATTAGACAAAGGTTACCTCTGTCTGTACATATTCGAAGAGGAATTTATTGAAAGAAAAATGATTCATTCAGAAACAATCACCTGACAATTTCTATTACTAATTTCCTAAAATATAAAAATAATTGGAAAATCAGAAAGTTTCAATCTAAGAAATCTAGAACACGCTTACACACACACAGTGACTAAAAACGAAATGAATAAAAGCGAAATGAAAAAAAAAACAACAATAAATAATGCCATCTTCCATTTGAATTTATTATTTTAGATTTTACAGAGAGAAAAATCTGAGAATCTTTATTGTGTAAATTTTGTCTCACTCTAATTACAAATCGAATGTAATTCGAACAATAAAAGAAAAGCTCTATTTTTCTTTTTCATTTTATTTCTTTCTCTCTCTACTAATAATATATTTTTCTTAAAACTTTCACTATTTTTTTTAAAATTTCGTAGTATTGGTGTAATACTATGTAAAATTTTAAGGAGATAAAAATACACACATAATACACACGTACACTCACACATTGAAGAAAAATAAGGATACACACACATGTGCGAATGAGATAAATATATGATTTTTAACGAAGGAAAAAAACCCGATCACTTCGTTAGTCAACGCGTTAATTATTCGGAATTCGGATAAACAAAAAATATTCATTCGGCATTTTTTATTTCTTCTCTTTTCTTTTTCTTTTATGTGAATTTTCATTACTGTTTTCTTTTACTCTTCGAAAATATTTTTTTTTTATCTCTTTTCAACAAACACACACGTAGTCACTCATACTATACTGGCACATATGAATTCAAATACAATAAAGAATAAACTCATTCAATTAGTTACATTTTTCCCTTCGAAATCACGAATACAACTTTTATGATGCAGAATTTTCTTAAAAATTACTCAAGGAGTTAAACTAAGATCACTTTAAAGTATGGGTGCATTCGATCCACTTAGAAACGTGAACAAATTTTGACTGAACAATTTTCTCTTATAGCGAATTTTTCTAACAAATTTTTTTTTGCGTTTTCGTGGAAAAACTCGTCTAAAAGAGAATGACGTCGGTAGTCAATTCGCTTACACAAAACTCTCTCATAATAAAAGCGTGCGGCTGTTTCCTTTTTCTTTTAAAACATTCAAAATTTTAAAGCTTCAGCTGTTTTTTCTTTATTTGTGTTTGTGTTGTTTAGAATAAGGCACAAAAGCAAACAAGGGAAAACAGAGAAAAAAAAAGGGAAAAATTCTGCTGCCACGTGGTTATATATTCTGCCTTTTCTCTTTCTTTCTGTTTTTCTCTCATTCAATCTTTTGGTTAAATGTTAAATGTTAATTCATAATTTTTGTTTCACAAAACGAAATAAAATAAGTTTTTCAAGTTTAATGGAAAATATTTTTCCGAGAGATTTGTACTTGATGAAATAATCTGATTTTGTTGAAGCAATCCGAATTAATTGATGATAAGCTTTCGGAAACACAAAGCTAATAAAGAAAATTTGTGAACATAAATTTCGGAATTTATTTTTTTTTTATACAATTCATTATTTCAATTTACTATGGTGTAATAAACCCACACATACATGCACAAGTGTATGTATTACACAAGTCTACACACTTATAGTATTTTAAAAAAAGTAACCCCTTTTCTTCTAAACCCCAATTTTTGATATATTTCAATAGATAAAATTACATTCATGCAATTATACATATGAAAATGTGTATCAGTATTGTCGTATATCTGAGTAGTGTAATTGTAAATGTCATCAACTGTTGTATAGATATCGGAAATTAATTCAAAAAATTCGAGCAACACACACACACACACACACATATGTATGCCTACGCTCACATCGTAATGTAATGATAATCAACCCCTTGCATAAGAAAAATACATTTTTCACTGTTGGGCTTAAGTGAGACAGAATTACCCACCCAATACCGACCGCACATTTTCTTCTTCTTTCTACATTTTTATTTTTCATCTATTCTATAACTATATACATACACACACACACACACACAAACACACAACAATTATACATATAGAAACACATATCCAAACTCCAGCCAATCCGATGTATTCCCCTGAACCACCCGCGGGACGTCTCATTAAGATACTTCAAACTGACTCTTTCGCTTTTTTTCATAATTCGTCTTTTTCTTGTTTCGCTTTTTTTCTACCCTCACGAAGGAAAATAATTTTCATTTCTCTTATTTCTTTTTTTTTATGTTTATTTTCACCTTCTTCCTTACGTCCCTCTTTCTCTATTTTCTTACCTACTCTCTCTGTCTCCTCATATCCTTTTTTTTATATTTTGGGCATAAGCAACCAACACCAACACTCACACTCCACACTTTCTCTATTTTCTATAAACTAAATCTCCTTCACTAATGATATATGATCGCGATGGCAATACTAAAAACAGAAAGAGACACAAACCACCTTTTCTTCTTCCTTTCCTTCACCATTTTCTTACAACAACTCATTCCATATACGGCGCGTATATGTAAATTTTTCTGACTAAATGAGTTTCCCTTTCTTCTTTGAAAAAGTTATTCCATCGCCTTGAAAGAAGGAAAGAAAGAAAAGAAATGAAAGAAAAAAGATCGAATATAAAATCAAAGAAAAATAATTTTCCATCGTCCATAATACAAGTTACTAGAAGAAAAACTGTCAATTTTAATAATAAGAAAGATAAAAAGAGAAAGATATATATATATATATATAAGAATATTTGAATGACAAAGTTACAGAAACAAATTTTACCGGCAACAACATTAAATACTCATGCGCATTATAATATTTTCCTCTTTTCGTTTGTTTTGTTCTATATTTTCTATTCTCTTTATTTCTCTCCTTATGTTGTGCTTTCATTTCTCTCCAGAAAATTTTCTTATTATACACAGAGAGAAAGAGAGAGAACTTTTTTAGGTTTGTGTCTTAACTTTGCAATATAAATTATTATTTTGTATTTAGTATAAATGAAAAAGAAGATCAATTTGATATTATTTAAAATATTCGCTCTCCCATATATTTTTCATTCTCTCACTGGTTTCTCTCTCTCTTCTTGGTATGTTTATAAATTTATACGATACATAATTTCCCCTCTGTCACTCATTCTATTTCATAAAAGGAACAAAAAAAAAAACAACAAAACTCATATATTGTTCACACACAACAATGTATGGCGTGCATAGAGAACGATGTGTACATGTGTATATATGTATATATTATATTTTTCAAATGTAAAATAATCGCGCATATACACGCACACACATACATTTTTATTTCATCGACATATAATTCATATATGCATACATCTGTACAGATGTATGTATAAAATAAATAAGAAAAAAAAAAGAAAACAGCAAAAAAAAAAAAAATACAGCGAAGAAGAAGTAAAGTTTATTGGGAGAAGAAGTGTAACATTTTTCAAGTACTTTAGAGAAAAAATAAACGAAGTAAAAAAAAAAATTCAAAATTCAAACTCTTATTTCTATTTTAATTTCTTCAGTCGGTCTAAGTCAGTCACGGCGTTTACCTCAAAAATGTGATGTTTTGTTTTTTATGCGATAAAGAAAAAAAAAACACTTTTTTTTATGTTTTGTAAACGGAATTAATTCGAAGAAAACATAAAAAATAAAAAACAATTTTTCGTTAGTTTTTTTAAAAAAAAATAAAAATTAAAAAAACAAAATTAAAAGATTTTTAAACTTTAAAAACGGAAACAAAATAAAAATGTGAAAAATAAATAACAAAAAAAAAAAAAAAAGAAAACAATTTTTTTTTGGGGGAAAAATAAAAACAAAAAAAGAAAATAAACAAAAAATTTTATGGTAAAAATTTTTATGGTAAAATTAACAAAAGAAAATTAATTATTGTTTTTGTTTGTTTGAAATTAAATCAAAAAAAATAATTATTTTTTTTTGAGTGAAGGTGTGTGTGTGTGTGTGTGTGTATGTTTATGTGCACTTAATAATAATAACGAATTGTTATTTTGTATACATCAACCAAATAATAATCAAGTGAAAATTATCACAACTTTATTTTCAATCTTTTGTGTTTTGTTTTTGTTTTTTTTTTCTATAAAAATAAAAAAAAGGATTAAGTTTTTTATTCTAAACTTACATAAATAAATAAGAAAAAAAAATGTTTAACAAAATAAAAACAACAAGAAAAGTTTAATAATAATTTTCTTGGATTTTCCAACTTTTAAAAAAAAGTTTATTTACTTGAATTTTTCTGTGATTTTTTTTTTGAAATAAAAAACTGAATTTTTTTTTTTTTAAAAAAAAGTGAACCGAGTGAACGAAACAGAAAATCTATTTTGTCTTATTTTTACTTAAAGTATTTTTGTTGTTGTTGTTGTTGTTGTTTTTGTTTGGTACCTGCAGATCCCTTTTACCTTTAAAAACACATTAAAATTCTTCATTTTGTAATGTCGTTGACGTCATAATAACAATAACGGGCAACTGAATAACAATAACGAATAACAAAAAAGGATCTTCTTTTATTTTTTTTTTTTTTGCTGACCAAATGTTTTTGTTTTATTGTTTTGTCTTTTCCCTTTTATTAAACAAAATGACGTATGAGTGACAGAGGAAGAAATACAAAAGAAAAAAGAAGAAGAAAATAAAACAGGAATTTTTATAAATTTTGACTTTTAATTTTAAAAGAAAAAACAACGGCAAAAAAAAAAAAACAAAATATAAAATTTGGGAGAAAAAAATCAGTTCTAATTTATATCTTGTGCTGAAAAGGAGTTTTGATAAAAGGATGAGGATTAATTAAGTGATTCTCATAATTTATTTATTTTTTTTCCGAAATTTTTTATAAGAGAAAATTAGTTTATTGAAGGTTTCAATTTTGTGTCCTTTTAATATTATTTTGATTGTGGTGAAAAAAAAAAAGGAAAAGGAAAAGAGAAGAAAAATTTTGTGAAAAGTTTTTTTTTAATTTTTAAAAAAAAAAATTAATAAATAAAAATTTGTGAATTTTTTATTTAAAGGAAGAAAAAAAAGTGAGAAAGTGAAAAAAGGATCAACTATTTTTGTGTTAGTTTTTTAGTAACCAAAAAAAAAAAAAAGAAAAGTGAATAAGAAAAATTTTGTGATTTATTTTTGTTCCTTTGTTTTTTTTTCTCATTTTGGAGAATATTCAAAAATTACAAAGTAAAGAAAAATTTCAAATTATTTTGTGCACAATTTTATTTGGATAAAAAAAAAACTAAACTAAATAATTGCCGTTCATAAAATAAATTATCATCAAGGACACACAACTTTGATTCCAATCAACACAAACAAAAAGGATAAAACAAAAATTATACTGAATTTAGGTAAAGGAAACTTTGTTTATTTTATTTGTCTTCTTTAAATTAATTGTTAAGTTATCCAGTGTCGGATATTGAGAAATTAAAGAAAAAACAGTTTTAGTGAATTGATTTGTGTGGAAGTGGTCGGGGTGGGAATACAGAGGAAAGTGTCAGATATTTAGGGAGAGAATCTTTAAAGAAATATTTTTTTGATGTTTGATTTTTTTATTTGTCGATAACTTGTTTTTAATTCCGCCGGTGATTGATTATTTTTTTTTATCAAAACAACAACAACAAATTCATTATTATTTTATTCTCTTTCTCTTTCTATCGTTTTTCATATTTTCATTTCTGTAAAAAAAAAAATTTAAACCCTTTCATATTAATAATAACAACTCAAACCCTCCCCCTCCCATCAAATATTTTAGACTTTTTCAATTCAAACAAAAAAAAAGTATAAATATAAATAAACGGGAACAGGCAGTGTGAGTGAGAAAATGTGGAGTATGATGGAGTATGAAGAGTGATCTTCGTATTATGAATGAAAGAATATTGGCGAAAAAATGTGATTTGACACTCACAACACAATTTTAAATATTTGTCATCTCCCCTTGGTCTCCCCTATTTTTAAATGAAATATTATTTCATCCAGATTTTTGACTCAGATTTTTTATTTGAATTTTTCTTTTCTTTTTGATTTGTTGACTTTTTTCATGATTAATTTCTTATTTTTTTTTTGAGTCCTTATTCCTTCTTCTACATTTTGTCCGTTAATTTTATATTTTGGAAATATCTTCCTTATGTCAGTATACTTAAGTGACTTAAGTATAAAAAAAAGGAAGAAGAAGAAGAAGTGAAATATTGTTCGTTTAGTCAGCCATACTGTCCGTTCTGCTGTCGCGTGTCTCCCAATGTTTCTCCAGTGTTTTTTCTGACAATTGATGCTTAGAATCAGATTTAGAATTAATTGACTCAGAAATAAATTTCACGCTTTAGAGCTTTTGACTTATTTCTAGTATATACTTAATTTAATTGATAGTGATGATGACTTTAAGAATTGATTGATGATGATGATGAAAGTTGTTAATGTTGTGTGGGCACATTTTCTTAATAAAGTTTACTTTAATTTTACTAAAACGGTTTTGATTTTATTCATTAAAAATCAAACTTATTTTCTAGGATATTCGAACAGGTTGTTCTTTCCTTATATTTACCTTTTCTCCAATAAACAGAAATAATGTTGTATTAAATAATAAAGAAATTTTCCCATCTCAAGAAATTTTTTTTGTTTATTTGGTTTTTTCTCGTTCTTCTTCTTTTGTATCGTTTCTTTTCTTTAATAAGTGAAATTACAAAAATAAAGAAATAAAAGCTTAGTAGAGACAAACTACTTATTACTTTTATTATAATTAATTGGAATTCTGGTTTGTTGAAACGAAAATCATGAATGAAAATTTATCAATTAATTGGGTTCAGTGGGTTCAGGTGCCAGGTGAGAATAATTTTGAAAATTTTGTGGGCGACAGAACGTCCTAAGAATTTGAAATTGAATTTTAACTGAAAGTTTTTCTGATGCCTATTAATATACTTTCAAAAGATTTTAAAGATTTTTCCAGTAACTTTTGATGCAGATAAATCCAATAAAAAATCTAAGCTTCAAATTATGATTGTTGTAGTCTTTTGTTCACAACAAAAAATAAATTTACTCATCAACAGTTAACTATATAGATGAAGAGTGACGTAATTAATCATTTATTATTCTGATTTCACAAATTTCAACCAATTCGTAAAACATGAATCTTTAAAATTTTGTATTGTTGTTGTTGTGTTCTTATATTATTTTTTATTAATTTTCTGTTTTTGTTCTTAATTCTATTGTTGTTCTCTTGTTAGCCTTTATTTAAGAAACAAACAATTATTTTATGTTGTTCAATTTGATATGTTTATAATAACTACTTTATTAACTTAGTTACTAACTTATTTTGTTAATAAATAATAATTTTACTAAATAATAAATTTCAATCAAATATCACATGAATTTTTCCAACCATTTTAAATTTTGCTCAACTCTTCTCAGTTGAAAAGGCAAGTTAAAGACAAAGCCAAAGATCAAAAGGATGATAAAGTAAATGGCATTTGAAGTAAGATCTTACAATTTTACTAAGTCAAAACAAATGTATTCTATTTTCTTATAATTACCTATATCCTCCTTGTAATCTAAATTGTAATTATTTCACATTAAATTGATCCTACACCTCATTACCTATCAAATTTACTTACTCATATTTATTTATTTCAATTGTTTCTGTTTTGTTGTTGTTGTTGTTGTTGTTGTTGAAATTTATATATTTTTATTTTTGTTTTTAAAATTTGTTGATTTTTGTTAAAAAATTTTTAATTATAAAAACAAGTTAAATCCGTTAAGTAATTCCATTACTTTTGTTTACATGTTTTGTTCTCTCTATTGCTTTCTCTTTCCTTTTATTATTATAAATTTACGTATGTGATGTGGAACAACACATCATTATCCTGATAATAAATTTAAACAGAATAAAAATAATTTAAAAGTAAACACTTGAAAATAATTTATAAATTAAAAAGTTCTGTGACAAATTCTGAGTTATAATTTTAATTATTTATTTTGGTAAAAAATTAGCTGATAGTGTGTTTTATTTGATTCACGTGAATTATCTAAAATAGAGTAAATTCAATTTAACTTCATTTAAAATTAATGAATTGAAAATAATTATTTGATTGAAAAATAATTTATTTGATTTTGTGAAGTAAGAAAATATTAATTCTTACATTTAATTCTGTGCAAGTTTAGAATTTTATCGTTGTGTTGGTAATTTATTTTTTCCCATCAATTATTTTGTTTTTGTTGTTATTTTATTGAAGTCTTTTCTTTTGAAACTATTTCTATCTTTGATTCCGTTGTTTTAAATAATACAGAAATGTATGAATATTCTCACCATAAACTTAAGAAAGTGACCCCCTAATATCAATAATAATTAATGTTTCATTGGAGATTTATTTCACAAAAAAAAAAAAAAAATAGAATTAGAAGAAAAGTGACTTAATACACTTTATACATATTTTTTATTCCTTCTAAGCAAAATAGTGTTTTTTTTATTGAAGAAACCAAAAACTATCCTTGAAACTAGAAAAAAAAACAAGAACAACAATAATTCTAACAACTTATAAACAGTTACAAAAAATGGCCATCGTCCATCCGTATCGTGTGTACCTATTAAGTAATATTACCTACACTTAACTTTTTAAGTCCAAAGTCAAAACAAAGAAGAAGACAAAAAAAAAATCAGGTGAGATGACAGTTTGCACAACAACAACAAAATAGTGATATTTTTTTTCTCTTTTTACTTAATAATATAAATTACCGTTAAATTTCAATTCCTTTTATAGAGAGACAGAAGAAAAGAAAATCAACAAAAAAAAAAAAAAAAGACGTCTATAGAAAAACGTCTCGTTTTTTTATTTCGCTCATCAAACCTTCATGATTTTTTTTCTGTGGCCACTTTTTTTTTTATTCTTCAAATTCTGATTCAAATTGAATTGATTTTTTTTTTGATCAAATTTTTCAATTCTGAAACCATTTTTGAATTGTCGATAATTAAATCAAACAATAATTATTTTAATACACCTACACACACACACACATACACACGCGTGCAAATATATACTCCATAAATACCGTCCAAATTCTTGTTTTCTTTCTATTGTTCTTCTTCCAAAAGGGAGTGAAAGAGAATCGATATGTTTACTCTATTTGGGCTTCGAGCTTTAAAAACACATAAATTAAAAAAGAAGAAGAAAAAGAAGAAATATAAAAGAAAGAGATATAAAATATATTGCATCAAGTAAAAGCCAGTCATGATGTGTCAATAACGAAACAAATTGATTTTCAAAATAATTTTGTTTTTGTTTCTGTTTTGTTGGTATTATGTGTGTGAACATGCATTGTGTTTTTATAAAATTTCTATCAAGGCTCTAATTCACCAATGCGAGTAAAAGGTTGAACAGAACTGTCGTTCTGTACACGATAATCAGGTGCAAAATGTTAATGGTTATCTACTTGAATTTCAGAATTTTGTTACACTTAAGCTTTGTTAGCCGTAAGCTTTGAAATAAAATATAAAGTTTTTGACTCTGAATAATATGATCCTTGTAAAATAAAAAGAGGGTAAAATCACAATTTTAACCTTTACGTACGTTGGTGAAAAGAATTTACTGACCCTAAATGGATACATTAGTAGTGATAATTTATGTATTATGCATTCAAATGTGTGTGTGTGTGTGCATGTCTTATTGTATGTAACTTTTATAAATGGAAAAATAAAAGAAATACAATGAATAACAATAAGAGGAAGAAGAAAAAGAAAAAAATAGCAAACAAATGAAAATAAATTTACGCGCACGCTAATTACCAAATTACTTACACACATACACACACACACACATTTGAATTACTAATTAATTAGTTTTGAACAGAAAAATCAAAATAGAAAATGTATAGATTTATTTTTTTTATTTTCGTTTCGTTCATAAAGAAAATTGTTTTTCCTTATGGAAAAATAAATTATATATAAAGGAATATACGAATTTATCGTATGAACAATTTCTCTTTATTTTTCATTTGAATTCGCGTTAAAATTCATTCAATAAAATTAGAGGGAAAAAAATGGAAATAAAAAATAAACAGAAAGGAAAGAATAGGGGATTTAGTGTTCGGTTGGGAAAAAGCAAGAAGGAGGGTTGTCTTTTTTTTGGTATTGTAGAATTATAAAGAGAGAGATGGTTGTGAGGAATGGGGTTTCCTAGGTTTGCCTTAATCTTGGATAATTAATTTTCTATTATTTATGTTGTAATTAGACATGTGTGTCGTTTTTAAGTAGGAATAATCACTTGTCTTTAGCTTTATAATTTTTAAGGTTTTAAAATTGAATTTTGTTTTATGTAAGTAACGTTAGTGGTGGTATTAGGGTTGTTAGTGGGCTGATGAATTTCTTTTCGTATTATTTTTCTTTAATTTTATTTAGAAATAATTAATTAATAATTTTTTTTCATTTTCTTTCACAGAACACGAGTAAGATTCTAAACAAAAAAAGAAGAAGAAGAGAAGAGAAAGATCAAAAAAAAAAATGAACGAAACTTCAATAATAAGAATAACAATTAATATTTATTGTAATTGAAGTAAAGAAAAAAAGAAATCACGATGACGACACAAGAACATTACAGCCTTCGATGGAATAACCATCAAAATCATATATTACGTGCATTTGATTCATTATTACAAACAAAAACACTTGTCGATGTAACATTAGTTTGTGCTGAAAAAAGTATACGTGCACATAAGGTTGTATTATCAGCCTGTTCACCATTTTTTCAACGTGTTTTTTCTGAAACACCATGTAAACATCCTGTAATTGTATTAAAAGATTTTCGTGGTTGGGTTGTACAGGCAATTGTTGATTTTATGTATCGTGGTGAAATAAGTGTACCACAAGAAAGATTACAAACATTAATACAAGCTGGTGAATCATTACAGGTACGTGGTTTAGTTGATCATCCTGTTGCTGGTGGTAATACACCAACACCAGCTGCATCACCAGAAGAATTTGATATGATGGATTCAATATCACCAGAGTCACCATTACCATCACCTAATTTTATTGATGATAAAACAGCAATATTAAATACAAATTCAAAATTATTATTACCACCTCATGTATTTGTTGATTCAACTGGTAATTTACAAAATCCAGAAATTTGTACATCACCAATGCCACGTAGAAAACAGGCAAGACCAAGAAGAAGATCTGGTGAATGTGCACCACAGGATTTAAGTAGTAAACCAACAACACCAATACCACAACCACAACCACAATTAACTGGTAGTATCAGAGATGGTACATCAACATTATCAATACAAACACCTGTTAAACATGAACAAAATACAGAACGTCATCATCATCATCCACATCATCATAATAGTAAAGATGATGATGATCGACCATCATCACCAAATTTTGATAATGATAATGATAATGAAAATGATAACGATAATACATCACAAACATCTGTTGAAGGACCAGAAAATTTATGTACGAAAAATTTTGAAAAAACAAATAATAATCATGACAATATCAGTAATAATAATAATATTAATGTTAATAATAATAATAACAATAATAATAGTAATAATAACAACAATAATAATAGTAGTAATAATAACAGTAATAATAATAGTAATAATAATAATAACAGAATAGTGTTATCCTTAAAGGATATAAGGCATTTAAATCGTGTATCATCATCAATACATCATCGTCCACCATTACCACCACCATTGCCAACAAATCAGCTAATACCAAATTTACCATTATCACCACCACCATCACATAGTAATAATAATCATAATAATAATAATCATCATACAACACATGGACATTCTGTTAATAATATGAAATTAGAAACAGATGATGGACATATGGAACGTGAAAGTCCTTTTATGGAACAAATGGAATTACAATTGGCACATCATAATTTATTACATGGTGGACATTTATTAGATCATGGTGGTAGTCTTAATAGTAAAGATTTTTCATCAACATCACCAATGAGTTTACCACCACATTTTAGTCATCAAGATGGGCATCATTCACAATCACCGTTGCCCTTTCCGTCTATGCCAGGTGTTTCTGCATTAACATTAACACCACCTCACAGTAAGTTTTACCAACAAATTTTATTTTTATTTTTATTTTTTCCCTTTCCTCTCCTGTCATTACTTAATATTTTATTGAACGTATGAACTCACATTTAAACAAACATGACTTAGTCTAGTGTCTAGGCCCTAAATTAGCACCAATACAAAATAATTACAAGGATTAAGAAAATCACTTCAATTCATTACAAATTTAATTTCATTTTAATTCCTTTCATTTTTAAACATCGAAAATCAAGGAACTTATGTCTAGACACAACTGAATTAATAGATCATATGTCTCGTCAATACCGGATCTCTGTCAAAATATATAAAAACAAAAAAAAAATTCAATTCAATTAAAATAATTTATTCAAAAATATAATTTTTAGCAAACAAAAAATGTTTTTGGTAGAAAATTATAATTATTGGAAGGAACGACAAACTTCATTTTAACTTGAAACATAAGAACAAAACGTACGTCCATTCTTTTAACACATTAATCTGCCCCTATATAGTTTTCATGAAACAATTTATGATTCAACTAACTAACGCAGGTACCCAAATCTTTTGGATTTTCTCATCTTTTTCTCTTAAAATTAAAAGCCGAACAATAAAAAATGAATAGATTTTTACAAAAGTAAAAGTACCGTTAATTTTATCAGTATCCCGTTTATATACACATAAAAATATGTGTACGTGAGTAAAAGAGAAGGATTAAAATAAAATCGTATAATTATTCAGCGGGTGTCTGTCTCCCCTCAACCCCCCCTCTATTCTAACTTTAATCATCTCTAGAAACAATAGAAAATTTATTTGCAAATTTATTTTGGTTTTCTTTTGAAAAAAAAAAGAAGAAAAAAAAAGACAACAAAGAAAAACATTAAAAACCGAAAAATTATGTGTGAATGTGAAATTTTTAGTGATTTATTTTTTTTGAAAAGAAATTTTTTTAAAAAAAAAAGATGTTCCATATTTTTATAATTCCGATGAACGCAATTAGTCGTTTCTGTTAGTTTTCTTTTCCTTTGAAAATCATAAAAATTCTTAGAAACTATTTTTTGTTGTTGTTTTTTTTTTCCGGAAATAAATTAAAAGATGTGAAGGAGGTCGGGGCCGTCATCATTATTTCAAATTTTTGTTAATTTTATGACTTTTTGTCTGATTTTTTGTTTCTCGTTTTATTAAAATTGAAAACATTTTTTTCTTTTTTATTTTTTAATTACAATTCAGTTTACCGCAACAGGAGAATTCTAGTGGAATCAGGTGACTTCTAATTAGATCACTTTATAGATTCCATAATTTATATCATAACAAAAACCCACATTTTCTAAAACTTGCTAATATTCTGAATTATTAAATTCAATATTTTATTTTTAGTTTGTAATTTTAGTTTAGTTTCGATTTATTTACGGAAATGAATAATTTGTCCCAAATACTAAAATTTGACGTCCAAAAATAAATCGTACATTTTCCATTTTATTGATCTTCAATCGTTATCCTTTAAGAACTTCCGATTATTGTCTACTTTTTAATTTAACCGAATTGGAAATTGTAAAAAAATTTCAATGTCACATTATTGCATTTTTAGAACAAAGAAATTTTTCTCCAAAAGCGCATTAAAAATATTAATTAAATTAATTAATTAATTAAATCAAAATTTTATTTCTAATTTGTTTTTCTTTTCTTTTAAATAGTGTTTGGGTTAGATTCACCATTAGGTTTATTTCCACCTGGTATGGATCCTGGTAAACTGTACAGCCCTTTATTAATGGAAATGTCTGATCCACGTGGAATGCATCCAGAGACACCACCTTTTTTAAAGAAAAAATGTAAGTTTGTTTTGATTTTATTTCTAAATTCTTTTCTTTTTTATCTATTTTCTTTTGTTCAATTATTACACGTTGTTCGTTATCACTTATCGTCACAATGAATTAAAAATGTTCGAAATAAAAATTTATTCTCTAATGCAGTTTTAAAATTTGTGTCTTTTTATTATTTTTTTTTTCCAAAGTTCTGAACACGGTGAAGTAAATCATATTTTTATGCATTTCCTTTCTTAAATTTTCATTTCATAATTTTAATTATTTGTACCGGAAAATATGCAAAAGTTGTAATTTAAATTATAAATTTAATTCCACTGTTTAATTAACTGACTTTCTGATTATTGCGGTGCAATTCGGGATTGCAACAGAAGTGTATGTGTTCGTGTTTTATATAATTTAATTTCTCGCCTATTTGCGTTGCTCTAAAATATTATAAAACAAATTTACCGTCAAGACAAGTGCAAAAAAAAACCAAATGTTTTACATGAGAGAAAAAAGAAATATTCTAAAACATTTAGGTTACGCACCAAATGTTTAATTTGTGCGTTTTAAATAAATTTGTCTCAATTCTTATAAAGAGATCAAATTACACAATGGTTTGAGCTCAATACATTTTGATGTGAGAATCAATTAATATTTGTATGTCTTTCTTAAAATGATAATGAATAACGTGTGATAACGCTATAAGTATAAATTCTTAAGTTTAAGAAAAAGTATTATTGTCTTATTTTAATCCTTTTTTTAAATTTCACCAAAATTACTTGCAGCTATGCCTATTTTATTATTATCTTTAAAATTATTCCTTCTGTTTTTTTTTTATTGCTTTTTATACTAAAGAAAAATTGTCAACATTTTGCTTGTTTATCTCCTTCTTATATTTATGTATTAAGTTATTAAATTAATCATTAATCAACTTATCATCATCATACAATTGATCATTGATCTTAATGTTTCATAATTTGCATTATCTCATCTCTTCTACTTCTGCTTAAAACATCAACATTAAACAACAACAAAAATATATAAATCAATAATAAATATAATATAATCCAATCGATCAATCTTGTAATTAATTAAAACAAAATAATAACAACAAAAAAACAACAACCGCAACAACAACAACAACAACAACAACATCAACATTTTTCCTGATTGTCATCTTTCACCTTCTTCATCATCATCATTCTCATCATCATTTTAATCATCATCAAACATCATCAGCACAGCATCGCAAGTTAAACGCGATCCAATAAAAATCTTTTTTCTTCTTCTTACTTCTTCGTTTTTTTTTTATTCTTAATCAATTACACGATTTTTTTTTATCTTGTCTCATTTTTTTTTTTATTTTGTTTATTCATTTTTGTTTGTTTCTTTTTTTCTTTCTTGCTTGCTTTTTTTTTGGTTTTATTCTCTTTGCGTGTAGAATGAAAAAAAATATGAAACACAATAAAAAAAAATACGTATAAGAACAAGAAGTTTATTTTAAGAAGACGGTAGATCACTAAAATGGCGAATTGAAAAAAGAGAGAAAAAAAAACATAAAAATCGAGGAAACCAAAAAAGAAGATTGTATTAGCTGATTTTGATTTATTATTTTGGAAGACACTTTAAATTGGGTGTTTTTTGTTCTTCTTCTTCTTCTTCTAAAAAAAGGAGGGGTGTGTGGGGTAATGACTGTTTTTTTCTTTTTATTCCAAAAGTGTTGTGTCCAATTTATTGAAGAATGAGACAAATAGTAATCATGAAATTGTCTATTGAGTTCAATGGGGCGGGTAAAGGGAAGAATAGCTTTTTTTTTCATGTATCAAAAAGGCATATTGTTCGCGATCAAAAGATTTTTTCTACTTTATGTCGAAACAGATTTCAGAAGATTAAAATCGGTTTAAAACGTGTAATAATTTTTCATTGTAATTTTTATGTTTCATTTTAAGAAAGACATCCCAAAGTTTATCTTACTTCCCGTCCCTTGTGTCTTCTCTTTATTCAAAGCTTATTATTATTATTATTTTTCGACCAACGACCTAAAACCAACTAAAAAAAAAAAATAAATAAATACAAAAACAATAATAATCACCAGAAATTTGAAACATGAATTAAAAACGCGTTTTTCTTTTTAATTTATGATTATGATCGATATACGATTTCAGTCCAATCAACAAAACAAAAAAACAAAAAAAAAATACAACACCAAAACAAACATTAAAAAAAATGATTCAAATCTTTTGATGAACAAGTTAAAGTAACAAACAAAATAAAAAAAACGTATTATTTGTATATGGTGACACTTTTGATCGTTTTTGTTGTTGTTGTAAAAATGTATGACAAGACAAGATATTCATGCGAGATCGATAATATTGGAATCTTAACATATTTAATGTTTATTAATAATTTATTGATTTAGCTTCATTATGTGTCATAATAAATAATGTTTAAATTGTTTGAATATTTGTATATTTTTATTCAAGTTCGGAGAACAATAAATACTTTTAATAAAGAATTAATTTTCAAAGTTTCTGTGATTTTCCTAACGTTTATTATTATTCAGCGGAATGGTTTTAAGGTTAACTTATTAAGTTCTGTTTAAATGTACCAAATCAAATTTAATCATCATTATTTATTAATGGATCAACTCAAATAAAATAATTGAAACAGAAGAACCATCAAAAGATTCTTTATAAATTTCAATGATTTGTGTTCCTGGTACTGATATTTTTTCACAACGTTTTTCTATCGCCGATATCGCTGAGGAAATTCAAAATAATATTCGGAGCAATGAGTTTTTTATTAATTATTTTATTTATTTCAAGTGTCAAGATATTATAAAAATTACGCATGCGCATCGTACTTTTAAAAGTAATCAAGAAAAAATTAATAATAAAATAATAATAATAATGTCGCCTCGCATACTGACTCTCAACTCTACAGTATTGGTCAGTCATCAATTTAAATATTATTATAAAAATAAATCGGCTTTGGTTGATTACATTTTGTTTCGTTTTTTTTTTTTAGTATAAAAAATTATATAAAAATATATTTTTATAAAGGAAAAAAAAATTTTTTCCACACATTCGCTAATCAAGCTGAAACAAAAATTAAAGTTAAGTGAAAAAAAAAATATATATATAAATTTACAACAAAATATAAGAAAAAGGAAAAGAAAAAAAAAAAAAAAAAACGAAGGCAAACAGAGTAAGACAGATGTAAGATTGCGGCATTTTTGTATAATTTCTGGCGCTGATTTTTTTTTTCTTAATGTTCTGCATCAATAGATTTTATTGACAGTTCGATGCGCTTTTGTTCCATGTTTCATGAGAATATGTATTTTCATGTGTTTTGTGTATATGTATGTGTGTGTGTGTATGTGAATTTGTATTCCATAAAGAATGAAAGAAAAAAGTGTGAACACAAAATTTTACATTATAATAAATAATCTCATCTTATTCTTAAGTATTGAAGTCATCTTTTTTTGTTTGTAGAAAAATCAACAGCCGAGTTAAGTCAAAAAAAAAATTAAAATAAAATAAAATAAAACAAATTGAAGGAATGTGTAAAGGAAGTGAACAAAAAAACAAAATTAATTGAAGAAGCGAAATGTTTATTTTTCTTTCATTCGTTGCTTCTGTTATTTTTTTTTTTTTGTTGATTGTTTTTCTTTTTAGTTTCCTTTTTTTCTGTTTCTCTTTTATCATTTTATTCTACTTTATTTTTACAATTTAGAAGATTATTTTTCGCGGTTATTTAATATTAATTTCCTGTTTAGCTAATGAGAAAAAATAATAAGAAGAAAAACAATAAGAAAGTCTATCGTAACAGAGCATCAAAAGTTAATAACTTTTATAATATTATTATTCAAGTTATTAACTTTTGATTTAGTTTTTTTTTGTAACATCCCACAACCCCTACACATTTTTTTTTTATTTCCATCTCTCCTCCCTTTCGTTATTTTACTGTATTCTATCGTACGCAGCTCCAAAAAATTTAACTCCAAAAATTTCACATACGTTAACTCGCATGAGTACAATTTACTCTCCCCCTTTTTCCCAAAAACCCTTGGGGGGTTTTCTCGTCAGCCTACCCACTTTCGTTTTCTCTTTTAGTATTACATTTCTACATGACAACAAATCACTTTCATAGGTTTTTGACTCGTTGGTTCATCGTTTGTCTTGATTTTATATAAGAAATAAATTTTATGTTTCCTTTTTTTTATTTTCTATTCTTTTATCCAATAGAAAATAAGAGAAAATTTCCTTTAATATTTTTTTTCTGCATTTTTCTGCTTAGTAAAAAAAGTGACTTGAATGCATTTTAGATTTTCTGCAAATTAATGTATTACTGTTTTTCTTTTCATTTTCATTTTCTTTTCATCTTTGGTTTTGGGATTTGTTAAAGAAAATAAAAACCAAACTTCATATTTTTTTTTGTTGTTTCTTTATGTTTCTAGCAATGAACTGGAGCTCTTTGGAGTGGGGAATAACAGAAGGATTACCCCCTCATTGGAGTAACGTTCGTGGTTCTAGAAAAAGTGAGTCCTAATTTGAAAATAAAGATTCTTTTTGGTTTTTTTATTTTCATACACAAAATTTCCCAAGGGTTCTTACACACACACACATGCATACAAACTCACACACACTCACACACACACACTTATTCATATAGCTTTCTAATAACGAAAATTTCAATGATGAAATTCAACAAAATAGGAATTGAATGAAAACGAGAAATTTCAATTTAGTTGAGAAAAAATTTTAATTTCTTAAATTTTTAACAAAAAAATAAATTTGTTTGTTTTGTGGTCTTCCCTCTTTCATTTTCTATTTTTTTTTTAATCTTTCTCTTTAATTTTAAAGAAAATTACGTAAACTATAAAGAAAAAAAAATAAACGCTTCGTGTCGAATGAACATAAAAATTTATATCAATTATTAAAGAAAGTTTTTCTTTCTTTACTTAATAAATTAAAAATTGACGGAGTTAATTTGTAATTTTTCCAATTAAAAATTTAAATATTTTGAGCCGACGGTAGCATATACAGGAAATCAACAATTAATAATAAAGTATTTAAAAATATAGAATTTCTTTTACAGAATTCCTTCAATATTCTTTGAATTAAATCCAAACATAAAAGAAAACTACTTCTGTTGATCCATAATGTTGCACTTATTTTGGTGCCACCTGCAATTTATGTTGCAGATGTAATTTGTACTGTATTTTTGTCTTATTTTCTTATAAATCTAAAATTTCTTATTAAATTTTCTCGTAAAATATTCATTAAACTCTAATAATCCTACAGAGTTTAGATTAATCAATCAAAACAAAATTAACATACTTTTTTTCTGTTAATCAACTTTTCGTGTTTATCAATTTTAAACATGTATTTAAAATTATAAAATAAAAAACACTATCATTTTTAAAGCATCCATTGGATTGGGGTTGAATAGGTTAGAAAACTTAAAATTATTTGAAATGACCAATTTCAACTATACGACCGGAACAAAATGTTAATAATTATTATCAATTTCTAATATCTGCATTAATTAATTTAATATGATTGAATAAATAATAATCGGTAGATGGTAAGGTAATTACAATACAAAAACAAATACGTGAACAACCAGTAAAATTATAATCAAATTTTTATCATAAAAAAAATACAAAAACAACAACAACAATAATTAAAAAAATATACAAGAGATCATCCACCTTTTGGGTATAAATTGTTAAATTAATTGTAACAAAAATTAAATAAGTGAACAAAGATTATTCATTCAAATCGAATAAAATAAGAGAAAATATCTAAAAAGAAAAAACGCAATTTATCGGTAAAATGGTCAAAGAGTTCATATTTTTTTAAGAAATACAACAAATAAATTTCCCCATTTCGGATGACATAATAATGAGAAAATCACCCATTTAGTCAATAATTCAAATATATCGAATTAGATTTATCTAGAAATTAAAATAAATACAAACTCTAATGGAATATAAACTAAATCAAAGATGATGATGATGAAGAAGATGAAGGACTAGGATGAAGTGAAGTGAAGAGAATAATTCAAATAAAAAAGAAATAAACAAAATATAGACGCGTGAAAAGATAATCAATCGACACTCTCTGATTAACACGAAAACTTTAAACAAAGTCAATTAATTTCTTTAAAAAAAAAATCATTCTGGTCCTTCGAAAATAACAAAAAAAAAAGTACACACACAATACACACTAATGTAATGTACCATATAAATATTGAATGGAAGGGGAAAGAGTGAGGAACTGAAGGAGGAAATTAAAATTGAAAAAATTGAATAAATAAACAGAAAGAATCGGTTACAACAACGGCAAACAACTGAACCGAAAAATGTTTTCTTAATTTGATTGTATTTTTTTTTTTTACCTCTTACGTCTTACATTATTATGATGGATGTTATGGTCAAATATATATAAATTGAAGAAACAAAAAAATACAATAACAACTACAAGAAAAACAATAAAAAACAGAAATAGACAAAATTTAAGTAAAAAAGAAAAAATAGTGGGGAATTCTTATAATATTGTCAACTCACAACACACAAAATTCAAAGTCTATTTAGAGGTGTATATATTTTCTTCTTCTTTTATTTTATTATTGTTGTTGTTGTTTATATTGTTTTTCTTTTAGAGAGAGAGAGAAAAAAAAAAAACAAAAATAAAGGTAAAACATCATTTGTCAAATTGAAAAGGTCACGTACATTATTGGTTGGCATAAAACAGAAAAGAATAAAAAAAAAAACAACAAAAAAATCTAGTGGACATTTTCTATTGGTCAATGCGTCGCGTCGTCATTTCATACATTCATATAAATATATATTTTTTTTATTATCGTGATTGTCAAAAAAAAAAAAATTTTTTGTCACGTATTATTTTTTCTGTGTTTTGGGTTGGAATATGTTTTATTGAATTTTTTTGTTTTTTTTTACCACCTCCCCCTCTTGTTTTAGTTTCAATGTGAATGACAGTGTCCAATGCCAGTGTTCACAAAATAATACTAAATAGTCGTTCCATATACTACACTGTTGTGTGCGACAGCGCCAGTCAGACGTAATCAGTATTTTTTTGCTGTAAAAATTTTCTTTTTCAAAAAAAATAAAGGCGATTATGGATCCATTAAATATTACTCTTGATGACTCTTTGAAACAATAACAGAAATAGAAAAATTTTCTTCTAAATTTATTAATATTTTTGACCGAAAAAAAATGTATACTTTAAAAAAATAATGAAAGCTCAAAGCTCAAAAAATAAAAAATAAATTTTAATTGGTAATAATAATTTCTGTGCAAAATATTTATTATAAAATCATAAACACAAACGTCTCACTCATGACATTTATAACTTAACTTATATATTTTGTATACAAACAAATTTATACAAAATTTAACACCAACAACAATATATTAATATCAACAACAACAACAAACAAATAAGAAACTTTGGAGCCAAAAGAAGAAAAGAAAAAAAACACCACCTTTAATCGACGGCAATAAATCAAAATGAAAATAAAATAAAAATTATTATTATAATTTAATAGAAAATTTGGGTCATTCTTGAATATTTTATGACCATAAAAAGTGTAAAGTGGTGTAGTTCTTTTATTTTATTTTTTATTGCATAATCATCACGCTTCTTCTTCTTCTTCTTCTTCATCATCCTTTTTAGTATTTTTCTTTTATTCCATAAATTTTAATAAAATCAATTCCCTTTTGTTTTAAGAAAAAAGAATAAAAAAAAATCAACTGATTGTTATTGTTAGTTTTTATTTCACAGAGATCACCCAAGACTTCAATTGTCTTTAATCATAAATTATATTATTGAAAAAAATTTTTATAATAAATTCACCAAATACCTAAATTCACCTTATTATTTTTTTTTTTTTGCTCTATCTCTCACTCTCTCTCTCTCTCTCTCTCTCTGTGTCTCTATCTTACTCTTTAATTTTACACTTTATTAGGTATACCTTCCTAAATAAAAATGTGGGTATGAATATCATAATAATATAAGACTCCAAAAAATAAAAAAAAAATAAAATCATGACTCAAAATGTAAAAGGTTATCAAGTCAAAAATCAAACAGAAAGAAAAAAAAAATCGTATAAAGACTTTTTTTTTTTTATTTCGCTGTATTTCTTCTTATGATTCACTCTCTCTTTCTCTTTCTCACATTCTTTCTCTTTCTCATATTTTTTAAAACAAATTTTCTTATACCGTGTTGTTGTTGTTGTTGTTTTTATTTTTTACGAATAATTCTTTTTTCTTTTTTGGTTGTTGTTGCTTTAATATTTATTTCTCTTTTTTTATTACAAAAATATTGTAACAACAACAAAAAAATCGACGTCACACCCACGAACTAATTTTTGAGAAGTCTCTTAAGAAAATATAATGTAGTACCGATATATTAATGTGCCTCTAAAAGTCTCTAAATAAAAGAAATGAAAAAGAGAATAACTAATACAACTAATACAACTAATACAACTACAACAATAATAATAATAATAACAACAAAAACAACGAAATTTATAAAGTTAAAAAAAAGAACAACAAGCAAACATAAAATTTTATATCACGAAATAGATGTCATTGTTATATGGTGGTGGGGTAACGTGGGCTCCATCAGTTCGTATTATTTTTTTCTATTAATTTTTTCTCCTCTCTCTCTCTCTCTCTCTTTCTCTATTCTTTGTCATCTTCTTCTTTGTACCATCATCATCATCAAACATCTGAAAATTTGATGTTAAAGATGTCAAAAGAATAACAAAAAAAAAATAAGACAAAACAAAAAAACACCAAGAACAAAAAAAAAAAAAAAAAACAAACACCAAACACAAAAAATAATTTAGTCTCTTCATAGAATCTCTTCTGATTTCTGTATGGACACTACAACGAATAAAAGAACTGATTAAACAGAAAAGATTAATTAATTGTTTATAATTTTTTTATGTTTTCAAATTTAATTTAATTCTTTTTTGTTTTTGTTTTTGTTTTTGTTTTTATTAAAGAACATTTTTTTTCTGTTTCTTCTGATGTGATTTTTTCTTATTAATTATATAATAATTTTTTTGTTTTTGTGATTATAGTGAATCGACCAAAAGGTCAACATTCAGCACCCCGTGGTGGTCCACCACGTTCATGGACAAATGCAGAATTAACAGAAGCATTACAACATGTATGGAATAAAAAAATGACAACAAGTCAGGCATCAAGAATTTTTGGTATCCCATATAATTCATTACTAATGTATGTACGTGGTAAATATGGTAAAAGTTTAAAATTGGAACAATTAAGAAAAGACTGTATAAGTGGACCACCAATTGAATTATTAACAATGGGTATGAGTGGTAATAGTAATAATAATAATAATAAAGGATCATCACATAATCAAAATAAAGATATTAAAGATATAGATACAAATTTACCAAGAAGTTCATCATCAGAACCAGATTTATTATCAAGTTCTAATCAATTATTTAATCCATTTCCACCTGGTTTTTATCCAGATTTTAGTAGTGGTTTTCCAGGATTACCACTTAGTGTATTAAATTTATTACCACCAGATAATAGACAACATCCACCACTTCCAATGTCAATTGATGAAGATTGTAAAAGTGATCGTTCAAAACAATCAATTGAAGATGATTTTCCACAACCGTTAGCATTAAATCGTGATGAACGTAGAGAGTTATTACAACAAAATGGTCAAGATTGAAATTAATTAAAAATTTAATCTTATTAATTGTCTGTGCTAAAAAAAAAGTGAAAAACACAAAGAAAAAAAAAGTTAAATTAAATTAAATATTTTTTAAAACAAAAAAAAAAAAATGAGAAATTAATCGATTTAAATTGATTTTAAAAGATAAAAAATTGTGCAGCGGCTGTGTTTTATTTTCTATTATTAATTTTTAAAAAAAAAAAAAACATTTAAAAACTTCACATAATAAAATGTCTTTCCCTTTTCTCCCCACCACCCCCCACCAAAAAAAACCATAACAACAACATGAAGTGTGTGTATAATGTGTGTCTGTTTAAATAAAATTTAAAAATTAAACATAAATTAAAATTAATTAAATTGAATAAAAAAAAACAAATAAAAAATTTGCATATTTTATTGAAGAAAAGAAAAAACTTTAAAAGAAAAATTAAAATGCAATGAAAAATCTAAAGTTTTGTTACAAAAAAAAAGAAAAAAAGAAACAAAACAAAAACAAATGAAAACCAAGATGGCGCCCAGCGCAACGGCAATATTAAAACATGAAATCAAATCAAAACAAATTTTAATTAAATTAATTAAAAGTTAAATAATTAATTGATTACAATTTGGTGAAGCACGATGCAATATTATTTTTTAAATAAATAAAGATGAAGAAAAGAATGCAGAAGAGTAGGAGGAGGAGGAGGAAAATTATATAATTAAAAAAAAAAAATAAAAGAAAAACTTACAAAAAATTTTATTAATTCTTAAGTAATTAATCATGAATGGGGCAATATTTAGTAAATATTATTGAATTAATTAATTAATTAATTGAATATTTTATTGAATTAATTAACAGAAAATAATTAAATTGTGTAAAAATTAAAAATTAAAATTAAAGAAAAAAAAGAAAATTTATAAAAAACAAAAAAAAAAAAACAAAAACAAAAAACAAAATAAGTATTTGCTGAGATCTCTGCTATTCTGTACCAAAAAAAAAAAAAAAAAAAACAAATTAAGAAAAAAGAAAAATTAACAAAATTCTGTATAAATTGTTTGTTGTTGTTGTTTGTTTTTTTTTTTTCACATAAAACAAAACAAAACAAAACAAACAGACATCAACTTGAAGTGAGATTATTAGTAACGTGCAACTTGAAGTGAGATTATTAGTAACGTGCAAATGATTAGAACGTATGTGCAATGAGAAATGGTGCTTTTTATTTTATTTTAAGTTGAGTTCAAGAAAAATAACAAAAAAAAATAAATGGTTGAAAAATATTGATGACTTCACAGAAATTGTAACGTGTTGCAAGTGAACTGATGAACCTGAAGGTAGGTTTTTTTTTTGTTGTTTATTTTTGTAAAATCTTTTCATTGAATTGTATGAAAATAAAAAGATTGTTACCCGGAAACTGGATCAAAAAATTGGGAAAACGTTCATCAATTTATTTGTATTTAATTACACTGGAAGAGAAGGATCTCAAAATATAAATAATTTTTAATTTATAGTTAATTAATTTATTTATTAATTAATTTTGTTTATAAAATGAAAAGAGAGAAAAAAAAAATTTATATTAATTTTTTTTTCTTCTTCTTTGTTGTTGTTTTGTTTAAGTTTTTAAGATTTTTTTTCTTCCACCAATCCCCCCTCCATTAATTAATTAATTTATTGTGCTTCCTACAAAATAAAGTAAATAGAAAAATAAATAAATGAATAAAAACTAAAAAACTAAACACAAAACGTTATTACATAATTTTATTTTTTTTTCTTTAAATATTTAATTAATTCTAATTATTTTTATTATTCCGTAAAAAAGTTATTCATAATTATTTTTTATTCCATTTTCTTATTTTTACATACAAATAAATATATATATTTTTTTTATACCAATAAAAAGGGAAAGGAACACGAAAAAACTGAAAAAGAAAAAAACGAAAATGTGAAATTATTTTTCTTAAAATTTATAATTTATTTTTTTTTTTTTTTGTTTTTTAATTCAATTTTTCAAATGCATTCCGTTATTGACTCATTATCTAATGTACCTTCAATTAATTAATTTTCTCATTATAAAAAAAAAGCGAAAAAATATTTATCTAATATAAAAAATATTTAATTAAAAAAAAAAAATAATAATTAAAAGTTAAAAATGTTAAAAAATTAAAAATAAATTTAAATTGAAATTTGTTCAGCAAAAACAATTTAAAAGAAAAAAAAAAAAACACACACAAAAAATGGTAACAATAAATACAATAACAAAAACAAATACAGGGTATTAGAAATGTATAATTAAAAAAAAAAAAAACAAGACAGACAAACAAATAAAACAAAAGAAAAAAAAAACAAAACAAATAAATAAAGAAATAAAAAATTGAGAGATTTTTTCTAATAATAAAAAAAAAAAATTAAAACAAAAAAAGAAACACAAACAAATTAAAGGGGAAAAATTTAGGAGGTTATTAAAACAGATACAAAAAAAAAAAAAAGATAACAAAAATACGTTAAATAAAAATAAATAAATAAATAATTAAAAAAAAAATATAGAAAATATTATTATTATTTTTAAGAGAAAAACAAAATACAACTCGAGACAATATTTCGAAATTGTTTTATTTTAAAAAAAAAATGCAGTAAAATTGCAGTAAAAAAAAAAAAATATTTAAAATAAAAGAAAATAAATTTTTTATAGAGTTTTCCCCCATTCTGTAAATATAATTTTTCTACTAATTTAAATGAGAATAAAAAACAATACAAATAATATTCGAATAAAATGAAGGATCTTTTTCTTACAAAAAATATATTATTATTGTGAATTTTCTCTGAACGTTCAAACGCAACAAACCATTTTTTTCTTTTGTTTGATTTATGTAAGATTACATTCAGCTCTAAAGTAAAAACAAATTAACTGGTCACGTGTTTAAATTAAAATTAAAATGAAATCAGTTCATGCAAGTATACCGAAATTATTTGTACAAAAACAAATAAAATAAATTTTGTTAAAAATATTGGAAATTACAGAAAAGTTTGTAAATTTTTTTAAAGCAAAAAAAAAAAAAAAAAAAATTAAATAAATACAGAAGAAAAATGGTTTATTGTGAATTTCCCGTCCTCTCTTCAAAGAAAGTAAAAATGAAAAGAAAAAAATTAAATATTTAAACAAAATTACTAAAAAATAGATAAATAAATAAATTTCATTAATGAAAAAAAAAAAAGAAAGAAGAAGAAAAGTTAAATGAAAATGAGTTAAATTTGGGTCAATGACGGAAATTATAAAAAACAAAATAGTTAATACAGAAAATAAATTATTCTCTCTCTCTCTCTTTATTTTTCTTCTTAAAATTTATAATTTTTTTTTTGTTCGTTTCTTTCCTTAAAGAAAAATATATATTTTTAACGTCTTTTAATAAATAAATAAAAAAGAAGAAACACAAAAGAAAAAAAATACACAAAACAATAGAAATTAACGTATGCAAATTCAAGACTGAAATAATTAGAAATTTTTTTTTTTCTTAATTTACAACGAGAGAAAAAAAAAGTAAAACTTAAAAGTAAAGAAAAAATTGAGGCCAATGTTGTTCCCAATAAATGTTTTTTTTTTTATTTCATTATTTTTTTTTCTGTTTTTTTGTTTTGTTTGCTGTTGTTGTTGTTCTTTTAATTTGTATTTTTTTTTTTTCGTTTTTTATTAAATTTAAAAATGCGCGTTTGAAAGAAATCAAATTATTGAAGAAGAAAAAAAAAATCGTGAAACTTGAAAGAAAATTTTGAATTATTTTGACTAGAACTGAAAATGTATTTTTTTGTCAGAAGATTCTATTTGCTCCGATTGCTACAACTCCAGAATCGTATCGTATAAATGTTGCATATAAATTTAAACATTTAATTTTTTGAACCAAAAAAAAAAAATACAACAATAAATAGAACAACAACAACAACGATTAAAATATATTTAAGTATTTAAATTTACCCCATATTAAAAAAAATGTGAAAATTATGTAAACTGAAATTAAATGATGAAAAAAATCCATTAAGGACGATAACGAGAAAAATCTTAAATTATTTTTTTTTTTGAAAATTCAAACTAAAAAGTTTATTATTTACTTTAATAAAGAAAATCTGTATTTACATAAAATTACAAAACTACAAAACTACAAAACTACAAAACAATAGAAATTGATAACTAGAAAAATAAAACATTAAAAATAAAATACAAAAAGTTCCTCATTTTTATAATTATTAAAAAAAAAAAAAAACAATACAAAACAAAACAATAGTTAATTTAACAATATTGTTAGTTACTAAAACTAAAAACTAAACTTTTTACCATTAACAGAAATAAACAGAAATAAACAGAATTTATATTTAACTAAAATTACAAGAAAAACTAAAACTAAATGTTGGGTTTCACAAAATAGTTTTAAGTGACTCCTCTTAATGACGAAAATAAAAAGAGACAAATATATAAAAGATAAAAAAAAATGTCAATAAAGTTAAAGTTTTTTTTTTGTTTTTTTGTGAAATCTGACATTAAAATATTTACTTTTATAATTAAATTACAATAAAACAATAAATAAAATAAAACTGGTTATTTTTTAGCAGCCATTTTTATTTATTTTTTTTTCCCGTTATTGTTTTTCTTTTGTTTTATTCCTATATATTTTTATTATTATTATTATCTATTAAAAAAAAAAAAACAAATACAAATACAAATGAATTCATAAATATATATTTATATACAAACTATAATTTTTTTTTTTATTTTGTTTTTATTTCTTATTTGTTTGCCGATAAATCTTACAAAATAATTCTATATATGCCTACTAGACTTAATTACTTTTAATTATTTTTTTTTTATAAAATAAATTTAAAAGGAAAAAATTACTTTACAGAAGCCACAAAATAAAAAAGCAAACAGAAAATAAGAATTTACATAATAAATTTATTTTTACCTAATATATTTTTACACAATTACAAATAAACAATAGAAAAGAAAATACAAAAACGTTTTTTTTTTTTTTTGTATTTTTAATTATTAAAAAATAAAAAATGGTTCTTTTTTATGATTATTTTCCAAGTGAACGTCAAATTGGTGACAGTTTGTGTTGTATGTGATCGAGAGCACCATCTGTTGTTATTTTTTTTTTTTATATTTGAAAAATTAAATCGGTCATCATTTTGACGGTTATTCAATTTATAAACGATAAATTGACATTTGCTTGGGGAAAAATGTCAAAAACCAAAAAAAACAAAATAAAAAATATTCCTATTTATATAATTTTTAAGTGAAAAAATGAAGAAATAAGAAAATAAACAAAAAATAGTGATAGAACTGATATAAAAATTATTATTTAATTTTATTTAGTTTTAATTTTTTATCTATTAAAAACAAAAACAAAAATCACACAAAATCTTATTTATTGTTTTTTTTTATTGAACTTTTTTTTTTTTTTTTTGTTTCTACAAAAAAAGGGGAATTTTGGCCAGACTTTTTTTTTTTTTGTATTTCTAAATTAAAATTTGAATTAATTGCTTCTTTCTTTTTTTTTTTCTTTTTTAATTTGTTTTTATTGTTTTTCGTGAAAGTCTTTTTTAATCAAAAGAAGAAAAAAAAAACAAAAAACAAAAACAGAGCAAAACAAAACAAAATTAAATCAAATACGCGCGAGGAGAATTAACAAAAAAAAAATTAAGTAAAAAATAAAGGGAAAAAAAAAAACAAAAAAAAAACAGAATTGTACAAATGAATGAATAAAAAAAGAAAACAAATGAAAATTAATCAATAAATTACATGTTGTGGTGAATTAAAAAAAAAAGAAAAAAAAATTATATAAAAATTTAAAATTAAAAACAAAATTAAAAAAAAAGTAAATAAAATAAAATAAATAAAATAATCTTTAGGAAAAATTGGATTTTTTTTTTGTGTGTGTAAAAGGAAAATTTAGATGAAAAAATTTAATTAATTAATTAAAAAATATTAAATGTTTTAGCGGAGATTTATGAATAAATTTTAAAGAGAAAAAAAAAAAACAAAATAAAAGAAAACAGAAGAAAATTGATTGATTCAATCAAACACAATGATGAAATTTAGTAGAATTTTATTCTTCTTTGATAAAAAACAAATCAATGGAATTAAAAAGGGGAATTTTTTAACGTAAAAAAATACAAAATATAGAAAAAAAAAATGATGTGAGGTCAACAAAATTAACAAAAGTCCTCTTGAACATTTTTTTTTTCGTTTCTTTTAATTCAATCAACATTTTATTTTATAATTTTATTGTTAACGCGTGTCACCACCCCCACCCCCCCTTTTGATGACAAACATCTTTTTTCTTTTGGTTCATTTTTATAATTCTATTGGAAAAGAAAAATTAAAATTAAAGATGAAAAATTAAGTATACGCGATAAATGAAGCAAAAACAAAAAAAAAACTCATAATGTACAAATTTTATGCAAAAAAAAAAAAACATTAATAAATAATTAACATTAAAGAAAATTAATTAATTAATTTGTAAAAAAAAAAAGATAAAAAGATAAAAAAAAAAAAATCAAAAACTTTTTTTTATTTTGTTGTTGTTTGTTTGTTATTTTCTTTGATACAGATTGTGGCGTTTAATTTGTATTTACTGGTGTGATCCTTGTTAGTCATAATAAGGGAAGCTACGGGAATAATATAAAAAAAAAATAATTTCTTGTGTCCCATTCACCAGTGAAGAGAATTTTTTTGAAGCAAAATGCCAAATAAAAATTTAGTTACTTTGAATGCCCAATCTGCTTCATCGACATTTTTTTTTTTGTTTCATTTGTTTTTTTTTTTTTTTTTGATTTTATGTCAAACGCGACATCAAATCAAATTTTGACAGAAATTAATGCAAAAAAAAAAAAAAAAAAAAGAAAAAGAAAATAAACAAAAAAAAAAAAAATGGTAAATTTTAATGAAAAAATTAAAAAAAAAAAATTGCACGGATTAGTTCCCTTCCTTAAGAGAAAATGAGTAAAAAAAAAATTATTAAAATTTAAAAATTTAAATTAATTAACAAAAAAAAAAAAAAAAAAATTAAAATTAAAAAAAAATTATTTGTAAAAAATTAAAAAAAGAAAAAAAAAATTACACCAAAAAATTGCACGAGAATATTAAAAAAGAAGAAGAAGAAGAAGAAAAAAAACGAACGAAAAATTTAATTAAAAAAAAAATAAAAAAGTGAAAATTAAGAAATTTTATTTTTAGTAGATAATTAAATTATTAATTGAAGAGAGAAAAAAAAATTTAAATTAAATAAATAAAAAAAAAAAGCCGTTAAGACAAAAAAAAAAAAAAAAAATAAAAATTAAATTAAAATAAATTAAAAAGAATTCTAATCGTAAAATTAAGTAAAAACAGGGTAAAAAAAAAAAAAAACAAATAAATAAAGCAAAAGAATTTCGATTATAACAAATAAGAAAATTCAGGAAACAAAAACAAAAATTTTTTAACAAAAAAAAAATTATTAAATAAAATTTAAAGAAGAAAACATAATTTTTTTTTTTTGGTTTGTTTGTTGTTTATTTTGTCAATGCCCCTCTCTGTCTCTACACCCCTTTTTGCACTTATAAACAGTCCATTTTTTTGAATTATGATCTTCAACACAATTACCGCGTTTTTTTTTTTTTTTTTTTCATAAATGTTGAATGGAAATATCAACAACAAAAAACACCCGACTCTACTCCACCATCCCAAACTCTAATTGAAATTTTTACCTTTACTTATATTTTTCTCAACCCAGAACCTTCTACAATTCAACTCTTTTAAACAATTGAAACAACACAACTTGGTAATTTTCTATGGAAAAAAACAAAAGATAGAATTTGGTTTTTTTTGTCTTCCTGTTTTTTTTTTTGTTCTCTCTTTTGTTTGTTGTTGTTGTTGTTGTTATTTTTTTTTGCTCACAAAAAATTATGAAAAAAACAAAATATAAAAACAAGAAGAACAAGAAGAAGAAGAAGAAGAAGGAAGAAAGAAACATGGATATGTGATAACATATATATGTGTGTGTGTGTGTATATATATATTTGCATGTACAAACTTCTGTGTGTGTGTGTGTGTGTATGTACGTGGAAAACTCTATATAATTTCATAAAAGAACAAAAATAAATAAAAAATAATATATAAAAAAATAAATGTAGATGATGATGTCTCTTGTGTATAGAGAAATTGAGAGTGTGTGTGTGTGTGTGTGAGAGTGTGAGAAGAAAATAAGAAAAAAGAGAAAAAAAAATATTGTTGTGATACAAAAAAAAAAAAAAGTAAAAAAAAAAAACAAAAATATTGAAAATAAATTAAATAATTAAAGAAATGAAGAAGAAGAAAAAGAAGAAGAAGAAGAAGAAGAAGAAAAAGAAGAAGAAAAAGAAGAAACAGATTAATGAAAATGTCTCTGAATTGTAGTATAAACGAAATGGAAAATTATTCTATTGATATGTTTCAATGACAAAAACAAAATAAAAGAAAACAGAAAACAGAAACGAAACGAAACGAAACGAAACGAAACGAACAAATGTGAAATTGTGAAGAGGGAAACAAAAAAAATTCATAAAATGTAATTTGTAATTTTTAATTAATTAAATATAAATTGTAAAAATTTGTCAAATTTAATTTAAAAAAAGAAAAGAAAACAAAACAAATTAAAAATTTAATTAATTAATTTGGGTTTAAAAATTTTATTTGAATTTTTCTTCTTTTTTTTTTTGTTTTTCGTGGAACAAAATGGGAAAAAAATTTATACAAAAAAAAACAAAAAAAAAATTGAAGAGAGAAAATGAAAATAAAGAACAAGAGAAAAATTTCTATATATGTGCAAAATTAATTATGGCAAAAACAAAAATAATTATAAACCAAAATAATTAAAGAAAGAAGAAGAAGAAGAAGAAGAAGAAGAAGAAGAAGAAGAAGAAGAAGAAGAAGAAGAAGAAGAAGAAGAAGAAGAAGAAGAAAAAGAAAAAGATAAAAATTAATTTAAGGAAAAAAACAAAAAAAAAAAAAAGGTTAAAAAAATTAAAATTAAAATTAAATAAATTATATATTGAGAGGAAAATTGGATGTGTGAACAAATTTTAAAATGGAAATAAATTTTAAGGATTAAAAAAAAAAAATTGTAATTTTTGGTGATGAAAAGTAAAAATGCAAAAAAAAAAAAAAAACAAAAGAAAATACGAAGTAGAAGATTAAGAGAATAAAGAAAATGTAAAATAAAAAACAAAAAAAAAAAAATTAGAGAAAAACAAAGAAACAATAATTGTTGTTGTTGTTTGTTTTTTTTTTTTTTTTGTTTTTTTTCTCTTCTTATAAATTAATACAAAATATTTTATTTATTCTAATTAATAATTATTATTCTCTATTTATTAATTATGGTTAATTAATTAATATATAAAAAAAAAAAAACTGATGATAAAATTGCAAAGAAAAAGAAAAGGAAGAAGAAGAAGAAAAAACATTTGAATTGTTTTTAATTTTTACACTTTTTGTTTTTGTTCTGTTTATTTTTTTCCATATTTTTTAAGTTTAATTTTTTTTTTTTTTATGATTATTATTATTATTATTATTAATTCCTTTTAATTAAATTAATGAATTTTTTGTATAATTAAAATTCGGCACTTAATAAATATTTACTGTTATTAATAAAATAAATTGAAAACTGAATTTATTATTTTTGTTTTATTTCTTTAATTTTGTTGTTGTGTTTGTGTCTTGTGAGGTTATCATTTTGAATTAGTTCCTTGTTTAGATTGTTTCTACATTTTTCAAATGGCAACCCAGATTATTTACCATTTATGCAGTTACCGATTTTTAAAATATTAAGAGAGATTGGACTTTACTGTCATTATGATAACAACTAGTTCAGTAGCACTACAATAATATGGAATTCATGGCATCCATTGAGACGACCATTTTGTGGTAAGTGATTTAATACGGCGATAATTAAAACGGATGAACTACATGAGCTAATGTTCATATTTTGTTCGGAAAGTGAATGTTCAATTTTTTAGTCTATAATGCAAATCGTTAAAAATTATCAAAGTTCATAAATTACTGATAACACATTCACTTTTATTTTTCCATAATGAAGAATTTCGCCCAAAATGTTATAAGAAAATAACTGAAAATGACCGAAAGTAATTTTCACTTAAAATTTTATACATTATAAAATTGTCTATCGTTCGTATTTTATAATTTCTGAATCTTTTTTTTTTTCTTTTTTAATTCAATTTAAATGAAGCCATGGAAATGTAAATCAGAAGATAAACCCATTTCGTATATTACGTGCGCTCAACCCCTTTCATTTATTTTACATTTTTTTTGTTTTTATGTTGGTGTCTTTCCATCGTCTTTGATTTTCTTAAATATAATCACTTAATTAGAATTAAATTTTAACAATTTTCATCTTTAATTAATGAAATTAATTGTTAAATTAATTATCACGTTTATTTTAATAAATTTTTGTCTTTATTTTGTTTAAGAATAAAGCGCTTGTGAAAGGGAGTTTGTTTGGCAGGGGAGAAGATATAAAAAAAAAAAAAAATACGTGGTTTGAACAAAATGTGTAAAAATTATGAAATAATAAAGAAGAAAAAAAAATCAATTTTCTTTTTCTACAATTTAGTTGATTACAATTTCTTTAAATTAATGAATGGAAAAAAATCTCGGTGAAACGGGATAAATAAAATTATAGTTTCTGTCGAAAGTGTTAGATGGACCAGAAGTAACAGTAAATTCGATACAATTGATTCTAGCACAGAAATATTTTTCCTAATTTTTTATGTGCCGTCGGATGAAATTTCATTTTTTAATTTTCAACTAATTCCAGATTTTTTTTCTATTCAAAATCAAACTTCATGAACATTCAATACCAAATATTAAGACAACGTCCAATAATTTCCATTAAAATATTTATTTGATTTGTATATTTTTATGCTATACGTAACAGTTTACCACTTTTCATATTTTGCGTTGTATTTAATAAAAAAAAAAGAAGAAAAATTGGGGAGAAAAGTTACCATCACTTGAGTTGAACAAGAAACGACTAAAAATGTGAAAATTTTAAAGTACTTGAAAAGCTATATACCCTCGTTCTATTCAGTACTTTCTAAATATGTGTGTGTGTGTGTCTCGATTTATAAAGAGAGAGAGAGAGAAATGAATAGAGAAAATCTGATAAAGATTCAAGATTTTCGTGAGAGAGATGCAAATATTTGTGTGAGGATGAGGATTTTTCTACAAAAAAAAAAAAAAAAGAGAATAAAAAAAAAAATATAGAAAAATAAGAAAGAAAACAAAAAACCAAAATTGGTGAAATGAGAATCATTTTGTCTCCCTTCAACTCCAGCCAACACCATTCCATTTTTTAAATTTTTTTCTCTTTCGTCTCACATATAAATGTGGACGACGGAAAATTATTTTCTTTTGATTTTATTTTGGAGTTTTTTTTCTTCCTTTCTTTCTTGCGTTCTTTCTTTTAGACTGAAGAACTTTTTTTTTAAGGAGAAAGGGAAACTCATTTAGTCAGAAAAATTTACATATACGCGCCGTGTATGGAATGAGTTGTTGTAAGAAGATGGTGAAGGGAAGGAAGAAGAAAAGGTGGTTTGTGTCTCTTTCTGTTTTTAGTATTGCCATCGCGATCATATATCATTAGTGAAGGAGATTTAGTATATAGAAAATAGAGAAAGTGTGGAGTGTGAGTGTTGGTGTTGGTTGCTCATGCCCAAAATATAAAAAAAAAGGATATGAGGAGAGAGAGAGTGTAGGTAAGAAAATAGAGAAAGAGGGACGTAAGGAAGAAGGTGAAAATAAACATAAAAAAAAAGAAATAAGAGAAATGAAAATTATTTTCCTTCGTGAGGGTGGAAAAAAGCGAAACAAGAAAAAGACGAATTATGAAAAAAAGCGAAAGAGTCAGTTTGTAGTATCTTAATGAGACGTCCCGCGGGTGGTTCAGGGGAATACATCGGATTGGCTGGAGTTTGGATATGTGTTTCTATATGTATAATTGTTGTGTGTTTGTGTTTGTATTTGTGTGTGTGTGTATGTATATAGTTATAGAATAGATGAAAAATAAAAATGTAGAAAGAAGAAGAAAATGTGCGGTCGGTATTGGGTGGGTAATTCTGTCTCACTTAAGCCCAACAGTGAAAAATGTATTTTTCTTATGCAAGGGGTTGATTATCATTACATTACGATGTGAGTATAGGCATACACATGTGTGTGTATTGCTCGCGTTTTTTGAATTAATTTCCGATATCTATACAACAGTTGATGACATTTACAATTACACTACTCAGATATACGACAATACTTATACACATTTTCATATGTATAATTGCATGAATGTAATTTTATCTAGTGAAATTTATCATAAATTGGGGTTTAGAAAAAAAGGGGTTACTTTTTTTTTAAATCATGTGTATTTGTGTTGAATCTATCAAAAATCCTACTGTATGTGTATTTGTATAAAATACAAAACTGAATAATAAATTAAAAGTACAAAAAAAGGATTTTCTTAATTTAGAAATCAAACAGAAACTAAGAAATGAAAACGAATTATTTTGAATTGTGGAAATTTAAAAAATATCCTTAATAAATAAATTTTTCTATTTTTTAAATTGTGTTCATAAGTTTTCTTAATGAACTTTAGATTTCAATTATTTTAGTTAAAATAAATTTTCTTCGTGGAAAGATAATTTCCATTTTCGGCTTAAAAAAAACTTAAAAAATTACAGAATACAAAAATATGAGAAAAAGTGAATGATGAAGAGACAAGAGGATGCAAAAACCACGTGGCGTTAACATTTTTCAGCTTTCTGTTTATTGTTTTCCTTCTTCCCTTATGTCTCTTCTTCTAAACAACACAAACACAAGTATAGAAAAAAACAGCTGCTGAAGCTTTAAAATTTCAAATGTTGAAGAAGAAAAAAGGAAACAGCCGCACGCTTTTATTATGAGAGAGTATTTGTGTAAGCGAGCAGACTACCGACGTCATTCTCTTTTAGACGAGTTTTTCCACGAAATCGCAAAAAAAAAAAAAAATTTTGTTTGGAAAATTCGCTACAAGAGAAAATTGTTCAGTCAAAATTTGCTCACGTTTCTAAGTGGATGAAATGCAACCACAATTGTACTTGATGGTCTTTGGATTTATTTCCTAAGAAGATCAAAAAAGTAAAATTTAAATTGTAAAAGTTGCACAATAATCACAATATTCGAAGGAAGCATTTTGATTATATGTAATGTGTGTGTGTAAATTGGAAAGAGAAAAAATATTCATCTTATCTGGATAAATTTACGAAGTAAAATGAAGATAAAAACAATAATGAAAATTCACATGAATAAGAGTGAAACAGAAAAGAATAGAAAAAAAGTACCGAGTGAATATATTTTGTTTATCCGAAATTCAAATTCCGAATAATTAACGCATCGTCAAACGAAGTGATCGGGTTTGACTCTTTTACACAATATATTCATCTCATTCTTAGATATTGTAGATGTGTGTGTGTGTGTGTGTATTGGTGTATGTGTGCTTATGGGGGAATGTGTGCTTGCATTTGTATGAATTTTCCAAACTCCTATTTAAATGATGTGCTTCACTTAAGAAAACTATTACATATTTGTGTGAATGTATTAGTGTTTCTGAGTATCATAAAATCTAATTCATTTCATGTATGAAAAATAGACAGAAAATGTTTCAATTTGAATTTCTTACAAAAGTTCTTTTGAATTCCATTTCTGGGAATTTATAATTATTTTATTCTTCTTTTAAGACATAAGAACAACATTATTAAAATTTCTATTCATTTTTGTTTTCAGACAGGAAATAACAATACCAACAATTAAACACAAAAACAAGTCAAAAGAAAATAAGCCAATTTAAAATGTACGGCATTTAAAAAAGAAAAAATGAAGGGTGGATAAATGCATATGCAAAAAAAAAAAAAGTGCAACAACAACCCATCATTATAATCATTCATTTAAGTAGAAATCATATAAAGTACCAATTCTTTTTGTTTTATTTTACTTTTTTTTTCTATGAATGCTATTTATGCATTTATATTTAAAAAAATAAATATAGAAAATGTTTAAATAAAGAAAAATGTACGACTGGGGGAATGGGATAAGAAAAAATGGGTAAAAGAAAAAAAAGTATAAGGTGGGTGGGAGATATTATGTAGAAGGGTAGACTCATCAAGGAATGACGACAGCAACGACAACAACGTCAGTTGAGGTTGGCGTTTATTTTTTTTTTTCCCTTACAAATACAAACTGAAATAGTTAGTGGGGATGAGTCGCTTCTATCTTAATATTATTATTTTTTTTTTAGAAGTTTTAAGTTTTTTATGTGTATAGATTATGAGAAGTTGAAGTTTTTATTTTTATTTTCTATACAGTAGTTGAACGCGAGTTATATATAAAAAAAAATTGGTATGGGTGATAAAAAAATATTGAAGGGAAGTTATATATGCGGTTAAAGAAAATGTTGATCAATAGTTGTCGCACGAATATTTTAATAAAAGAAAATCATAACACACACACACACATTTACATGTACACTAACACTTGTATATATTGAGACATTTAAAGAAATATATATGTAGTTGGTTATTATTTATTAACAACACATATGCAATTTGGAGCAGGTGAATATGTTCATGTTTATAATTTTACGTAATAAATTTTGGTTTAAGAATAAATCCCAAAAGTTTTTATTAAAAGGGAATATAGAGTTGTATGTTTTGTGTTGCTCCTTGTTCCAACTCTGTTGAAATAATTCAAATACCTGAAGCAGTATTTTTGAGAAGGGGATGCAGAATCTTGTCTTGTTTTTATTATATGTAACGGTATAAACAGAAAGTCTATTGAATCGAATCAGATATTTTCTTTTGAACTTTTCTCATTAAATTGTTTTTTTGTCACCCATACTTGTAAACTATGAAATAAATATTTATTAAATTTTGATCTTGTTCTTTACTTCATTGTCCGCTTTTCTTAATAATTTGATTTATTGCGATATGTCCATTTATTATTTCAAACGATTTTTAAAATTTTACTTCAAGATTATTCCTTCTTTATAAACTGTTACACAAACGTACAACAAACATGCACGATGTAAAATCACACACTAACACATAGACACCCAAATGCATACGTACACATAATATATTAACTAACAAAACCAAAGATGAAAATATGTAAATTTTATTTCAATTGTATTCAATGCAAGAATTAAAAAATATATAAAATTATAATATGGAAAGGGGTAGGTTGCGAGTATATTTCTGTATTTCAATTCTTTCTTCTTCTTCTTTTTTTTTTTTTTTGATGGTTGGATGTTTTTTAAGATTTTTATATATTTTTTTTTAGGGTTGAATAAATATGAGTTTGTAATAATAATAATAATTATAATATATTCACATTCATATTCAAACATATAGAATAACGATAAATGGTAGGTAAAAAAAAAATATATATGTTTTATTTTTTGTCATCTTAAACATGAATACAATTTTTATTTTTTTTTGCTTCTTCTTCTTTTGGATGCAACACAGATAAATGAAACTAGAAGAACCGCATATATTTTTTGTAACGAATAAAATTGATGTGGTTTCTTTGTATCATTTTACAGGGTATACAGAAAATTTGTATAAGATGTGTGTATGTGTGTGTGTGTGTGTTTGTACCTATACTGTCTATCTACTTTTATACATTTGTCTGAATCTCATTAAAGTTCGTCTTTTTTTTTTCTTTATTTGAAAAAAAAAAAATGTATATAAAATAAAAAAAAAGGGGTTGCAGAGAGAATATTATATAAATGAAAGATGCTCGTTTCATGTGTGTGTGTGTGTGTTTTACTGTTTATTTATATGAAAAATCTATATACGAGTTTCTATTTTGATGACAATTTTTAAATAAATAAAGTTTTCATTCAATAGATTTTCTATAATTTAGCCTCTTTTATTTTCTTGTTGCAATTTCCTTTTAATAAGTTGGATAAAAATTTATACTAAACTATCTCTATCTGAGTTTTACGATAATTGCTGATGGTAAATTATAATAATAATCCTACCAATATTAGTCTCCTTATATTTGTATGTTTTTTTATTTTTATTTCAATGATTTATCAGAATAATTAGTAGAAGAAAAATGCAAAACCGATTCTAATAGAAAACATTCTTTACATTTACAAATTCAATGGAATTCTATTGTTCTCAAGAGGAAGGGTTTGAGTATTTATACAATGCCAACATAATATGAAATCCATTGAATGATCTAATCAACCATTCTAAGATATACTTACAATTCAATAACTATAAAAGTTGTTATGTTTATTATCGTAATGATGATTAGAAACTCAATCTTATTCGTCAATCCATGCATTTACCTTAATGGCTAATCCATAGAAATCCTCGGACAGTTATAATTTAAAATACATGCTAAAGGTATTCATATAGAGACAATCTCCTAAAAGCTTATTCATTCAAATTCTCAACCATTCTAGTATTCCCTCCTTATCATTATCATATATAGCAAAAAAAAAAACTTATTCCATTCCATTTTGTCCTTTAAATTCTCATCATAGTATTCTACATTTTCTCTTCATCACAAATTATATACCCGAACCCCACAAAAACCTACCAAACTTTATACGTAAACTTTTTTTTTTTTTACCAAACAAAACAAACAGAAAAAACATTTTTTTTTCTCGAATTTTTTCTTCTTTTTCTTCTTCTTCTTCATCATTTCTTTTCATTTTAATTTTCGGTCTCAAGTTTTTTTTATTTCTTTCTTTTTTTTTTCTATTTTTCTTTTTTGGTTATGTACGTGTGTTCTACGTGTGTGTATGTGTAATTGTGTATGTTCATGTGTGTGTGTGTGTGAAATTGTTGTATCTGTGTGTGTATATTGATTAGTCAAATTTGCATTAATTCACCATGGGTACTCTAGTTACACACGTAATACACACATCATACACATATACAGAGGCACAGTTACACATAATACGTAACCATATTCACGTACGCACAAAAGTTCATTAAAAAAAAAAACGAAAAAGGAAAAGCAGAAAAAAAAGGAAAACAGAAAAACAGAAAAACGAACAAGTTGAATTTGGAGAAAGAAAAAAAACATGAGTCCCTTCGTCTTTGCGTTCACATAATTTTCCCTCGTATGTATAAACAGAATTATAAAGAATAAAAAAAAAAGAAGTTGGGTGGTATTTGAATCACTCATTCCTTACTGAAGCCACCCATCACCACTACCCATCCACTGCCACAGTCATGTTTTTTTACAAAGTAAAAAAAAAATGAAGAAAAATTATTTCCATCACACCATCATCTGGTTATCTGCGATTGTATAAGGATCTGTATGTATGTATGTGTTTATGTGTGTGTGTGTGTAGTGTTACGCATGATGGAAGAAAAAAATAGACTCATATGAATGTATGGCGGTTGGGTGATTTGTCTAGAAGGGGGTGGTTGGGATGTTGACTAAGAAAGAACTGATGAGCAAGGTGACAGAGGGTTTTTTTCTTGTTCCACCCGCGTGCGAGTACGTGAAATATAAGAAAAAAGGAAAAAAAAAACGCGTGGAGGGAAGAAGAAAAAAAAAGAAAAAGTTTAAGAAGCAAAAAATTAAGACACAGCACGGCGACGACGACGACAAAAAAAAATGAAGAAAAAATTATTCGGAAGGGAAATAAAAATCATTAATTATATGGTTTTTCTTCTCGTTCACTCTTCACCTATATCCTTCTCTTTTCTTCTTCTTCTTATTCTTCTTCTTGATATATTTTTTTCTTTTCTTTTATTTGTCTTAATTTTATTCGAATGCCAAAAATGTGTTCTATGCTCTTTGTTTCTTTTGCTATACTTGGATTTACTGTACTGGTAAGGTGGTGTAATGTTGGGGTGTGAGAAGATTATTTATATATTTTTTTCTGTTTTTGTTCTTTTTTTTTTTTTGATGATGAATATTTAGAGTAGAGAAAATGAGGGATCTAAACGATTATAGACATACAGATCATTTTTTATGCAAAAGTAAAAAAAAAAAGGACACATTTTTTTTAGGTTGTTGTTGTTGTTGTTGTACATTTACGAGAGGGCGAGAAATTTAACGAAAATAATATGAAAGAAAATACGATAGACACAAAACAAGAAGAAGAAAAAAAAGACAAACACATAATAAAAATAAATATATGAAAAAAAAAATTAACCTCAAATAATTATCATTATTCAACATTTTTCAACTTTTCTTTCTTGTTTTTTTTTTTTTTAATCGCACATATTTTTAAAAAAATTCTGTGAACTTAATGAATATACCAACCAAAAAATAAAACAATCAAAAGAGAAAAAACAACAATAACACAACACTTGTATATATATTTAACATAAAAAACACATATTCAAGTGAATCACATTCACATGTCCCACACTCCCACCACCCAAACAGGTAAACATCTTCGCCCTCCACGTCCGCTATTAACATAACGCGTGATGACCCAATCTCATAACAATTTAAAGTATTTTTATATACGTTTTTTTTCTTTTCTTAACTTCCGTTCGGAGAGACAAACCTTTATTGTATAGTGTTGTTGTTCTTCTAAAATTTGTGAATGAATCTAATTTTTATCAGTTTTATTAGAAATTATTTGGAAACTAAGAAGTCATTGCTTAAAATTTGATTCATTGATTTTATTTGATGTTTACCAATTACAATGAAGGAAAATGAAGAGTTGTGATGTGAGGTAATTTGGTGGGCATTTGATAGTTAACGGTACTTTACAGAATATTAATCTCATAATCGACAACATTCAGTTGGTAATAAAATGTGCTTAATGGAAATTTATAATCTTCAACTAAAATCTAAGTTTTATTTCAATTAGTTATCGGTAAATGTTCACAATAATCCCACTAAATATTACATAAAAATATGTACTTATAAATGTTAAAAATATTTGACAATATAAATGTAATCAGGTGATACAACTCTGATGGGACGGTATAAAACCTAAATATATTTTTAATGTCTTCCGTGGAAGAAGAATTTTTTTTTGTTGTTTTATATTTAGCGCTTCTTCTTCTAATTTCTTGTCTTTTTTTTTTCTTTTCTTTTTTGTTTGTTGTTTTTTTTTTTTGTTGTATACAACAAAAGATCATAACATTTCTTTCTCTCTGTTTTTTATCTTTGTAATAATAATAATAATAATAATAATAATATAAATATACAAATAATAATAGTGCAGTTTTAGAAGTCACATACACATTATAAAATATACATTCATTCATGTAATCATTTCTCTTAACGACGTCTTTTATATGATTAAAATCTTTTAAGTTATTTTATATATACATTTTTTTCTTCTTTGCTTTCTGTTTTAGCCTTCCACACCCCTCTCCAAATTTTTAACTTTTTTCATAATAATTTATTTATGATGAAAAATGTTGAGACGATTTAAATGTTTTTAAATTGTTCTTTCACAAATATGATGCCATATTAGTTGTCACAATAATTTCGCAAAATTCTTTCATCAATTTAGGTGAAACTTTAGCATTTTTTTCTTTAAAATTATTCAATGGCAAAATAATGCACTTTATTGAGTTTTCCTACTTTATTTCAACATTACAAACACCTGTATCTCAATGTTATTCTTTTGACGCCAACAAATCTGAATATTTGACCAAGAACAAGAAACTACGCATCCGTGAACAGTTTAAAATTTGTCTTATTTATTCATTAATTTGACGTCTTTTTTAAAAGCAAAACATTAATGAAATATAATGTTAATTTTTTTTTTCTGTTCAAAATGAAGTGACGACTTATATTACGTCAGTTTCTTGTTAATTGATAGATTTTAAATTCCCTCCAAAAAAAAAAATATATATATATATATGCGGTCTTTATAAACGGATGTGCGAAGAGAATGGATAACGCATCACAGTAGGAGATGAATAAAGAATCTAGAGTGATTTTACAGCGGGTGGTAATGATTTTTATTTTCAATAATATTTCTAAGTGGTGATCTTTAAGATCAAATTTATTTTTAAAATATTGAAAATAGATTTATCTTAATAACTTGATTTACTATAAGACAAAATATTATTATGATGATTGAGTGATAAAACGCTAGACTAGACACTGATTGTAAATAATTACACACGCACATATACGCACGTCACGTTAATATTTTATATTATTTTCTGTCTGCTGCTATAAATTGTTAAAACTTTTCTAATTAATTATAACAAAAAAAAAAACAATAACAGTTAAATTATTATAAGAAAAATATATTTATTTATTTATTTCGTGACTTTCATACAAAAATAAAAATTTAATAAAAAATTTTTTTAGTGCGGTGAATTAGAATTTTATTTAGATTTTTAAAATTAATGAATGAAAAGTGCAACAAGGTAAATGAGTTAATGTCTAAGTGTTTAATGTATTTCTGTTATATACACAAATAAATTGTTCTTTTGGAAAAGTGAAATATTTTCATAATTTTTCATTTTAAAGAAACTAATCGGAATAATAAGTTTTTCCTTTTGGGTAACTAAATAAAATACTTTTGAATCGAACAGAACTTACAACTTTTACATTATAATGATTCCAAATGATTAACTTTAATTAATTAATTAATTGATTAGCCACTACAAGAGACGGAATCTGTATGCGTGTCATGAATCTTAAATTTGATTTTATGTTCAAAATTATGATTTGATTTGCAATGAAATCTAGGTTACGTTTCAAAAATATGTATGTGTGTGTGTGTATTATATAGATATAGATTTAAGTGTTGTACGGCGTACTTAATTAAATTTTTGCTCTACAAAAGGGGGTGAAGAAAATAAAGAATAATTTCTAAATTTATTTACTCTTTAGTTATTAATTGTTAGAAAAGGAAAAAGAAGTAAGTGAAGTATTTGTTGGCATTTGCATTTGCAAAGTAATAAAAGTAATTAAAAAATACCCAATACCATTTTAAGAAATGAAAAACTATCAAACGTTACCAATATATGTAAGTACAGAAAAGGGTTTTTTGAGACAACACTAACCTTGACCTACCATAAGATAACTTAGGATGAGAAATGTTAGCCAAAGTTTTTTTTGCACTTTAAAAACCGCACATATAGAATTCTATTTCTTGTGTTCTTTTTTTTTTTGCACCATTTACATATTTTCATGGTCATTAATTTCAACATTAAAGAAAAGTTTACCTCGAAATGTTCACAATATTTTAATGCTAATTGGAATTTTTTTTTTCAAAAAATACGAATAATGGAATTGAATTTTTTCTTAAAAAAATAATTTATATATGAGGAAAAATAGTTCTAGGTTTCATCTGATAATACTTAATTACATAAACTGTAGAACCAGATTTTCTATCATTTATTCTAAAATGTGATCCCATAGAATCATTGTTACTTTGACTTGTTTCTTTTATGGGCACATGTTTGTGCAAACATATCACTCTATTTCACCAATGGCAGACTTGAATGAATTTTAAGAAGAAAATTATAAGCAGTAATATTTTTCTTAAGAATGAAAAAGTTTTCCATTGTTTTTACTTTTAAATTCAGGCTTCTAAATACCCTTATTTTTTTTTTTTTTTATTAAATAAAACTTTTGTCCTTTCATTTTGTTTATTCGTGTTTGATATTTAGAAAAAACAAAAGGGATACAATATTGTTTTTTTTCTTTGATTATTATGCACACCATAATTTATTGCGTATTTGGTAGAAAGTGTTAAACAAATCAATGTAAAACATAAGAACATTCATCTGGAATATAATTTTCAAAAGGTAGTTTTGCCATTCTTTTATTTCAATGGGTTTTGTATTGTGACGTTGTTGGTACAAAATTTTACTAACAACTTTTTATGGGTTTTTTGTTAGAATATTTTGAGATGACGTCTAATTAATTTAATCGGTATTTAAGATTGAAATGCCTAGATGTCTGCTCTTACCATTTAAATTTCGAAACAATTCGTTACACAATCAGCAACTTAATGTAAACATTTGACAATTTTTGCGCATATGTTTTTAATGTTGAGATTGCATATGACTTATATTGACACAATTTTTTCTTTCTTAAATCTTAAATCTTAAAACACAAGAAAATTATATGTTAAGACAAACGATTAAGCGACACAACAAATTATTAGCGGCACTACAAATTATTGTACTTTTTTTTTTATTCTTTTAGATGCAAATTATTTGTCTCAGTTAAATAAATATGTGTTTGTGTGTTTGTATATGCTGTGTATGTTTTATGATACTTAAATTTCATGTAACAATAAATGTTGTAATTTATCATCTCTTAATTCAAACTTGTTTATTTTGTTTCTTGTATTTGTCATTGTCGTGTGTCTTTATGTCGCCGATTAAATGGACGTAGGTGTGTCATATACTAAATATTCTTCTTATTTTATTATTTATTATATCGTGTGAATTAAAATTGCAAGCAGAAAAAAAATGTAATGTAAAAAGAAATGAAACAAAGTAAAAGTATTGTGTAAGGTAAATACAGACCACAGTCAATGTATGCATAGAACAATTATTTGTATCCATTTTAAATGAAAGAAGTCAAATAAGACTGTTTTCAATGGTAAATGATAAACTGTGACATTAAAAAAAAACTCTGATGTTGATCAAAATTATCTACAAACTTCAAGTAACCATAACACTAATTACCATTACATAAAGAAGGATCTATTAAAATTGTAACAAATCGAATTGATTTTGGAAAATATTTAATTGAACTGTACATCAAATGTTTAACGCACATAACTTTACATAAAAAAATGTATAAGCAACCTTGTACCATAAACATCAATTTACCTTAGTCTCATACATTTCTTCACAAAAATATTTCTCATACATCCAACCGATTTTTTTTTTGTTCGTCAGGTATGTGCGTAACAATTTATAACAATAAACCATTGGGAAAATCCAATAATTTCGTGACGTTTAGTTTCACATGTGCATGCATCATGTCCTTGTTCTATTGTCAGGTCAAAAATTTAGCCAAAATATCAAAAAGGATCAGCCGACAAAAAATAAAAATACAATAAAGAAATAAAATGTTGTTTTAGAAGCAACATTGAATTGCAGGTAATTCTTAGAAATTCATAGGGACGTTTATATTATTATTATTGTGCTCATATAACATCCAGTGCAGGTACATTATTGCCTCTTTTTTTCTAATCATTCATATACACACAAACACGCATGCACAACACCTAAATTGGCAAATTTTTATGTAAATCGGATTTTTCAGTATTATAAAATTTGGATTTTATTTTAAAAGCTGGTAAAGGAAAAAACAATGAAACAATTATCCTTATGTGCCGTTATAATTTTATGACGTCCCAAAAGAAATCATTTTGTTTTTCAAACTCTTATGACTCATTTAAATATCGTCAGTTGGTGTGTATGTGTGTATGTGCATGTATTGCATGCATTGTGAAACGTCTTTATTAAAAGGCAAACGAAATTTATTTCTAAATAAATTTTTAATAAAGTTTCGATAATTTTTGTCTTCTACAATAAAAGTCATGCCTACCCAACTTTCATAAAATGTTAAAAAAAAACTATAAATAAAATTCCACGTTCGCATTCTTTTCATTCAACAAAAAAAAACACATTTCCCCAAATCCCTCAATCCAGTCCAGCCCAACAAAAATTACATAATAAAAAAAGTTTAACCCTTTTCAACAACATAACAAAGCATCGATAACTCATTCAACTCATATTCCTCAACCATCCCCTACTCCTAAAGGAAAACTAAAACTCTATCATTGATGGTAACTATACACACGATTATTTATTCTATTAATTCGTAAATTACATGCACACGATAATTTCCATGTAAAACATGATGGAATTACATAAAAATGGATAAAAAATGTGACATAAAAGTCTCATCGTATATTTTCAAATGTATACAATCAACCAATCCCAGCATTCCATAAATCGCGATGTGACGTCATAAATATAAAAAATATTTATTTAGACAAAAAAAAAAACAAACATAGAAGCATGAGAATCGAACGATTGATTTTGATCAGAAAAATAAGAACAGAATATTATGGGACGCCAATTAAATGTATTTTTTGTTTTAATTGGATTCACATTCGTTGAATAATATTTTCTTTATAGACAATAAAATATCGACATCGGAGAGAGAACGGTGACAGTCAGTGATTGGCACCCAAAGTTAAAAAAAAAGACATCCCCTAAAATTATTTCTTCAAACATATTCAAATTAAAATTAAATCAGAAATCAATCGTTAATTAATTGTTATCATTTCTATTAATTTCTTCTTGAAGTTTATTGAATCTTTATAAAAATAGGGCTAAATATAACGATAGGTGATTTCGGAGTCACTAACCTTCCTCTTCTGTTGTTTATTCTAATTGCAACTCTTGTTCTGTTTTCTAGAAATTACCGAATTGACAATGGAGAAATCTGACTTAAAATACTACAATTGAAATAAGGAAAAATAAAAACTTCAATATAAGGACACACATCCTTGCTGCTCATCCCCTTCACAATGAAATATTATAAGAAATTTGGTAGAAAAATAATTCATTGAATAGAAACAATAAATAGAAAAAAACAAATATTATTTGAAATCCGTTTCAGTTCGTCATTTTTAATAAGAAACCAATCATAGAGAAAGGAATCGAAATGAAATAAATGTCTAATTTTTACGAGCGTACCCCCATTCATAATACCAACCCCGTTGATGAAAACCAATAATGAAAACAAAAAAAAAAATCAGAATAAAATAATAATAAAGAAAAATTTCCATTTTCCTTTTATTTTTTTTCATTTTTTTTTTTTAAGGTTAAACTTTTTCATTTTTCTTCATATTTGATTTATTAATTTATGGTAATTTTGGTTAGTTTGTCGTTATATTAGCAATTTTTGTCGTCAACATACACGGCAATTGCGGTGCACGGTTTGATTATTAAAATTTTTGAAAAAATTTGGAATGGGGGGAAATTGGAGGAAAACCTACACTCCCCAATCCTTTCCATTTTTTGACAGAAATAAATTTTTATTATTTTTTATTATTTTTCCCCTTTCTACCAATTCTTATGTTTTTGTTTGTTGATTGGAAACTTTTCCTCAATTGATATGCTTTTATTTATTTGCAAAATTTAAAGAAAAATTTATTGATAAGCTTCTTCGATTTGAAATGAAGAATCTGAAGAAGATGGGTGGAAAATTGTGAGTCTAATTTCTATCGAATGCAATATTTTGTAAACTTAACAATGGTTTTCATTAATGCTGTACAAAGATCTACTCAGTGAAGTCATTCTTGCTATTTTGAATGAATTTTTGTCTTTTGTTGTCCATATCCAAAAACTAATAAATATTTATCTGAAGTAACAATAGGGATCAATAAGCCTTTATTGTTAGTTTCAGTTATATATTTCATTGCATTTTCTATTTCATTAACTTCCCTTAATTTTACTTTAAAGTTTATCAGAAAAGTGTTACTGCAATAAGTTAAAAATCCAATCAGCTGTGATTAAAAATATTTCCTAGGTAACTTATCAAATAAAGCTTTATAAATTATTTTATAATTAACAAAATTTTAATGAATGAAGTGCAATATGATTTCATGGTCTAATTATTTTACCTCGGATGTTAGGATGTTAATTGTGTAATATTAGACTTTAATACTTCGCACTTATATGTTTTATACGGTGGCTGCATTATTTACCGTTTAGTGTTAGTGCACTCCATTGAACAAGAAATTATTTTAGAAAAGACGTTATATAAGAATAATTTAAGAATAAAATCAAGAATAGGTTAGAAAACTTTACAAACAAATTCTGAAAAAGAATCAAAATAATTAAAGTAAATTTATTTCAAGGTTACACGAATTCTTCTTGTACAGTGTGCCAGCAATAATAATATAATGCACTTTTGTCTCGACTTTGAAAAGTCATTCACATAATTATAACTAAATCAACCAATTACCTAAATAACTCACACATGCGTTATTTTTGTTTTTGTTTCAGTTTATGTATGAAAACAACCGGATGTTATTATTAGTGTTTGGTTTTATTTATATACATACATTATTTTTTTGTACCAATATATTTATTAAAATTGTGCTCACTGATGTAAGAAGGTTAATCGTAAAACCTCAACAACAAAAAAAAAAAACAAAAACAAAATATAAATAATAAGAAGAAAAAAGCATTCAACACAAACGCAAATAAGAAAACAAAAAAATGAAATAAAATCATTTAAAATAGTAAAAAGAAGAAGTAAAAGAGAAATAAACGAAAAGTATAAAATAAGAAGAATAAGAAGAAGAAGAAGAATAAAAAGAAGAAGTTAAATCCGCGGTTTTTTTGGGATTTGATAAAAAGAGAAGAAAAAAAAATTTATGTCTTTTTCACATGAGGAATTAAAAAAAACAAAAATTTGGATGCTTCATTGATTTCTTATTTTGACGGTAAATTTTTAAATCAGATGAAATTCTATTTTTAATTTGAATGGAATTACTACACAAGAAATTCTTTTAACAAAATGATTTAATTGAAAATATTTCCATGAAGTAAAATTGGGAAAATTATAAATATAAGCTGACTTTTGTTGACCTTCAATAATTTTTTACGATCACATGGATAAGTTGTCCTTTGACAAATATTTAAATAAAATCAAATTTAAATAATGAATTTCTGATTTAAAGACAAAATATCTTTGCGAAGACTGTTGCTAGATTTGATAGGGACGAAGCTATAGCGTGCTTCCTTGGAACATTAGCAAATATGCCCAGTATTTAATTTTGCATTAATTCAACTTCCTTTTCATCTTAACAAAGTAATACTAAGATCTAATCGATATTTGATAATATTTTAGACAGTGACCCATATATTTAATTTCATCAAATATGAAATCTGATTTACTCTAATATCTCAACAATAATTTATTATTACGTTAATTGATGCAATCATTCTGATTCATTAAAAGAATAAAATAATATTAGCTTCCTGAAACAAAAAGAATTAATCGTATTGAAGAACAAAAAAAAAACCGCATGAAACCGCATCATTTATTAAAATATAAATTTAAGTTCTAAGATCTAAGATCTAAGTCTAAGTTCATCTTCAATCATTTTTTCTTTTCTTCTTCTCTATTACCTACTGATTTTTTTTTTTGTGTTTTAATTTTTTTTTTTTTTTCATTATTTGAAAATCACGCGAGACGCGAATTGTTCAATAAATTATTAATAAATTCATTTCAATATTTAAACAGAAAGTAATATTGATTGATTTGAATTTATGAGCACTTATTTTTTTTTTCTTTTTTTTGTATAAAAGAGATTTTAAATTTTCATGTTTTTTATCCGTATTGTTTGTTATTTGTACCGTTTTTGTGTCGTTGTATTTTATAAAGTTAGAGCTTTATTTATTTTATAAAACTGGAATTACCGAACGTTTGAATTGGTTTTACAACATATTGAACAATAATGGTAAAAATTTCATTATGCCTGTATAATTGTTTCATATCGATAACTTTTCACCAATACATCGTCAATTCATTACACAAATTATTATGCAATTAAAAAAAAATAAATTTCTGAAGTGATTTAAAAATCTCGAAAAATAAACAAAACAAAATTTTTATTTAAATAAATGAGTAGAAACAATGAGTAGAAAAAATCAATTCATTTCTCATTAGACGCGGAAAAAAAGAGAAAGAAAAATTAAAAATAAAATTAATATTTTACACTTTCCAAAAAAAAAAATATTTCGGTAGAATAATTTTTACAAAAAATTCTAGTTTGTGTTGTGTTGGGGTTTTTTATGAAAATCAAAAAATCACCATTATAATATTTTCACCCACAATAATTTTAAATGAAATTCTTCTTCAAACAATGATTCACCATGCACAAAAATATTCTCATTCTTTCAATGTTTTTCTTTTCTACCGTTTCACTATTTTTTCCCCCTTTTTGTTAATTTTTATGAATTATTATTGTTTTTGACTGTAAATAAAATAAAAGAGTAACGGAAAATCCGGTTTATAGTTTTCATTTTTCTCATAAAATTTCTCTTCATAATAGAAGAAAATTTCCACATACAATAAAACAGACCAATTTATTATTCAACATTTCCACGATTAATTGTGGAAATTTATTTTACTTTTTAGTTCAATTTTTTTTTTCTACAAGATGTCAGGTAGAACGTTGATGCTAAATATAAAATTTAATTGAAACAATTATTGAATTGAATTGAATCATAAGTTTAAAATTTTAATTAGACAAATCATAAAATTATTCAGTGAAATTATTTTTGTTATTTTTTTTTTTTTTCTTCTTCTTCATATAAATTGAGAGAATCTTCTGAAATTCATTAAATTAAATGAACTTTTATTCGTGAAGTATTCTAGTGTATAGAAAAATTCTGAAACAAGTGCACCTTTGTGTCTAACATTATTAATGCATATGTTCAATTCTATCATTTGTTGGAATTTATCCAAAAGAAGATAATTACTCCAAAAGTATTTTCAAAGAGGCAAAAATGTCATCATTTTAATTTCTTTTATTTTTTGTTAAAACATTTTTAATAATAAACCAATTTCTGAAGTGGATTCATTTCAAATGAGACTTAAAGATGATGAATGGGACACTTAGAATTTAAAGCATATCGTGAATTGGTTGACAAAAAAGGATTAAATAAAGAATACTTTCTTTATACTTTTATTTTTATTTTTGTTGTTATTTTAAAAAATATAATTATTTTTGTTAATATTGAATCAAAAAGTATCTTTATAGAACTCTTCGTTTGTCTATAAAGATTCATTTCGTTAAGTGAATTTATATGCATCGTTTTGTTTAGATCAACTGCATATACCTTACTCATATTTAATTTACTTTTGAATTTAAATAAAAATAGTTAGCATAGACAGTCCAGAAACTCTTAACACAAATACTTTTTCAATAAACAGGATAAAATACTCATTCTAATGGATTCATAGAAGAACAAAAAAAACAAAGGTAACCTTTAATGATAATATAATGAAACGAAGAACGGGACGAGTAGCTTAGAAGATTGTAAAAATATATGGGAATAACAGAAAAACTAAAAAAAATGGAAAAGGAAAAATTCATTTGAATTTGTAATTATGAGAATCATTATGATAGAGTCTTAAAGATGAAAAATAAAAAGAGGATTTCATTGTGAATAAAAAGGATGTTGAAAAATATTGTTTTTACAATATTCTTGAATACTCACTTGAATATTTATTTTCTTTCATACTTATATGAATTTTCCTTTTTTGCAATAATGTCTATTCTGTTACGTTGAAGAAAAACAAAAGAACATCCTATTAAAAATATAAGAAATATTTCATTAGGAAGATATTTTTTCAGGGTTTTTTCTTCATCGTTGCATTTGTTATTTTTCAAAAATAAAAACTTTAGGAAATAAAATGATTGAAGAAGTTGCTTGAAGAATAACTACAGGAGGAGGTAAAAAACTACAATTTGAAGTGGACGATATTTATTTTTTGCTTGGTTTCATATTTGGTTAGACTTGCGTTTTATTTTGTCCGGTTGATTACTGTTTAACTTATACAATCACCAACCATCCCTTGTTCAGTCGACTCACATTACCCATTCACACACTCACACAGAATACGCATATTAATTTTTTTCTTTGTTATATTTTCTTATATTTAGATTAATTCATTTGATAAGAAAATATTTCGAGTTTGCGTTGATTTCTATTTTGAGTGCGTGCGTGGTCAGTATATGAGGTTACGTATAGCGGATCTAAATTGGATCACAATAATGATATGGAATGAGTAGGTCTCACCGTTTCTTATATTATTCCTTACATTTATAATCGATTTTCTCATGTAGAAGTCAGATGGAAAATTTGATGAGATTGGGGTAAGTTTAGTTGGGTGGGTATGTTATGTTATTTGATTTTATTTTGTGTGTCAGACACACACGATATATTCATATAATGTTACTATGCCGACTCTGACACGGAATTTATCGTTTAATGAAGAGGTCAATTTGGGCAAAAGCAAAAGTTAATTTGTATTTTTTACTTACATGAGTTTTGAGTAGGGTTGTATTTGGAAAAAGACGAAATACAAATAACACATGTAAGTAAATAAACAGACATTGTGCTTGATAAAAATCATCATATATATTGACCTATTTGTCAGCGGTTTTTAATTTAATTGAGGCTGTGCAGGTAATTCATTTTGTACCTACGGCTTTATTTATTTTTTGCTTGTGAAAAGTTAAATCAAATCAAATACCTGGGAAAACCTGGGAAAATCCACCATCCTCCACTTTCTCAATAAAACATCACACATCGTTTAATGTAAATAAATAAAGTGAATGTAAAAGAAAATGAAGAGGAAATATATTTTTATCAAGACGCGACGCGTAAAAAATTTATGCAAAAATAAGAGTCTCGTGGGGCGCATTTTTTAACTGAATTAGACGAATCCACCCAGCACATGTGTGTATGTGTCTGTATTCAGAATGATGTAAACCAAAGCTCTATTTTTTTTCCTCATCTCGTTTAAATATATCACCCCAACCCATCCACTCCTTGGGGTGAAGCACGAATAAAGAAGACATAAGAAAAACAGATGAAGAAAAAGACGATGGAAAAAATTTATTTTCAATTTCCATCACATATCATCCCTTTAATAGATAAAAAAAAATTACCACCGTAAAACACATCAACATATACAAACACATACATTTAAGACTATTCAGGACTAGCACATGATTTTATTGAAGGATCTGGTAGAAATAAGATAATGTGGTGTGGATAAAGTACGATGTGTTTCTGTTTAACATCAAAAAAAAAATTCCTGCCTATACATAAAATGGGTTGAGAAAGAATTTCAAAGGTATACGAAAATATGAATTTTGTATTAGAAAATAACGAATTATTTGGGGGATGAGATCAAGTGATACGGCTAATGTCAAACATTTTGAATAAATCTTTGTCATCAATAATAAAGGAATAAAATTTATTCGATTGAATATTTTGATTATTTCATCTTTTCCAGAACTTCAATTTACACATTTTGTGAAATATTTTCGCATTAAAATATTCAAAGAAAAAAAAAAATCGAATTCATTGATTTTTAATAAATTTTGTGTTCCTTATAACTGTATAGTAAATAATACTCATCTCATTCATCATGATGTCTACAACAAAATACACGCATATAAACAAAAACCCACAATCTTATATGGAATACATTCTTTATTCCCTATTTTAAATCGTCAAAACATCTTAATTTCACATGTTTCGATGAGGAATGAGTTCTCTTACCAAACATTCATATATACGCCGTTTTTTTCCACGTATTAACTCTACTCCTCATTTGCATGCATTCTTTTACGAATATATAATAAATACACATAGAAGTAAACATACATACACACACACGCAACACATAAGTAATTTTATCGATGATATATGTCGAAACTTTATCCTTAAAAAGCTCCTCATAAGAGGCAGTCATCATAATGGAGTTTGAGTATTTTTCTGTTTCTGTTTCTTTTTCCTTTTTTCCTTATGTGTGTTTTTTTTTTCTTTTTTAGTCTACTATTTCGACAATTTCGTTATAAAGACATATATGAATATATGTTTTGTGGTAGGTATGTATAATGCGGTGGGTGGTTTGGTGATTGAAGTTGTTTTTCAAAACCATGTCACACACATACACATATACATATAAATATCCATATGTATATTAAAACACAAACACATGCCACAGTAACAAACAAAAAAAAAATACAAGCGCACACTGTCTAAATTTGTAGATTTCATTTTTTCAAGCATTGTGCACAAAAAAAAAATAGAAGTGGAATGCGGTGAAGAGGAATGGCTGACTAATATATATATTTTTTTCCCATTGAAATGGGTTGGGTGGTGAGTTGAAGTGGGGTAACGGTGGATATGAGGAAGAGGGGAGCCATGTGTGTTTTTATAAGATATATATATGTACGTGAATACATCATGTTTTATTTTACTTCTTCTTCTTTTTTCTATTTTTCCATTAGTTTTCTTCTTCTTCTTCTTTTCTTCATCTATAAGAAAATTATTATTAAAATTGGAATGGGATGGTGTAATATAGAATGGGGTTGGGTATGATTTGGATATGAGTAGGGTAACGTATATATATGTGCGTGTGTTTGTTTTTATGGTTTAAGTCTGTTCTCTATTTTTTTTTTTTTTGTTTTTTGTTTTTTTTTTTTTTTTTTGTAAATTTATGTGAACTCACCTCATCACAATTTTCCTATTTACTTCTCTGTTATTTTAGGTAGGTTACCTTTCCATATATAAACATAAAGAAAAATTCATTCAAAATAAAGAAGAGAAGAAAATGAGTGTTCTTAAGAAATAAATATATGATATTATGGAATGGGGGTGTAGAGTGAAGGAGTACGAGTATGTGAAATCTAGAATGTGGATCCTTTTAAATTAAGACATCTTCAGAATAAATAATAAAGTGAAATTTGTGTTGTTTTTGTTGGTTTTTTTTTTTTGGTAAAATATTTTTACCTTACAAAGAAACAGATGTGTGCTGACATATAAGTGGGTGATGTGTATATGTGGAAGGAAAGATTTTTTTTTTGTGACTGTGTATGTGTGTGTGTGTGTAAAAATTCAATATAAAATATAATGCGACAGCTCGTAATTACTAGGGTTGTGTGTAAAATATATTGTCCCGTATAAATTATGCATATTTTCTTATAAAACAGAAATCCAAATAAAAATAAGACATTTGACTTTTATAATTTACCATCGCTCGTTGAAAAATGACCGGACAATAAAGTTTTTGGGTTGAACAGGAAATTATGAAATTTGGTTTTTGTACAATTTCTTTACGTCATACATCAGAAGACTGCACACGTCTTTTAACTTTGACACCTTTGACCAACCCCAACTTCCACCTTTGACTTTCAAAACTTTAATATATTTTTTGACGATTTTATCACCCCTTTTTCTTTTTGTCGATTTAGTTAAACTAATATGCAAAGTAAGGTGAGTTTTTACGAGTTTCGAAAGAATGGGGAATCGAATTTTTACAATAAGACAGAATTTTATTCATTGTGATTGCCTTCCTTTCTCACTCTTTTTATTTTCCCTTTTTATATGTGAACGCATCCGTTCCTTGATTGTGATTGACGTTCTTTATTCGCGACGAATTCATTTGGATTTTGTATATTTTCTTCTTCACGTTCACTGTTCCCCAAACTCTGATAAGAGATTAACCAACGTACCAACATATAACCACCATGTTCCCATACCATAGACATACTCAGCACACACTCTTGATTTTCATTTAATTTTATTCTTTTATTTTTTTTTTATTTCAAACATGTAATCTTGGAATGTAAACGACACAGCATGGAATACCTCATGCAGGATGTTAAAATGTCAGTTTAATAGTTGAAATTTTTTTTTTGTTTTTATTTGACAATCACACGATGTTAGTGGATTTTAAAAAGACGTACGTAGATAAATAAATATGTGTGTGAATGGGGTATGTGGGTATGAAAGGTGTTAGAAAATAGAGAATGATTACATAATTAAATATTCAAGTAAAAAAATAAAGAAAAAAAAAGGAGGAAAATTGAAATGAAGAAAAAACTGAAGGAAAGAAAATTATTCCAGTACGAGCAAAAAAGGAAAGGGGAAGAATAGAGAAAAAGGAAGAAAAAACCAAAATATATTGATTTTAATCAAAACGTGCGAATTAAGTTTTATATTTATATATTTTTTTTTTTGCCTCTCTTGATGCCGTTTTACCGCATATCTTGAAACTCCAGCTAAAAAAAAAATTCCCCTTCCCAATTCATATATAAATATATGTGTATTTTTCCATCTCTCATCCTTCATTTCAAAAAAATTTAAGATGAACAAAAAAAAAAAAAAAGAGAAAGAAAAATACTTCCCGCAAACCACCCACCTTACACCCATTTTCGCAGCTAACTCTCATCGGCCCTTCGTTTCTCTACTCATTTCAATCAAGAAAACGAAAAAATAAAAAAATAAAAGTAGAAGAAGAAAAATTATCCTCCAAGATGAATTTTTATTTACATGAGTGTGTGTGTGTGTGAGTAAGTTTGTAAGTATTTAGTACAAAAAGTTATAGAGTATGATAAGGTGGATAAAAAAAAAGTATGGGTTAGATGAAAGGGTGATGAGGTTTGATGAGGGAAAGAAACTTTAAAAACTCTTGCATACACACATACACATGCATACACATACACACATATCCATGAAGCCATAAACACAGACAAAAAATAAAAAAGAATGAACACTGGAAAAATTTCTTGTTTTGTATTCCGCCATTTTTCAAACTCGATTTGTTTCTTTTACTTTTTTTCTTTTTTTTTTTCAAACAAATATACAAAAAAAAAGTATAGGTTCAGCTGATCAGGTGTGTAGCCTACTTTTAATTAGTTTATTATTAATTTATTTATTTCAGATCAAAAATTGTCTTTGAATAAATTTTTATGTTAATGTGTTAACACAATTAATAAACGAATGAATTTCAATAATTGAATTTTTCAATTAATTTATTTCAATACATCTATTTAGTCTTTTGAGAAACTCAGGGGTGATGTTGGAACTAAATTTATGAGCTTTTATCTATAACTGATCTCTGATCGTTTACAAATTTTTAAAAGATTCTTAAGTGAAAGAGAAAAGTGAGTACAATATTGTGAACTTAAGGTAATTGTTTTGAAGGCAGATATTCACATCTTCTAAAATTTAGATGAGATATCAAACATAATTTACATAAAACAAACAGCGACTTAACCATTAATTGGAAACAGAAAAATTGGATTGAAATAATCGAATCAGAAAAAGTTTAAATTCTATGATTGTTCTTAAAAATATTCTTTTAGAAAAATCAAGAAAACGATTATTTGAAAATTGTCTAAATATCGTCGTATTTAAATTTCTTCTAATTAAAACATAACTACACCACTGAATTTCTACATGAAAAATATATTTTATAAGAAGAAAAAGATAAAGAAATAAAAAAAAATTTGTTCTTTTTTATTTTTGTTTTTTTTTTTTTTTTGTCTTTTCCTTTTTCATTTCTATGATGTAAAAATATATAAAAGTAATCTATCTCTTTCTCATATGTTTTATAGATACTCATTTATATACACAAACAAAGAGTACAGCAATACAGACAGTTTTCCCTATTATAAGAATAAGATGAAAATTTATTTTCTTTTCTTTTGGCAATTTTTTTTTTTTTTAACGCCAAAAAAAAAAGTTACACTAGTGTAAAGATTGTGAGAAAGAGACAGAAAATATATTATACATTTTTAGTAGTACGAAAAAAAAAAATGTCTGTTTCTGATTTCCGTAAATTATTAAAAGAAGAAAAACTTACAAAAAAAAAAAAATAAGAAAACAAAAACAAAACAAAAAAAAAATGCATTAAAAAAGGATGCTACTATTAAAATCTACATATATCGGTTAGAAAGAGACAGTTATATCGTTGTCTTTTGTTATGCGAGAAAAATAAATGAAAACAAAACAAGAAAAAATTAAAGAAGGGAAATAAAAAAGGTTTGTGCCAATGATAAAATAGTGGAGACGCCACATATGACATGTTTTTGTCTTTCACATTTAGTTCTTCTTAAGATTTTCTTCTCGTTTAATTCATAATACGTTTTTTTATTTTTTTTCTTTAATAAATAAAAATTAATGAGAAAAATATGAAAAATTATGATAAATTAACATAAATTGTGGAAGAGTGGGAGAAAATATTTAACGTGCGTACAACAAAAGAGGAAAATGTAGAACGGAAAATTATCAAATGAGTTTTTAATTGCATTTACAAAAAAAAACATATTATTTTTTGTTATGACAAAAGCAAAGAAGATATAAAATAGTCGACAGAATAAGAATTTAATTTATTTTCTGTTTGTTCTCACATATTATTCGTTAGAAATGTAATTTCAAGCCAAAACTAAGATGAAGAACATAAAAAAATTTTCTAGACTTTTCATTGATTTGTTACAGAGACAACTATTAATTTTTTTGTTGACTTGTCTGTTATATTTAAGAATGCAATACATGCATTTTGCATACAGTGGAATATACACTGTAGAGATGTCTGTACAATAATGAACATAACTCATTTGAACTTCTTTAAAACTTTTAAATTTTCATTTTATTTTTAACTTTTGGATGAGTAAACTTCTTATTCATTTTTTTTTATCATTATAAAAATAATTTTCTCCAACAATTTTCAAGTTTTTTGAAATGAGTAAATTTGGATGAAGATACTACATTGAACTCCCAGTTTTAGATGAGTTAGCCAAAACGAAAACTACAAACTACGTACGTCCTCAACTTAGATGAAATAATTTGTGCAGCATGTTAATAAATATAGTTGTAGAAAATTATTATAATTGATGATTATGACGAATATATGGAATGACCAAACATGTATGAGTGAATGGGTTAAAGAGGTTGAGACTTTCAATCAATAACTAAAATCTTAAATAATATTTTTTCTTCTCATTTATTTTTTTTTAATTACAATTTCTCAGGTTCAATTCTTCCAACAACAAAAAAATTCTCGTTACCTTTCGAAGTTTTAATGTTAAAAGTTGAACGTTTTTCTATACGTTTTTTTTTCTGTTATTGGTGTGAGTCACAAAATGTGTAGAGTTTATAAAAAAATAAGTAATTTTAATGAGAAACTGGAAAAAGAAAACAAAATTCTTTTCTTTATTTTATAAATTTTTGTAATTAAATAATATTTTTCTATTTACAGATTTATTTCAACAAGAAACAAGAATAAAAATAAAAGAATTAAATGAAAGAAAATTCAAACATTTATTTTACAAAACTAAAAAGCGAAGTAAAAATTAATAATTGTTTTTTAAAACAAAAAATTTATAAATTATTTATTATTGTATAAATTTTTTAATCTATAGGAGAAAACAAACCCCCATATTATTATTAATTAATTAATTTTTTTTGTATTTTTAGTGACTTCATGGGTCTACGAGTGAAATTGTAATATTATTAGTCTGATTAATAGCCTCCATATTATTTCATAAAATCAATGATAATCATGTCACTTTCACTTTAAGACTTTGTAAGTGAAATAAAAGAAATTTTAATTGATCTGGTTTAAGTAAATCATTCCTTTAAGTATGAAATTTTATTATTCATTTTACCGTATCATATCTCGATCTAATCTCCCTAATCCGATTAACAAAACAGTGAAATATTCCACTTCTTCCCTTATTTATGGTATAGTTTAATGTATTTGTCATCATTTATTAAAAAAATAAATAAACTAATGGTCATTTGGTCAAGCAACAATTGAAATTATGACCCCATTAATAACAATTGTAAGACCCTAACAATCAGTTAACTTAAGAGACCTTATGAATAATAAGGTTGTATGACGTTGTATAATTTTAAGTATACAGGAGATCCCAGTAAAAAAAATGACCCCTTCTTGTAAGAACCGGTTTAAGAATTGGTCAACACCAAAATATAACAAAAGGGGTATGAGAGTCAATTACGTTGTTCAATTAGGGTCAATGAAATTCAGGTTTTTTTTTTTGTAAATATTTAGGAACACAATATACTAAGGGGTTATTATTGTTGTTATGTATTAGCGAACCAAGATGACCAATTTGTTGTATTTACTGATGTAATTTGCATTATTAACATACAGCAAACAAAGAAATAAACAATTGAAAAAAAAAACTGACCAAAGGGGTTAATAAAGGTTAAAGAGTTTTTTCACAGAGGTTTGAAGTGTGACCCTCTTTTGTTTGACCAAACACATAAAGTGTCTTTATTGTCCACATTATATCACACTTGAATATTCGATTAAAAGCATTATCGTACTCAATTAAATTTAAATTGCAATAAAATAATGGAACGGTGGAGGCGCCACAAAACAAACTTTATTTTATTTGGACTTTAGACAATCAGATTTCTGTAATATTTGGCTTTGACATGATTTTTAAAGAAAAATAGTTCGTGTTGATGCATCATATTTATATTAATAAATTGTAGGTGGAATGTTAAAAAACCACCATCGTAGAGAAATATGAATTTTATGATAACAAGAGTGGATCAATGTTCTGTAAGCAACTCCAAATTTTTTAACCGAAAAGTAATTAGCTCATACGTTACTTTCCCACCATTTCTCATTTTAAAAATTGTAATTTATTTTTTCATTTGATTTGTTTAACTTCATTCTGAAAGAAATCCAAATAGAAAATCGTCAATAATTACAAATTCTATAAAAATCTATAGCTAAGAAAATATTGCGCAAATTTACAATTAAATTACCTCATTTCTTAAATAAAAGAAGGCAAAAAAAACCTCCCACGTCGTTTCATTCGTTTAAAATTAAGAAATCACTTCAACCGAAGCATCAACCCTTTTTCCAATTTTTTTTCCACATCCATCCATAGTCCACCCAATGTCCACCCCATTTGGTATAGTGCACACATACAAACATACATAGATGCGAAGCGACATAATGTATTACAATATATGTATATACAATAATATAAGAAACGAACGGATAAACAACCCCACAGAGTCCCTTGACAGCCATCACTCCTTCTGCCAATTAAAAATAAGAAATTTTCTTCTTTCCATTTTTTTTTTTGTTTTGTTTTTGTTTTTTTTTTTTTTGTGCTTGGCCTTCTTTATTTTTTCTCATCATCTCTTATTATATATTTTTGTTCTTATATTTATATTTTATATCTAAAAGGCAAAAGCGAACAAACGCGGATAATAAATTATCTCATTTATCCAAGTCAATATGGCAGCCATAAAACGTCACTTTTTTTTTTCGTTCTTGTTTTGTGTAATTGTACATTTTTTTTAGGTTTATGATGTATGGCGTATAATTTAAGTAAAAATCCAATTCATTTTCACAGAAATCTTAAAATATGCTCGCATATTTATTCATTATCCTGCCCCTAACGTTTAAAATGAAAGTTTCAAAAGTTTTTCTGTTTACTTTTTCTATTTATTTATTTTGTAGCAATCACTTCAATTACAAACAATATTTGTTTGTGTTTTTATCTAATTTTCTATATTTCTGGCTAAGAAAAATTTAAAGGAAGAATTGGATTTTTTTTTTGCCTCAATAATATGAAAGTCCGAGGAAAGAGTTTCTTAACCGATACAAACGTAGTTGAAGTCTAATGGGGATTCAACTATTTTTATTTTCGTTACATTTTTCTTTGATTAATTACGTCATCGTTATTATCACAATGATCATTATGATCATTATAATCATCATAATCCTCATTATTTTTATTGTTCTTATTATTGAAACAGTTCTGATGAATATTCGACGCGGGGGATGGAAATTCTGCTGTGGAAAAATATTCTTTAATCAACAAAACCACAAAAAACAAAATGGCTGATTTAGAATTTTTCAAAATTCTTATTTTCCCTTACTTGTTGTTTTATTTTTTTTTCAGTTTTCGTTAAAAAGGATAACATAAATATATCTATCTAAAATATATATTGAGGGATGATGTGAGAAGATGAAAGAAAAAGCGCGTGCTACGTGCGTTGCGAAATATCATTCTAAGTAAAGGGTTGAGAAAATAAAGGGTTAAAAACTTCAACCCTTTCGGCAATAAAGAAAAAAATGTACAGAAGAATAACGATGGCTGCTTGTAGCCTGAGATTTTTATACTTTTATATGTAAGATAAAATGATAGGAAAAGGGTTAAAAACGATCCCCCCTTGCCTTAAACTCATTTTGTTTTGCACACGAAATTTAGCATACACAATCAGTATTTCTCTACCTCAATCTTCTTCTTGGTATGATCAAACCACCACCAAGTTTCACATTTTATATAATATATATTTTTTAAGAAAGAAAATTACCTTCATCTATCTCCTCCTACGTCTTTTAAAATATATTATATAAATATATTTATAAAGAAGAAACTCATCATCATCATCATACACACCAAACTGTTCTTAACTCTTTTTCTTTTAACTCTTTATATAAATATATATACCATTTCCCATGGACGCATGAAAATATATTTTGTATATAAACGAAAGAAAACCTTAAAAAACGTAGCCACCAAACTCATTTCATTAAAATACATCAAACCCATACACTTTTCATTTTCTTTTTATAAACAAAAATACCAACAAAAAAAAAATTAACAAAATCCCGTCAAGACATATAAAACCCAACCCAAAAAAAATGAAACCATACCATCTCTCATTTTTACTTTACATCTTTTATATTTATTTTATATATTTTATAAAGATTCATCTTCTTTTTTCTTATACGTCGTTTTTCTTATTCTTCTTCTTCTACTTCTACTTCTTATTTATTTTTAAATCCTTTAAAAAACCCACACACCTCCATCTTAAACCATCGTCATATTTTCGTCTTCCTTTCCTTTCTCGTTTGTTTTTTTTTTTGTGTTGCTTTTACTTTGGATATTTTTCTTTTTTTTTTAAGAAAAGGGTTGAAATGTGAAGAATAATCAGAATATAGAATATTCGTCTCCTGCTTCTTCTTCTTCTTCTAATAAAAAATAGAGTGAAAGATGTTATGGTTTGTGATGCATGACTTTTAGTGACGAACATAGTACCTTTAAAAAAATGGATGCCACTTTCACTTTAGGACCCCATTTCTTGTTGCGTTTTGCAATTAAGAAATTATAAGAAATTTAGGCTGCAATCGAAAGATTTATTAGGCCTGATACTGGAATTCACATGGGCTTACAACAATTTTAGTTTTAAAAAAATGCTTAGAATTTCCCAAAAAATTAAAAGTTTCTCGTCTGTAATAGTTGTGTTCATTGATGTCACTCAATTCTATTCAACATAACTTTACGCAAGTTGTGTAGGAAGGAAGGAATATGAATCATCATGAACATATGTGAGGAGGCCGTGGGACGTTACGTTATATAACGCATATGTGCGCGCATGAAAACTTTTTGTAAAGGATTTTTATCCTCTTTTTTCCTTTATCCTATTTTCTACTTTTTGTATTTCGTTTTTTTTTTTTTGCTTTTCCTTTTGCGGGGAAAAAAGGCGTGGAGAATTTTTCATGTAAATTATTTATTTAAAAAATATAAAATATTATTATTCTTGGAAATATTCTTGAGTTTGGCTGATGTGTTTCTCTTTTTTCTTTAAATCAAAATTCCAATTTTTACTTCTTCTTCTTCTTCTTCTTCTTACTTACTTACTTTTAAGAAATCAAATAAAAATATATCAAAAGAAATTCTCTCTTTTTTCTTTAATCAAAAATAATTTCAAATAAAATAAAAGAAAAGAAAAAAATTAATCAATTTTCGTTTTAATATTAAAAGTGAAGAGAAAAAGAGAGAGAAAGAGAGAAAATCCCACAAGAGAAATAATTAATATTTGTTAAAATAAAAAAAAGAAGAAAATCAAGAAAAACCCGTTTCTTCTAACGTCATCAAAAACAAGTCCACCACCTTCCTTAAACCGCACATTTACATTTTTCCGTATCCTTTTTCTTCGATATTTTCCTCTTCTTCTTCTTCTTCTTCCTCGTCTTTTTTAATATTTTTTTTTTAATAAGAAAATTTTCTGTTTTAAAATTTTCTTCTTCTTTATTTTTTCTTCTTCCTTTTGCCTTACATAATTTATTATTTAAATTTTTTTTTTCTTCTTATTCTATCATTAATCAATATAACCCCCTCACCTCACATACACACACACACACACACACACACACACACAAACATATATACGCGAATATCAAATGACTATTTTTTTATGTGTTCAAATAAGGGTGTGGGTGGGAGGTTATTTGTTTTTTCTTTTTCTTAAAATATTTATCCTAAAAAGATACGATTCAATGTGAAAATATATTTTCTATCCTCTTCTTACTTTTTTCCTTATTTACAAATTTTCTCATTATTCTTATTTTTTTATAATCAAAAAACTTTTTAATTTAAAAATATGTATATATATAGACAACTATGTATTTGTGTGATTAGGGGTGTGTGTGTGTGTGCGTGTGTGTCGTATATGCGTACCATATCACACAAAATTTCATTTGAACATTTTTATAAGACATCACACGCCCCGATCTTAAATTTTTTTTTTTCCTAAAACTTTAAACACACCCCAAACGTTTTTCTTCACATAGTATATACGTACAAACATATATACATACATACGTTCATATATACAGTCATATAAATACACATTAAAATTTATAGAAGAAAAAAAAAAATAAGAAAAAAGGAAAATTCTTTTGGTATGAGAAGAAAAAAGGAAAGAAAAAGGATGCGAAGAATTGTTTTGTTTTTTATTTCTAAATTTTTTTTTTTTTTAAATACAAAAATCACACCCCCGCACTCACATCATCCAATTTTTATGTATAAAGTTTCTTGACGAACGTAAATCTTAGAGTCGTTGTGTATCACGTGCAATAACAATTCGTATCCTCATATAAAGACTATACAAAAATCGGCTTTGTTTCTTTTTTAACGTAGAAATTGACAAAAACAAAAACAAAAACAAAAAGTAAGAGAAAATGTAGGTGAGGAGCATTAAGACACCTCATCCTCATCACTATTTCTATAACTTTTCATTTCAAATGCTAACAAATACAATTACAATCATCAACTGTGTGCCCTTTATTTTTTACTCTTACTGATTTTTTTTTTTTCCCAACAACAATCACACACATACACGTATTCCCTAAAATTCACCTAACCCTAACCATAATCATTATCACCATAATGCCACCTCTTATACAACAAACATTTCTTTTATTTTATTCTTTCATTCTTATAACTTTCTCTCATTTCCCTCAGTTGTTCTTGTATATTTTCTTATTCTTTACTTTATTTTTCCTAACAAAAAAAAAAAATGGAAAAAGAAAATGAAACGACCAATGTGTTTTGAAGACGAAGAATAAGAATATATAAATCTATACACGCACATAACACACACAACCCCTTACTCCCAGTACAAAACAAACCCGTACATATACACATAAACATATCCACGCACACACACACTCATATATACAACACACATACATATAAGTTAACATTACAAAATTCGAATGCTAACAAAAAAAAAAAAAAAAGAAAAGAAAAGAATTGTTCATCTAAAATACAAAAACCCAAATAGCCACCCAACCGAACCTCTATATTGAATCACCAACACCAAACCACCCATATTTAACCAACCCACACAAAACATCATTCCAAAAAATGCGTTAGAAAATAAATGAGTAAAAGTACAAAGAATTAGAATAAGAATATGAAGAAAAGTATAGAAGAATAAATTAGTATAAGAAAAAGGACTTGAAGTTTGTGTGTGTGTGTGTGTTTATTTATTTTTTCTTCTTTCTTTTTGCTTTTGCTCCTTAACATAGGAAAGAGTATGATGTGGGTGGTATATGGTTAAGAGAATTGTGGGTGGTTTTTCTTGATGGTGAAAAAAAAAATCTATGGCAGGCAAAATGAAATACATACATACACACACACACACACACATATATACATCTGTATTTAGAAAGCATAAACAACCATGTTAGAAAGAGAAAAAAGAAAGTTCAGAAGAAGAAAAAAAAAAATTTAACGCCATAAGGGATGAAAAATATATCACTGGCAGGAAAGAGCTTCACACACACATATACATACAAGCACACACACACTCATGAAAATTAGGCCCACGGAAAAATATTTTATAATAAAATTTAAGGAACCAACAAAAAAAAAAAAATAGAAGCGAAAGAAAGAAAGAGAAAAAAATGAAAAGGAAAACGAAAGAAAAAAAAACGGGTTAAATTTCATATCCTTCTTTTTACTTTTTTTACTCTCTCTCTCACTCTTCGTTTCTTTTAAATTTTGAATATATATTTTTTTTTCTATAAACATTTTTAACCCTTTCACATCCTGATTGCTCGTCATCTTTTGATAAATTAAATAGATTTCTTCCCATTTTTTTCCTGTTCCCCTTCTTCCATTGCTTCTTCAACTTCTTCTTCGTCTTCTTCTTTTTGTCGATATAATTTTTTTTCTTTTTTTCGAACATTTTTTAATGTGCGAATGTCAGAGATATTAATTAATGCTCATATTTTCCTTCTTTTTTTTTCTTAGAAGAATATTTTCTTTCTTTTCTTCCTTTTTTCCTGTCTTCCCCTTTTTTCTTATTTTATTTTTATATTTTCATTTCTTTCTTTATTCATTTCTTTTGAGTGAAAAGAAAGAGAAAAAGAAGAAGAAGAAGAAGAAGTGGAGAGGAAAAGGGAAAAAGATTAAGAAATTTTTTTTTTTTGTTTCCTTTAAAAATGAACAGAATAAATTCACCCTGGTTTTTTTTTTACCCTCAACTCATTCTTCGATTTTTTCACTTTTTTTTCTTCTCTTTTTTTTAAAAATCTTTGTTCCGTTTGTTACAATTTCTTCCTTCTGTACTTTTTACTTTTTTTTTCTTTTTTCCTAAATTGTTTTTGTAGTCTGACCGCGTGACATACTGACCGGTACAATTAAGAGGTTGAATGGACTGTTCAGTCTGGTAAGGACATGAACTTGAGTATTTTTCTTCTTCTCTTTTTATTTCTTTTATATTTTTTTTTATTTTTTACTTTGTTGTCGTTGTTGTTGTTGTTGTTGCCTGTTGGTTGTTTTCTGTTTGGTTTTATTTTTGTTGTTTTTTCTTTAAAGGAATGAGAATACACGAATTTAAATTCAAAACAGAAAATACAAAAAGAAAAAGAAAAATGAAGGAAAGTAAAGGAAAATGTGTAAGTAGAAATATAATAAAATGGAGTCTTCCTTAAAGGTCACCAAAAACGGGCATTAAAAAGTTTCGATTTTCTGAAATGTGTTCTCTTTTTTTTTTCTTACTTTCATTCTTTATTTTTTTTTCTCGTTTTTTTTTTTAATCTTTAAACTGCGATAGACTCATAAAAGAAAACAGATTGTTTGTAGGTCAGCAACATGATGATGATTTAATAATATAAAAGTCTACTCTTAAAGAGCGACCAATTTATTTTTTTTAAACCGAAAAAAAAATTTAAAGAATCCTTTATATGGAAAATGTATAGAGTGAAGCATTGATAGAGTGAAGCGTTGATTAAAGGAGATTATTTAATTGAAGTATTGGTAGAGTGAGGAATAAATTATTATTAATCAAATAATATTTATTTGAAGATAATTTCTTACTAGGTCACATCATCGAATAGTTTTATGCGATCAATTTAAATTAACTTCTATGGTACTGTGCCATTTTTCAATCTCTGTTAGAGTCTACTGAACTGATTTGTTCTTAATAAATTAATTATCTGATGCTGTTCGATGGAATTTTTAACAAATCAAATGTATGAATTCAAAATGAATTTTAACATGAAAGTATAAAATTTGTATTTACAATCACCTTAGGCAGATTTCCACTTTTCAGCTCAAAATCCAAATAATTCTTTAAACATTTTGCGAGTGAACAACAAAAACACTTTTTTTTTAAATTCTTAAATTTTGTTCCTTGGATTTTTTTAAACTTAAAGTTCATATAAGGTTAAAATTTCTTTAGAAAAAAAAAAGGTTGTTGATACTTTTTTTTTTGTTTATTTACACACAAAGCATTTTCTTTCCTGTTTTCAATTTTACCTTTCTTTTTATTTTATCATCACACACACACACACATTCACACACATACACACGTACATACACATAAACACAGACACTACGAATTCTAATCATTTTTTATAACCGTGACACAATTTTTTTTTTTCATTTTTTCACTCAACAAATAAAAAATATAAAAATATGAAGAAGAAATTCCTTGAGGATTTTTACGTATAATAATCTTTATCATCATTAGGTTTTATTTAGGCGTACGAATAACGTGTGTGTGTGTGTAAAAAAAAACGGATGCGGAAAAAAAGTATGATTTTATGATTTAACAGTAGAAGAAAACATGAAAACATTTTCAATGTATATGAAGTGAAACAGAGAAAGGAAATTGTAATAAATTCAATCTTACAATTTTTTATGTTTTTTTTTTGTCTTCCTCTTGTTTCTCTCTTCATTGGTATAAGGATATGTTTTTATTTGTTTACAGTCTTAAGGTATAAGGCACATAATTAATTCCTGGTTTAATATCAAAAAAGTCTCACATAATGAGAAATGTTAAAATTTAACCCTTTACAAAATTCGATAAATACAAATCAAAATATTTTTTTCTCATTTTCACATTTTTCAAATATTCTGATTCAAATTGGTTGATCTCAGTCAGAGTCATCTATCAGTCATGTAGCAGGAATTACAGGAAACTTCTAATAAAAGATTTTTTAATCTGATTGAAAAATGAAGAGTAAAAAAGAATTCGTTTAAAGAATGAAAATAAAAACGCCGCAAGTTTTCTTTTTATTTTTTTTTTAAGAAGAAAAGTGAAAATCTTTCTGTTTTGTAAAATATAAAAAGAATGAAGAAGAAGAAAAACTCTAAAGGACTTTTCACTTAAAGTTTTTATGATTCTTTAAGTGCGTGCAACAAAATACATAAATACAAAATATTACTGGCTTTATTTTCTTCTTCTTCTTCTTCTTCTTCTTCTTCTTCTTCTTTAAATGGATGTCAAAATTCAAAAGGTGAAATTAAAATTTTATAAAAGTCAAATCGAATAAACTTTCTTTCTTTTTTCCTCTTAAACTTTTGTCCAATTTTAATTAATTAAAGAGCCAATTTTCTACCCTCAAAATATAATATAGAGGTGCAAGTATCTCTCTCTCTCTCTGTGACAAACTGAGGGAGAATCCATAAGGGTGTATTTTTTTTTTGTTTCTTTTTCTAAATCATCCCTATAAACTTTACCAATTCTTTCCGTTTACTCGTCCCTATTTAATATTTTCTTGAGTGGGAATGATGTTTGAGTTGACAGAAATTTTCTATGTATGAGTTTTTTTTTATAACAATGATGGTTGATTTCGTAAAAACAAAAATGATAACAAAAATAAGAATAAAAATAAAGTAACCCTAAAAAATAAACCATCAACAAAACCCCCTTAAGATGTGAAATAAACAGAATGTATACACATTTTTGTTTTTCTTTTGTTTTTTACTGAAGAACATTATAAGTGAAAGAGGGGGAGGGGGTGGGGGAGGTGTTGGGAAATAACAAAAATTTGTTATACTTTTGAATGAATGGACGAATTGAATTGGATGTTCTTCCATTTATGTAAATTCATTTCAATTATTCTAATATTTTTAAGTATTTGTCGGTGTACAAGAAGTGTTGAAATGATTAGAATTTTGTCCTTATAACATTCTTTGTAAACAGACGCTCATTATTTATTACATGAAATTAAAAATAAATAGCTAAATACATAAATTATTTTATTTTACAATTATTTTTAAGATATTTTAAATTTTGGAAATACAAAATCCACAATATTTGGTACCTTGAAAAATTATTCCTTCAACTTCTTCAACTTATTGTGAATATTTCGTCAATTATTCGAATCCCATCATTAACTGTTAGGAGTGATGTTCTAGGAACTTCCACTAGTAATGGTTCACATGAAATTCTAATAAGTCACAAGCAATTCAATTGTTGATTTTTTATTGAATTTCAATTTTAGTCATTAATTGCATTAAAATGTTCCAACTATATTCATCCAATTAATTTTTTGGTTTTGTCAATTTGGTCTTCCTTTGTGTTATTTTTGATAAATAAATAATCGAACAGAAAAATATGCAAATAGACAAGACAAACACGTGATCTATGATGTCACATCAAATTTATGAAAAAACGGGTTAAACTAAATTAGAATTACAATGATGCTAATAAATAATTTAATTACAAAATTAACTCAAACTGAAAACTAGAAAAACTAAACGTAATCAGAGAATGAAGAAAATTAATTACATTTCATATTTTTTGTTTCATATAAATTTTAAATGACTCTTGAAATATGTTAAGTTCCATTAATAAATTCTCTTATCATTTATTTTCCTTTGTGTTTTAAACTCCAGTTGAAACGTTTGTAAAACTGAACATAAGATGGTTTAAATTAACAATGTACATGGTTTTATGACTCATGAGAATAAAGTAAAATCGAATTTTATTTTTTTTTAAATATTTTCCAAATTAATTAATTCTAATAATTTTTAATGATTTGTTTGTTGGTAATAATCTCTGTTTTATAAACAAAAACAAATAAATGAATTAATTTCTAAAAAAAAAAATTCCCGTGGGTGATAAAAAATATTCAAAACTTAAAAATAAAAATCACATAAAACTTTTTTTTAACACAAAATAAGAGAAAAGACAAGAAACAAGGAAAAAATAAAATATTATTTGCGTCAACTTATTGTTTTATGCCAACCAATAATATTCACAAAACCATATAATTTCAAATTACCTTTAAAACACAACAAAACGTAAAAACAAAAAACAAAACAAAACAAAAAAAAAATACAATTCAACAAAACATCGGTAAGAAAAAGAAGAAATAATACAGATTTTTAAAACCATGGGAATCAGTATAAAAATATACGTGCCGGACATATAAAACAGTTAAAACCGCGAAAAGAACACAAAAAAAAAATAAATAAAGAAGATGAAGAAGAAGAAGAAGAAGAAGAAGAAGTTAAATCATCAAATACGAATAAAAAAAAAACAAAGAAATATTTATAAGAAATGAATGAATTTAAACCATTTTTTTTTCTTCTTTTTGGATCAAATCAATTGAATTTTAAAGAAATAGAAACATGCAGACATGTTTGATGTGGATTTTCTTCTCTTTTTTTTTAAAGTAGATTTTATTTTTTTTTTTGTAACTCTTTCAATTTTGTATTCATTCATACTCTTGGTCATCTCATCGAGGCTGTATCTACTGGATTATATAATTCTCTATATAAGAATCAAATAGAATAAAATAAAAAGAAATTGAATTCTTTGATTACCTCAACCGGAACATATCACTTCCGTTCGATCATCGTTGTTTTTTTGTTCGATTAATTTTGTAGTAAGAAATATATGCTTGTATGGAAACTAATTTAAAATCCGATTTGAATAAATTTGTTTTTTTTTTCGGTTTAGCAAGGAAATGTTTTGGATTATTCGTAATTTATTTTACACACAAAAAATACTTTTGTAAAATTTAATAAGGGGGAAGGAGGAAAAATTTATTGGAGATTTTTATGGTAAAGATTGAGTTGGCTCTGATCAGTTAATTTCTAACAAATTTTTGATTTTATTGAGTATTCTACTCGTACACCTCCAAAAACTCAATCAAATATATTTGTAAAAAAGAAAAATATAAAAATAACTGCGCTTAAATCTTACCATTAACCTTGCTTCCGCCAAAATTTAAACGAATATGCAACCATCGTAAAATTTATATTCATGTACTCGCAAAAAAAAAACTCAACAGGTGGTAAACTTTAGAAAATTTACCATCATAAACGAGATATAGAAGTCGTTTGTATAATGTCGATAAACCAACCCCAGTTCAACGTACTCTTCATACACACACACATCTATAAAAAATTGTGGTTTCATTTTTAGGATATATGAACTTCAAAAAACTATTATGTTGGCTCAACTGCGTGTTTGTTGAAATTTCATGAACTGATCAAATTTTAAGTTGCTTTCATTCGCAAATCAGATTTATGTATTTAAGGATTAAATGACTATGCCAGTTTTTTTTAACCTCCTTCGAAGCCATTTACCACTTTGGCTTACAATTCTTATTAGTAACGTGATGAATGATGATGATCAAATGTATAGGATTCATTTTACCGTCGGATTTATATTTTATTCTTTTGGAATCTTCCAGAAAAATTTGAATGTTTTTCATAAAATTTCAAGATTGGACGTTGCAGTTTTGAAATCTAAAACTTTTAATTCTGATGTAACAAAATATTTTCTCATTAATAAACAGAATTTAAGATCAAAATTTAATGCTGACATTAGGTTCATGGGTAATAAATTGCATAAATCATAACAAAAATGGAGCAATAAAGTATAGGGAAACAAAAAAAAGTTAAAATCGTGATCTAAACAATAGACACAAATATGATTTTTATGAAATAATAAAAGAAAAAAGGATGGAAAATTCACGATGATCGCTTGACGTTGGCCAGATTTCATATGTGATCAGTAAGTTCAATAACCTATAAAACATCAAGACAACAGTCATCAGTTATAAATGAGAGAAAAATTTTATACATTTAAATTATTTCCATCGATTAGAAAACAAAAAAATATTAAAGTTTTGTATTTTATTTGCAATATTTCTTCATTCAAGCGTCATGTTTTACAAAGGAAAAATATATTTGTGTTTGTGTGTGTGTGTACATGCTTCTGTACTGCATATAGTGATATGCATTAATTATTATACCAATTGAAAGTCATTAATTCTTAATGGATAATCGATTGAAATTCTTTTCTCTTGTCTTGTAATTATTCTTGATTTTATAAATGTTGCAATGAAATATAAAATATGAGAATCACATTTTTTCTTTGCTCATCAAAATGTGCAAGATTAAAACTAAATACTTAAAGCCAATCATAAAACAATTTTTGTTCTTTGATTTGGTTTTATTTTTATGTAATGAAATTTAGTTTATGTTTATAGAGTTAATCAATCTCAGTTATGTCCTTACATTTTGTAACTGAAAGTGTTTATGAACTCGCTAGTTTTTGCATATAGTTTGTGATTGCATGTGAAATTTGTATTTAATGTATTAACTGATTCTTTTAAATCCTTATATGTTATGAGTTATGACGTATAATTAGTTTTGATACTAATAAAGGATTTCAGAGATTTAATTTCTTTCAAGAAGTTGTGGTCCACAAAAGAATTACACGTTAAAATTAAGTAACAATTTATGGGGGATCTTTAGTGAGTTGTGTGTTCATACTTATATTTATTGTAGATTTTGGGTCTGCCCATCTCACTCAATCCAATGACAAATTATTGCATTTAAATAGCGTTCATCGTATGTTTACAAGGTTGATTAATACAATTCATAATAATCAATACTTACATTGTTGAAGAGCCGTCACTGGTTATGTAAAGAAAAAATTGAATATTTGAAAGAAAAATAAAAAAAGCATCGCAAATTATAGTCACGATCGTTCACAAAATAAAAATTAATTCATTTTGTTTTTTTTTTTTACTGAAATCAAGTGGAAACGTATCTTATTAAATTCCATCAGGAGAATATTAGTTATTTCCTTCTCTATAAAAAAAACAATCACTTCCGGTTTGCTTAACAAAAATCAAAAAAAAAAACTAATAAAAATTTAATTATTATAAACGATTTTTATTCGATTAATAATTGATCATCTCTTGCTGTTATCTTTCCTTCTCTTTTCTTTTCTCTTATTTTCATGTATTGATCTTCTTATTTTTTTTCTCTTTGATCTCTCATAGAGAGCCAAATAATAGAACTAAGGAGAGACAACCATACAAAGATTATAACGATCAATGTTTCTAATCAGTATTCTCTTTTCCTCTGATTTTTGTTTTGTTTACATTTCTATTTTTGATCGTAACTCACACAATCAAATTTGCAAGAGGAGAAATTTTGTTTTGTTTGTGTTGATGGATTTCTAAGAGAATTAGAGAATAATGGGGAAATAAGTGAATGAACCATGAGAAGAAACATTTCTGATATTCATTTTGCGATTTATTTTTGTGTTGATTTTATCTTGATCACTGATTTCCATAAAAAACCTCTTTGTTTATCATTTTCAACTAATTGACGAATAAAAAATTACGTCTAATTTAGCCTATTTAACGTACAATTGATAAAATATTTGAGCAAAATATAAAACACCTTGTATATTCATCCTCATAATTCAATTGACGAAGTATCATCAATTTTTGTTTTACTCAAAAAAAAAATACTGTAAACTAAATTATACATTTTATACATTTACAAATTTTTCACAAGAGAAAAGTTTCCCATAGAAAAAAGGGAAAATAAACAACAACCCTTTATCACAAATACATTTACAATTTTTTTTGAAGGTACATGCGCATTCACACATATGCTAGATTCTTATGTATGTGAAGGAAAATGAAAAACTTGTAAGAGAGACAAACAAACAAAAAAATAAAAAAAAAGCTGAATACTCTTTTAATCTGAGTGTACACACATTTCCCCATCTAAAAGAAAAATAATGTATTACCACCTTCTCACCCACAAATAATAGGCGGAGTCATAATTTTAAAACACAGTTTCATCATCAATGTTTAGTATTTAGTTGGTGTATGCCGTCATGTGATACAAACATACATACATATAACTTACATACAACATACAGATATCAGACAATGTTATTCTCGCGCCTCATAATATATTGTGTTGTTTTTCCTCTTTTCACAATTTTTAACAAAGCAAACAGAGAGAGGGAAAATCTAAAGAGAAAAAGATCTGACTAGAGTTTAAAAACATGTTTTGTTTTTTTTTTTTTACTTGCGGTTAGAGAATTTTTATAATTTCTTCCAATTTAATTTTTTGAACTGGAATTTATTTTTATATTATTGAAACACACACACACACATATATCAATCTATACACAAACTTTAGTAACGCTTAATTTACAAAAGATAAAAATGAAACTTATTATAAATTGAAACAAAACAAGAGAGAGAGAGAGTGAACAATAGAATTTTATTGGTTTGATTTGAGGAAAAAAAATGTAAATAAAATACACAAGAAAACGACATAAATGTGAAGACAAAAGTTAGAAAAATATTTTATGTGATAATGTGTGAATATGTGTGTGTGAGTGTGTGTAAGTAAATTCATATATTTAATGTATGGGAGGAACGTATAGAAGAAAACGAATAATGTGTTTTCATTGGTAGAAATTGTCATGAAACTGCATCAGAGTTGACATGTTATATGAAACCAATTCAAAAGAAATACGAATATTTTGCAATCATAATTTATTACTTGTTCCATTTTGCTTTTTATTCAAAAATTATTAAATGAACATTCAGAGAATGTGAGCGTTCATAAATGTTAAACGATAGAACGGTACAAGATACTAGGGGACTCCATCTAAATTCATGGGGACTCCACATAAACTTTATGGATATAATGAACGGGGATAAATGAACGAATATACAGGATTACAACGTCAAGCACTTAGGCACCAATTAAAATTTTTAATAAAATCACTTAAAACTGTAACGTCAATTAAATCAAATCAAGTTAACCGTGTCTTCTCAGCGTATATAGTACAAAGCCGGTTCGTTTAAATATTTTTTGCAGAATCATTATTTTTATCGTCATCATCATCATGATCACTGTAATCATCTTCATTAGCATCCTAAATTTTAACAGAATTGTTGAAGCAATGAAGAAAGTCTTTCATGTGTGGGAGCGATAAATTAAGATTCAGTCCAGCCCTTTACATTCGCTTATTAATATTTTTCAACTTATTTTGATTTTCCTCCGTCTTCTTACAAATATTGTTGAACAGATTCCTTCATTGATTAAAAATTGAATTGTGGTCGAACTATCAACAGTGTTTCTGGGTGGTCTAAATTAATCGCGCGTGTAGTGGGGAAGGTGTCAAATTTAAAAAATCAATATAAGGCGAAGGTGAAAGGTGTTAATTGAATCTATCTACTACAGCGATCAAATCGATTTCGTAATTGGAAAATTCTCCAAGTAATTTTTACTGATATAAATTACTGTAATTATGTCACGACCAGATGTGTTTTTTACACTCTCTCTGTACCAAACAGAATGGTATTTTATCTGATTAGTTTTTTTCCTTACCGAAATTAAATTCAGGGAAGAAATTTGGTTTAGAGAAAATAAAAACCATAGCTGTCGTTTCCATGTGTGAAGGTTATTTTTCTTGTTTTACCACTACTAACTGTATTAAAGAGACAAGAATACAAAAGAAGAGACGCAATAAAGAATAGATTAAATGTTATTTTAGTTTTATAATGAATCTAATCAATGTTTGCGTTGCGTGTGAACTAAAACGAATAAAATGAATGGAAGGTTGTTTCAACCTTCGCTTTAATTTTCATATAAAAAATTATCTTTTGTTTTCAAATAATTGATCCAAACATAATGATGTGAGCTTATGAGTATGTGTATAAGTGTATGTAGAACCTGATACGAGTAGCTGCTGATAGCACATGGTCAAAAGGTTAACTGAATTCAAATTTATATTATGAACTCAGTTGTCGGCATCAATCATTATTTTACACAAGCCAATCAAAATTCCTCAAAGTTTAATTACTTTATTATCCCAATCAACAAAGTCAATAAAATTATCATGATCATCCAACACCAGTAGTCTCCAATTTAAAAATAAAATTTAACTAATTATAGCAATAATTGTTTAAACGCGAATTCAATCTGGATAATAGACGCTTAATTACATTTAACGTCCGGTCGACTCAATTTGTTTTTATGGGTGGGGTTGGGAGCTGATTTATTATTGTATATTTTTGAAGAGGAGGAAATATTTAACAAAATAATTTTTGAAATTTTATTTTTACTTCACTGCTTGTACATTTTATATTCTGACGGGTTTCCTTCACTATACAAGAAAAACTGTTAATTCATTCGATGTTTATAAAAAAATTGTTTCCGCCCGGGATCGAACCGGGGGCCTTCCGCGTGTTAGGCGGATGTGATAACCACTACACCACGGAAACTCTTGGGTATTAAAATTTTATCAACTCTCAGTTGAATTTCACTTACGAAAGTAATATTTCTGGGCAATTGGCCAAATTTTACTTTCACTCACCACACATAGAAAACCAAAATTCTTGAACTTGAATTTCTTGGCTTGAGATAAATTTAAAATCATTTTTCTGAAATTTTAGCAGTGGCGTTACAGTTTCCAGTGAATGCGTCTAAACTTTAAAAAAATAAATCCTGTACATTTTCACAATAATAAAAACAAATAGTTCCGTTTCGACTCTGGTGAACATTGTATTTACTTCTAAGATTAAGATATGAAATCGGCGGGGGTGCATATATGCATATTCCGGTATACATACAGTGTATAAGATTTGACTTAAGAAGGAGTAGGAAGATAAAACGTGAGCGATATCATATTTTGAATTTATAAATTCCACTCGTATGAGACGTGATCGAATAGATTACAAATATGAGAATTTTGATAGAATTGGTTTTTTAGTCTTATATATGAAACATGACCAATTACATTGTTTTCATTAGATTTTTTTTAGATTTCTTTTCGTTTTGTTTAATGTTGTATAGCGCAGAATTAAAGGTTTTGAATATCTTGTATACAAAAAACAATTGGGAAGGAATTTCTGTAAAAAACGATGTCAGTTAAATGATACAAAATGACCCCCGTATAGAAAGGTTAGGTCTTCTCATTTCCATCAGTAACATAAAACACAAATAAAAAATTTTATTCGTGAAATCATCATTAACTGTTCGAGGTAAATAATTATCGCATGTGATTTCATGTAAATAGTAAGTGGCATGCGTGAGATAATTCGCATGCAATTGAAATCTATCTGTTTTTATAGTTTAGTGAAGGTTAAAAAATTAATTAATCTATTACTTGAGCTGATATTGATGATATCATTCTTAGTAAAAAAAAATTTGAAATTCTTCCATCCATACACGTTGTATTGTATCATTTTGATTTCTCAAAATATGTTGCCATTTTATTTGCAAATTTAATTAATAATATACGACATGTGACAGTCCAATTCTTATATCACATCATTCCATATACATATAACCTTATCCTCTTCAATGAACATAATCACGTACTCATATATTATACCCTGAAAACCATAAAGTCGTCTATAAGATTTTAACGAAACAGACGGCAAACCCAAACCGATAAATCAAAATGTTCATTTCATATTCAGTAGAATTTCTTCTTTCTCTTTTTGTGTTTCTTCATTTACAAATTATGTCAACCCATATCTTTGTATTCACACGTCCTTAAGACATATTCAAAACAATAATACATAAGTACAAAAGTCAACCCAAAATCATACCAAACATATGTCCAAAATTGATTTTTCTCATTCTATTTATACATTCCAGGCATTGTTTTCTTTATCAAAGTCCAATATTAATCATATTCTTCTTAGAAATCCCTTTAGAATGATGTGTCGTTGTCGACTAATATGTTGGGTTAATCCTTTATAACCCCATACCCATTCTCCTTCCAATATTATGTATAAGTAGAATATACCCATATCATGGTCCATATCATATCGGATGACATTTGGACTAATTTATATATATATAAGCAATTGAACTGGAAAATTTAATTTCAAAATTTAAGTGAGTCGTTATAATGTTAGATTTTCATCAATAATCAAAAACTTCTTGAATATGAAATTTTAACCCTTTATTTTTGGCCACCTTACCCAATGTCTTTTAAAACAAATTTTGAAATTTTCCTCTACAAGATATATCTTACCTCAAACCCTTACACTAGACTTTAAATCTTATACTTTTACCCAAATCCTTTAGGGTCAGTTCAAAGGGGTGACCACATGTCACCTGAATTATATTGTGTTGGCTTTTATCATATATTCATCTCCTTTCTTCAATTCCATATTAAAATTTTCCTATATATCTTTTTCAAATTATTCGTGCGTTCCAATTAATAAATTTCTTCATTTCATTTAACATTTCTGTTAAATTCTAAAAGTGCAAATTTGCCAGTTCAAATGATTGATTTTAATATTTTGTTAAAATTTACATTTGAAAAACAATTAAGAAAAATATAATTTATGTGATTACAAAAAAAAAACCCGCAATCAAATCACTTAAAGAGTTTACATGTTTTATGTAAATAACTACACCAAAAGTGTATCTATTTTTCATATAGATAATTTTCATATGCAAATATTATTCGTTAATTAATTAATTAATTGATAAAGCAAACAAACATTAATTAAATTTTTAAAGAACAAACTTTTTGATCTTTAGAATTAAAGGTGGGGGGGAGGGGGGGACGATAAAATATTTTAAAGTCACGCAGAGATACGTAATATATTTAAGTACTTTTATGAAGTTAAAAGAAGGAAAAGAGGGGGTGACTATCTCATTACATATTCACGGTATTTTGCTCGTACATAATATTAGCGTGTGTATATTTTACTTGGTTTTTTACAAGGCAAACGTAAAAGATTAAGATTTTAATCAGAAGATTTTTTTGTTTATTATATTTTATTGTGTGTTTGTATTTATGTATGTGGATTCATTGTGTGTTTCTGATGTTGAATGTAAATATTAAACATAAATTTTATAATAATGAATGACCATATGTAAAGATTATTGAGAAGGGTTTAAATTTTACTTGTGTAATTAAATAAAAGGGAGAAATTTCATCTCACGAAATTTATAGGGTTAATGAGAATTTTATGAATTTGTATTTTAAAGGAAACGATTTTTTTTTTTGATACATGATAATTTTTTTTTCGCAAACGAAACATTGTTTTGTTTTGAATTTTGAATGTTAGAAAATGTAAATTTTTTGTATTACTATAAGCTCGGCGAATATTAATTTTTATTTAACGTAGAGTCAATAGAAAATTGACAAAACAGATTTTTTCTATTTTTAATTTAAAATATTTTACACAACGTATTGCATGAAATAAAATATCTTTCATGTTTAATGATGTGTCTGTTCCTTTTATTTTCAAGGTTTACAATACGTGATTTTTTAACTCAATTTTTTGTCTGCAAACTAATGTTATTATTACAAATCGTACGGATTGATTGTCTAAAAATGTTCACAAATGTCATAACTAATAGGTAAAGTTACTTCCGCTTTTTTTTTTATATATTTTTTCTCTTTGAATCATTTGTATAAGAAATTGTTGAATTTATATTTTCCTAAAGACGAGTTGATACAAATATATAAAATCGCTTGAAAATTCCCTCAATAAAATAAATACCATGCAATTATATTTGTGATTTATTTTATTATAAAATTGAACTTGACTTATCAAGTCAAAAATTATTGTTAACCAAGACTAACACCTTTATGTGAAAATAGACAAGTACCCTTGACTGAAATTTATTTATTCTAATATATTCTATGAAATTACAATTATAGAATCAATGTAATGTAAGAGAGTAATAAAATTTATTCTTTTACAGAAATACACATACACAAAGATAGAAATATATTAAATATAAAATTTAAAATATCAAGAATGATTAAATGAATATCGTACTCCCCTCACGTGCTTATTGACCATTTGAATTGGCAGCATCTTTTGTATATCTTTCGCGGTAAACTATAAACTCAGCGATCGTTTAATTTGATATATTGTTCATGTTATTTTTTATAATTGCTTATTAAAAAGGTGTAATCACGTGCAATAAATAAACACGTTAAAATATGAGTATTTATTTTTTGAAAAAACAAATTCAATTTATAGGGTTGACCAATACGCATTATTAATGTTTTGGTAATTCAACACTTTGAATTATTCCAACGTGCCGTATTCATTCTTGTTTTTTTCAAAATAAAACTATTTTATTTTCTGGGAATAAACATTTAAGTCAACTTAACACGGCAACACAACGCGATTAAACTAAACTCATATCGAATGAAAATACAATCATTCAACGTGACGTCATTATGTAGCCTTAATCCCAACCCTGCAATCTAATATTAGATTCACGACCATTTAAATTTTATTATTACTTTTTTTTGTCTGTTTTTTTAAATCTCAGAATATTGTTATTATAATGTGAAGTCGTCACGGGTCAGATGTTCATTGACTGATTAAGTTACAAATTCATTTTAAACAGAAACATAAAAAATTTTTTTAGAAAAACCAGAATAAATATCGCATAGAAATTCAACAAAAAAATATTGAGTGCAATTAAAAAATTCGTAAAACGACGCTTCTGTCCATAAATTCAATCACTTTTCTAATGCAAATTTTATTGTAAAAAAATAATATAATTAAAAAAAACTGTGCCGAAACCCGGGATTGAACCGGGGACATTTAGATCTTCAGTCTAACGCTCTCCCAACTGAGCTATTTCGGCTTGTATATAATAAGTGCTTTTTATGGTGTTCGCACTAAGTCAAATTTTGAATCTGATTTTGGAATTTTGTGGAATTCCAAAAACAGTGAATTGTCTGATTTTTCTAATTATAAAAATAAAAATTAATTGTATGCAAAAATATTTCACACAGAATATTATAATGAAGTGGATTTATTTGGTATTTGTATTTTCTCTATATCCTGTTATGCGTTTATTAGAGCCAAATCTTTAATTTAAAACTAGTATTTGTCCATCTACTAAAATAGAATTTAAAATTTTATAGAAAAATTATATTCGTTTTGAAGTTTATTTTCTATCAAACTTTATCAACATTATGTCAATAATTTGTGTTGCAACTTCACCCTATCCTCACATTATATTAATGCGTATTGTTATTGTTTTGTTGATTATGGGTTTGAACCATTACTTAATTATAATGATTTTGTTTGATACAAGTTGTAAGCGCATAGAATAAAATTCCTCCTTCAAAATGTTAAAATTCTCTCCTCACACAAACTTAACATAAACTATATACTTATCCACCGGTATATCTATATATTTTTTTCTATTTTATGTACAAAACAAACAGTTGAGTAAACATTGTAATAGCGAGAAAAAAAAATCAAACTGATAAGAAATCTTAGACCTGCATAATAATTCATAAGTAAAGTGATGATCCGCATACCGCATATAGTCAGCCTATACTTTTAAATTTAAATAAATACAGTTGATCTGAAAAAGTTAATCAGAATTGTATTTAACATCCATATGTGCATAGTAAACGCAGCTAACCTAAATGGAATAAAGCAAATCATTTTAGAAATGAAACTAGGAATCAATGATTTTTTTTTCTTTATAAAAAGGAAGATGTAATCAATTACACTGTTCAATCAACTGACGTAGAAACAATGAAATGTTTGCAATTTGTGAAATTTTATTCAAGTTTTACGTTTAAAAAAGTGTACTTTAATTTTTAACAGTTTACTCGTCATATTCTTGCACATCAACAACTTGCTTAAAGGTTCAGAGATTGATTTTGATTTAATAATGTTGTTCACAACACATAATTTACACCAGTAAAAATAAAACATAAGTTCTGATCATTTTTTGAAATTTGTTTGTTTTTCTTCAATTTTGTAAATGAATCTGATTGGTCTTCTTAACTTAACTTCTTAAAATATAAATTTACGGTTATCTGAAATTCAATTTCCTTAAATTAATTGTGTCATCTGTAATACTTTAATTTTGTAATTCGAAAAAAATCTATAATAAAATTGTACGTCCAATTTACCCTATCTTTAAAATATTATACGAAACGGTCAATGATAATAACCAGAGGTGGTCAAATATTTCACCCTAATAATTTATTTTTGCTATTTTTACACCTTATTATTTTGTTATATCAAAATCACTGAAGATTTGTTAATGTCGTCCCCTATTGGACATAACACGAAATGGAGATTATTTTTTTGTTTGATTATCCTGTTGCGTCATATTCAAAAATTGTGATCTAAATCATTTCAAATATACAGAGATTGTTATGTATACAAGAAATAGCTACTCTTATTCAAATCCTGCCATAAACCTCAATCCACTTTTAAAAAAAATATATCCTTATTTTAGAAAGAGAGGACAAGAAATGATATCCGTTGAAGGTCGATTGATTTATACAACATCAAAAAAGGGTGTTTTCTATTGAAACAACCAACAAAAAAAAAAATGCAATTCAATGTGTTCCTTTTTTTTTTGCGTATAATTTTTGCAAACTATCATTTTTTTTACAAAAATAAAAAATTGAAAGGGGAAAATGTTTTTGATTCATTTCATTCAGAAAGTGTGTCTCCTTTTTGTAGTCTTTTTTATTTATAACTTTTAGATTTGTATATAATGATGTAATTATGGCATTGAGAATAGGTTAACGCACATACAAATTTATTTTACAAATACATGACTGTAATTATAAATTACCCTCGTTGAATATTTAAAAAAAGGAGTTTGGCTTTTGCGAATTGAAATTAAAAATTATTAAATTAATAAAGAACGTATGAATAATAGAAGTTCTTTTAATTAGTTGAATTGAATAATTTTTTCTTCAAACATTAATTTCAGGTATTTAGTTAAATACATTGACGTATTCTGATATTTATATTATCAATATTATCTCGTGACTATGGTCTCGGTAAGGTATCGGTTGTCTTGTAGACAATAAAAACACCTCATTTTTAAGCAGAATTTTCATTATAAAGTTCGATGGGTATATTTTTATTTCAGAAGAATGAACTATCTCTCTCTCTATGCGTTAACTTATAACTTTCAGAAGATACACATATAAAGTACTAAACATTTCAATCACATAATGTCAGTCTCTAATAAATAAATCATAAGCTTTCACCCTCATTAAATAATTGACGTACTTGTCCCATTAACCATCAAAATCCGATCAAAACATCCCCTACAATCAATTTCCCTTCAATCCCCCATTTTACCGCATGTCTTTTTTTTTTTTTTTTGACTTTTAACAGCAAATAAAATACAATAATCGGTAACAAAACGTTGTTAGATCGTTTTATTCTTTTTACTTTGTTTAGTTTTTTTCTTAGCAAAAATAATAGAAAACAAAATTTGCACAAATTTCACCCCTATAAATTTGTATGTGTGTGTGTGTGTTTATTTTTAACCTTCAAATTCAACCCTCGCCCTCTTCACATAAAATACAATATTTGATAATGCATACAAATTAGATCAGGCACACACAAACGATATACATTAAAACTATAACTTGAAGTAAATATTTTTTGAAAATTACCCAATTATCAGAAATCTGCAAAAAATAAAATGTAAAAATTTCCACTAGAAGGTAAGTTTCTTCATTATTCTCATTAAATTTACAAAGAAAGAACATTCCCCACCCCTTTGTTTAGAAAATAGTCTCATTTGTCATTTTGTTTAATTTTAACAAATAATATTTGCAATTTTAAACGTTTCCTTTTTTCCTTCTTCAATTTCAATTTCTATGAATTTATGTTCACATCATTAATTATTAAAACATTTTTGCAAAATGCATTTTAAAAAATAAATAATTTACATAAATTCTGAGACAATTGAAAAACAAAAGATCAAAGTAAAAAATAATGAAATATTTTTAATAATTTCGTTTCTCTTCTTGTCAAAGAATACGAAAAAATATTTAAAATATTTAATCGATTGTGGTGAAAGTTCTGCAATATTGATAAAATTACATTTTTTTCTTAAATAAAATTCTCATTATTTTATATTTTTAATACAAAAATTTATTCAAGAAAAAATGTTCGTCTCAATTTATTTATTTTTTTCTCGGTAAGTCTTTGGAATAATTACAAGAGAGAAAAAAATACTTAAATTAATGATTTTGTACAAATTGAATTTTAAATAAATTAATTTTATGCGTTTTCTGAAATTACATCAATTAGATTAGAATGTAAACGCATCTAACAAATATTTAGTTTAGAAATAAATATAAAACAGTTATGGAATTATTTGAGTTGAGAAAATTTAGTTCTTTATATGAAATTAGTCTTACATAATTATTGTGTATCGTTTTCGTTTTTATGTTGTGTTGATGATTAGGATTAGGATTAGAATAGAAAAATGTTAATCAAATTAAAATGAAAAAGGAAATCTTAATAATTATTATAGAATTTTCGTTTTTAAAACATTAAAATCCGTATACATTGCAAGTGAAAGATCCCCTCCCATTTATTCACCTTTTCCCCTGTTTATTCCTTTTTTGGTTTGAACTTTATTTACATATATTTTTTTTTAACTTTACTGCGGTTAACGACAAAACAATTTGTTGTTATTGTTTTTATTATTTATATTCTTTATAAATGTTTATTCTGTCTGAGGAGTTTCTATAAATATATATTTGCAACATTCTAGCATCACGACCAACAATATTTAGTTTTATTTAAAAGAAAAAAATATATACATAAAATTAAGGAGTAAGAGGTTGAGATTCTTTAAAGGTCTGGGATCTCTTTGAATGAAATACGGTAAAATATTTTTGTTTATTAATATAAAAAAGGGACATAAAGAAAGACAACATTCTTGCAAAAGAACAGAAAAATGACCAAAATAGAAAAAATATGAAGTTAATGAAAGTATGACGGATAATGAGAATATGAAGATGTGTACTACGCTCAGTTTTTTTTTCTTATAGACAAAGTCAAAATATTGAAAATACAATACTGAGCTTAACATTTAACTCCTTTTCTAATTTTTCCCACCTCCACCCACATGAAATATATTTTAAGGATATGTCCTTATCATTTCAATCAACGTAAAGACACGAAACAAAAATATTTTAATCTTTTTCCTAAAACATTTTAGTGCTCATATATTTGTATTAACAAAAAAAAAAATAGAAATATTTTTCCAAGAAAAACTTAATGTGGGAAAAAAAAGGAAAATAAATCAGAAATAAACTGAAAAATGTCGTCACCGAAATTCTATATATTCAACAGAGGAAGGAAATTCAAAGGATTTAAATAAAAGAAAATGTATTTTTAACTTTTGATTAGCAATACGATGCGATGTGGGATGTTAGATTCCAACTAATCGATAAACTTCAGGAATACTTTAATTCTTTGCTGTTAGTGATAAGGTAAATCAATTAATTTATAAACAAATTACTTACATGAAATAGAATTTTCTTTAAACTCATCAATTTCTATTTATGAATAGCATTAAAAATTTGTAGGAAAGAAAAAATTGAAAAAGGAATAAAAATTAACCGGAAGAGAGAAAATTGTTTGTAATTAAACTTTAACAAAGTCATTTTTTTAAAGTCGTCTCGAAGTCACAGCGAAAAGTATTATGTTGGAATGGTAAAATGTTGCAAGAAAAATAGAATTTCCGTTTTTTATATTATTATTTTATAAATATACGAAAATGTATTATACAACATTTTATGTCTGCCATCATATACATTTTCTATTTACTAGAAAAAAATAAATAAATAAACAAAATAATTTAAAGTAAAAATATATATAGAAAGTTTATCCTTTTCCATAAATGTATTAAAATTAACGAACGTTTCCACGTAATTTTTATTTTTCTTTATAGAAAAAATGAAGTCAATTTAAAATGTTTCTTTATTTTGTATTTTTCACCCTTTCACCCTTTCATCTTTCTCATAGTTTATCATTAACTCTGAACTTTTGTCCTTTCCTTTATATGATTTATATGAAATGTAGTGTGTACATTTGTATGTGTCTGGCTGTGTATGTGTGTGTGTGTATGTGTGCTTATATATGAAATTTGATTTTTATATTTAGAGTATATTTATTTTAATGAAACAGAAATAAAGACTTCTTAGTATTTATAATTTTCTTGGAAATGATTAACATTTTATTTTAGTTTTAAAAGTTCTATTAAAACTACTTTTGTTTTATTCTTAGATAAATATTAGTTTTATTAATTGATTCGTTGAAATACATGGCCCAATTTTTAACTTACTTCACAGTATAAATTATAATTATTTCTGTGGTACATCATGAATGAAATCTGTTAATCTTAATTCCACCGAAACATTTTAATATTTCCACATATTTGCATTTTATTATTTTGTTGGTATATTTTTAGTGTCCGTTAAATAAAATTAAAGCAAAAGAAAAGTAAAAATAGAAAATTTATCTTCGTATAGAACAAATTTTCTTTTTGTATTAAAAGTTTTATTTTTATTTTTTAAAACGGAAATCAATTGACTTTGGAAACATCCAATTTTCCATATTCACATGTTTTTTTTTTTTCTTAAAAAAATATAAAAGGATGTAGAAATGTGATTTATTATATATTTACAGTTTACACCCTAATATGTGTGTGTGTGGGAATGTGTTTTAAATATTTTAAAGGGAATATTACCCAACAACAACAAAATTCGAAAAAATGTGGAAAGAAATAAAATATAAATATAAAAAGATAAGCGGAAATAATTTTGATCCGTTTTTATTGACATCAACAAATTTCTATGAATTCGTTTACTATTTTTGATATTTGATTGAATAACTTTACATGTAAATATAGATGAAGTTATTCTAAGTTAATCTAACGAGACAGTTATCAAAAGAACTAATCAATCAATTAAATCAGAAATTAAAATCAAACTTCTATCTATTTATTTTTATAATTTAAAAAAAATCAAATTTTCCCCATAAGCAGTATATTTCATTACAATTTTAACTAAAAGAAAAGTAAAGGAATGAAAGAGAAACGAAAAGAAAGAAAAAGTTCCAACTTGAATTTCTTTCCTTCTATTTTTTTTTGTTTTTTAATAAATTACATAAAAAAAAACCCAAAAAAAAATAAATGGGATACTCAAGAAATCACCCTCGCAACCCCACATACACACGCATACGATTACACATACACACAAAAATACATACACACATTCACATATATTTAAAAAAATTTGTGTTCATCTCATTTCCCCAGTAGCTCATTACCCATTCCACTTTCCTCTTCCTTACAAAAAAAAAAAAAAAAGAATACGTCGAAGAAGAAAATGTAAAGGAATAAGAGAAAAAAATGTTGGGGAGGTTTGTAAATGACCCACCCTTTAATATTATATATTTGAACATATATTCTACCTCCTCAACCCCCAGAAGACACTTTCTTCTTATTATTATTCTTCTTCTTTTCCTTGATGCTCTTAAAAAAAATACACGATCGATAATTCTTTTAATGCATACGCACCAAAACCAGATTCTTATAATTGAGAGAATGAGATGAGGTTAAGGCATTTACATACATACACACACACACACGCGTACACACTTCAATCTGACTTTCTTTTCCCTTGTTTAAATTATATAAGTATATTTTGAAATGAGAGATGGTTTTGGTTGGGAGGAATTATACGTGGGTGGGTGGGTTGATGTTAGTACACCGAAATGCGGTCCCTTTTCTTTTTACTTATTTCTTCTTTTTTTTTGGGAAGACTGAAAGTAAGAAAAAAAAAAATTATATATGAACGCGTTTCAAACTCAATTGGGCGTTGGGTATTTTATATAGCTGTCGGGGGTAGTACGAGAAAAGAGGTCAGTTGTTGTTATTGAAGAATGGGAAAGAAGACAAATGTACCAATCTCTCATTAAATATATACGATACGATATTAAATGGAAATGAACGAGTGTGTGTGTGTGTGTATGTATGTTCCATTGTATATATATTTTTTAAAAGGATTTTAATATATATTCTTCCTTTCTTCTCATCCTTTAAATTTGATTTTTTTTTCTTCCGTTTTTTCTGTAAAATTTCCCGCTGCGGTCGTGAAAATTTTCTTTTGTTCTTGAAAAATTCTGTATATGCGGAATGAAACAAAATTCATGACAAAATAGAAAAACAACAATAAATACAAAACATAAAAATTTATACAAAAGGATGCAATATTTTGAAAAAAAAAGTTCCAATGGATTTATATGCTCGAATGCGGTTCATTAAAAACAATTGTTATTATTATTTTATTCTTCTTTGTATTATTTTGTTGTACTTTTTAGTTTTATTAAATATTTCATTGAATTAATTTCAAAAAATAAAATCTCATTTAGAATTTAGTTTTAACGTAATAATTTTTTTCATATTTGTCAATTATAGTTACATCTCAATAAATCATAAATCATTTCATATACATTTTCTAAACTTTATAAATGCGTACTTGCATTTAAATTCAAAATATTATTACAGTAGTTCAATGACAAAAAATACAAATAAAGAACATCATATATCCCTCTCTAAGAATTTATGTTAAAATATAAAGTCCAAATTTTAGAAAACAAAATAAACATGCATAAAGATGGTATTTAATTTGGGTATATAAATTGAATAAAATATTCTAAAGATGAGACATCCTTTCTAAGAAGAAAGGAATTTTCTTTTTTTTTCCTGTTTCCATATACATTTTTAGATGATAAATATTTTTGTGGTTAGCACCTTAAAATGTTGGGTCTAAATATAGATTAAAGTGATGAATTTCATGTATAAATTTAAAAGGGACGCACTTACCCGCATTCAAATTTCAGTTAAATTACCCCTTAACGACCAATTTATTCTGTATTTGGTGGCCTAAATTATTTTCTAGGCTACGATTCTGGTATTTTAAATTCTAATAAATAATTATAATTTGTACCGTTCAATGTAATGGTCAGTTTATCTAATAAGAAAATTCCTTACACGATATTAGAATTTCTTAACATAAGGAATCGTATATAAGCCTATAATATTGATCCTGATGTTTAACAAGAAGAGTTTTGATTATATTCTCGTATACAGAATACATTTTACCAAAATTTCCTACAAATATTAATTTAGATTTTCCCCTCAACATATCTTCAACTGACTAAATTTCTAAGTTAGGTAAAATAAACCGAACACCTTTATCTTAGAAAATTCCTGAGATGACCATTGCCTGTATATAATAATAAATATCTCATATATTTAAGACTTGTGGTTATTATGGTTTTCCTATTTTCAACATTATTTAGAAAATACATTACAAAAGTTGTAAATTAAATAACACAAAATCTTCATCTCACTCCACATGAAATTCATATTATTTTTGGGATAATTTCCGTTTTCGGGTTTAAATTCAATTGGAATTATTTGAGTGATAAAATCATGATACAATTTTTGTTATGTGTTAAAATTTTTTTTTATATTCTGATTTTAGAATGGATACTAGTGTTTTAAGAGGTGAGAAGAAATTTATTTGTATCCCTCAGTGGTATTTTTTTTCTGCCCAAAGATTCATTACTTAATTGCTGGTTATTAAATGATTCCAAATAAATTTTATTGTATAAATAAAAGAAAATAATTCGCATCCAAAAGAACAGATAGACAATAAAATAAAAAATAAATAATGAATTAGATGATGGAATATGAAAGTTTAAAGATCAAGAACCATGTTGAATTATTGACAGTAATATCACGTCTATCTTATCTTATCATTAACATTCACTTCCATTCTAATCCAGAAGCTCAGATATACTATAGGAAGAAATTTAATGATCTAAGATCAAATATGTGATCATATTAACTTTAACCTTTCTATATAATCTAAGAACTGATGAAGAAGTTCTATCATCGATCACGTCCATTTTTAGCACGTAAGATTGAATAGAGTAGGTATATTCTGTTTATATAAAAGAAAAAGGATATTTTAAAACTTCATCATACAATAACAATAAAATATATGATCAATTCTATTGAAAGAAATTTATTAAAAGATCGGATCGGATCAATTGATTTTTATATTCTTATACTAATTGTGATTTGTTATAGACTACAGTGATCATTGATCACGTTTATATAATATATCTGAGAATAAAACGTGTATTGAAAGATAATTTCACAATCACATCACAATCATATTGATTGTTTGATTAGATATAAATCTGTTCAATTTTATTGATTCAGATCTATCTTTAAATTTATTGTTGTTATTTTTTCATGAACATACAAACAAAAATAACGTTCTAATAATTTTCAAAATCATAAAACAATTCCCACCCACAATATATCCCTTTCAATATCCAATGAATCTAAACAATTTTAAATAATATTGCGAATATATGTATGTGAAAATGTTAAATTTAAAAAATGAATAGAGATTGTAAGTGGGCTGGGAGTTAAAACTCGAGACTTAAAAAAACAACTTTTCTTTTCTTTTCTATTCTCTTCTTTTCTTTTCTTTTCTTTTCTTTTTCAACGATATTTCGAGCACGAATTTCTTTTTTTGTTTTTTTTTTAAATCGATTAAAATACGATGTGACATTATTATAGACATCTTCGAATTTATGTGAATGTATATGTAAGAGTTAATGCCACCCACCGCCTATCTACATATTTATTTTGTGTAAGAAAGAGTGAGAGATAATGAAAAAAAAAGAAAAGAAGAAAACAAAAAATGTGTATAAACTTTATTTTATAAAATACATTCATACAGATATATTTTAACACAAATTCAATATCTCCTCGTTTTTTTTTTCTTCTTATAACAAACCTCCATCCTCTTTATAATAATATACCATTGCGAACCCTTGTATCTTCACAGATATATAAAACACAACATATACCATTTTCTAAATGTATATCCCTGTATTCCTTCTACCTCATCCTTTCACATAATTCCCTTTCGCATTCATACTCCACAATCTCATCTTATCATCATCATATAAATATATATATATACAGATATAAAAGCCTTAACAAACCAATCCCCTTCCTCCAACATATATTTTCGAAACATCAACCTACACTGCCACCCCGCTAAAACTCAACTCATTTACCATCGCGCACTCTGTATATTTCATTACGGACTTCTCATTTCTTCTACTTATTATTATTCTTCATCTTTCTTCTTATTTTTCTTATATAGTATTCCTTCAGGTCCTTAGGGTTTGAGGTATATATACTTATACATGCACACACCAAAGGACACGAGTAAAAAAAAAATAAAGGGTTGAGGATGGAAGCGCCAAGCCATGTATTTATAATATAGAACAATAGCGATTTTTTTTTTATCTGGGAAATTCTTATTTGTGTTTACTCTTTTGGAGGCAAAAAAAGAAAAAAAAAAGAAAAAAAAAAAGAGAAGAGCTGAATAATATTTGAGAGCTTTTTTTTCTCTTTCTCTTTTCTTTTTTATTTTGTCGACGAACTTTTAATTTTTGTTGTTGTTTTTCTTGTTTTCTACATTTTATAGAAATTTTTGTTTTATACACTTTTGACTGTTGGTTTTGCTGTTTTTGTTATATTTTTTTTTTGAGAAATAAAATTTATAGTTAAAAGTTACCAACAATGTAACAACGGTTTATTCAAATACAATAATTGGGTAAGATAAATTGTCCGATAATTGGTCAGAGATTTTAAGTTTTCTGTGCGTTATCTGAATTCTATAAGAATTCAAACTTTAAGTTTTTTTTTTGTATTAATTATTTACCTTTGTTGTTTTAATAACAGAAATAAATGTAGAATTTTCTAGTACATATAATAAAGAAGGAAAGCAAAACATTTTCTCTCCCCATCAAAATTTATAGAATGTTTATCGCTGACTATTGTATTATTACATAAATTATCGATCTATTGAAAAATTGTATAAAATTTTTTAGCAGATGAGTTACAATATTTTTAATTTGATTGAAAATTTTACATAATAATTTTTGTATAAATGTTTTTATTTTTGTAAAATAAAAGTGTTACAATTAGTTCAATTTCATTTAACAGAATAAACGTCAATTGACGTTTAAACAATTTTATTCTTATAAAAATAAAAAAAAACTAATGCCACTCCTTTTCATCATGTTATATTTATTATAAGAAAACAATTTCAATTATAAAACTTTTACTTTTCCCTTTTATTACTAAAACACAACATACACAGAGGTCACAATCAAAGAAACACATAATCATCATCATCATGATCATCTAATATAAATTGATCTCATTTTATTTCATATAATTTTTTCAAATAACAAATTGCATGTAGAGTTGGAATTTAATATTCAATTAATTGAAACATGAGGTATGGATTAATAGGTTATATTTACGTGTTTTTATCTGTTTATGTGTGTGTATGTCTAACATAAGATAATTATTTTATTTTCTTTTTGTTAAAGAAATATAATTTGGTATCATTCTGTTTGCTGAGTCACAGGGTGATATTATAAAGAGAAGTAAAGAGCAAAGATTTTACTATAGTTTGTTATGTTTATTTAGAACAAAATATAAAAAGGAAAAGACGTACAAATTGCCTTGTCATGTGTCATGTCATGTCATATATGTGTTTTATAATGTTATATTTAGAGACGATTTATAAATATAACACGAATTTATTTTTTTTTTCTTCTTTTATAAATGAATTTCTTATAGTATGTCAGTCAGTTGTTTTCAGATATACAAAATTGTGATTTTTGGACTCACGCGATATATGTGTTTCCCTTTATTCAATGTTCAAATTTTAGAGGGTCATCGTCACATAACATATTCGCACATTTATCGATACAAAACGTTATTCTTATATATGTTCAATGACGAAGCAATATTTATTTCTTATACATCCAAAATTATTGATTAATTGTTGTTTCTAATAGTTTCTGTGATTCTTTTCTATCATAATCTTTTGTTATGATCAGGAAATGATAATATTTTATTCTTAATGCAAATTAAGACATATTGTATATTTGGTTTATTTATAAGAACATTTAATATTTGGTTTTCTTTTATTTCTTGAAAAATGGTTTACAATAACGTCCATTTGAATTAGCAAAATCGATGTGATACTCTGGCGTAGAACACAAATTGGTTTCTGCTGCAACTGGAAAAGTACATTTACTCCAGTGAGCCACTATTTATCATATTTGATAATACTTGTGACAGAAATCTAAGTATAGATTTATTAAATTTATACATTACAGCCCTTGATCTTTATAATTTAAAAAAAAAACGCAATAACATCACGTTATTTCTTCTCAACTTATCCAAGTCTAATTTAGGATGAAAACTTTTTGACCTTTAAATATAATTAATAATCTGTTATTTATTATTATTCTATATATATAATTTCAAGTTGTAACGCCAACACATAATTTGAAGTCGACATATATATATATTTTGATGAATGACGCCATTGTAGAGGACAAAATTAACAAAATCCAATCAACTTTATAATGTTTGGTCTGCGGTTTTAAATTTTATAAATCGTAATTTTCATATGCGACAAATTTTCTCCAAAAACATATACAACAATTCTCTTGGCATTATGAAAACGTCAATCTTTTTTAATCTTTTGTAATTATATACAAAAAAAATTGTTTATTTGTTTTTCTGAAACGTGACAGTGACAATCAACAACGCGGTTATCATTACAAAGGTGTAATTGAAATTTTTTTTTCTTGATGCGACGTCAATAATCTAAAATTCAAAATAATTGGTCAAGTTCATACATTAACTTTGTAATATATACGTACAAGAAAATTGACCTTTTAAATATTAATATATATAATTTACGAATGTACCATATCACAAACACACAATCCAAATATACACATATATAAATGTAACACATACGTGTTGGGGGCATTTCTATATAATTCATATTCTCTTTGTTACTTTTTGTTTTTGTTTTTTGTTTTTGTTTTTTTTTTTATAATAAAAATAGAAACATTAAAAAGGTTTTCTTCTCTTTACTTTTATCTCATTTTGTATTATCACGATTCATTTATATTTTATAATCGAGTTTCTTGTTTTGGAATATCGAGCAGAATCTGTTTCTTATGTTGTTTTTTTTTTCTTTCATCTTCATCTGTACGTTCTTCTTGTATTTTGTTGAAATTTGTGTTGTATTATGGACGTTCGCGGACCGCACCCTTATGAGGTTTTTATTATAAATATATAAAAACCATTCAACATAACATATGAGAGCCTAAGGCCAATCAAGCGATAAAATCAAATTAATAATAAATTTTTTCATCGTGAATATAATTTTTTGTTCATGAAAATATACGCGATATAAAGTCCACACGAATTGTCTACTCATATGTTGTGTGTGTGTGTGTGTGTGCAGAAGGAGGATTCACAATTAGATTTTAATCATTAAATTAATTTATTATATCTATTTGTGTTGACCATGATCGAAAAAATATTATTTTTAAAGAAAGAAAACAATCGGAATATTTCCTACTCTCAATAATCTCAATTTCCAATTCCTAAGGCAAATATTTGAATACATTCTATGAGCATCTATGAATGTCATTTGACACTTTTTCATATCAAAATCAAATCAAAAATATCTAAAATTATCATAACCATAGCTGCTCCTACCCCTGTTTCTGCTTTGGTACATTCTTCTACCCAAAGGCATTTCCTTTTATTAATAATCACAGAACAAGAAACAAACAGATCATATGGTTGACCATGTATCATTTTCATTTATTTTTATTCCATAATTTTAATCATAATGACAACCAAAAATTTGTCACCCACAAATGTATTCACTCGATTCTTTTAACTAAAACTTAATTCATTTTATTTATTCACACTATAAATTCTTACGAATACAAATTATTAAAGTTAAATTAATTTAATTATTCAACTTTTCATATTTAAAGATTTAAAATATTGAAATTTGAACAAAAAAAAAAGCAAAACGATTAAACAAAAATTTAGAAAATTGCACGTGACAAAACATATTTGTTCCCTCATTATTTTATTATAAAAGGGAAAAATACCTTACGACAAGATTCTTCTTTCTTTTTTTTTTTTTTTGTTCACTTTATAATAATTCATAATCTCATATATTTACCTACTTTCATGAATATATTGCGTATCTTCATACTCGTGTAAACTTTCAACCCCATCATCAACCCAAATTTTTATATGTTTCTCACACGATTCATTATCGCAAATATAAAGTGAGAAGGAGAGTTGTGAACCTATAAATAAATTGTTTTCGACTTTGTTTCCTCATAATTCATTTCAATTGACATAATCACACACACACACACACAGAACACATCCGCATTTATGTTTAGGTGGATGATGACAAACCATTATTTAACAGTGATTTTTTCTTTTGAAATTTCTCAACGTTAAAACGAAAGTGTGAAAATGATGAAAAGATAAAGTTTTAAAAGTCTTTTGGTTTATTTAAAATCAATTACAAAAAAAAAATTGCAAACAGAAAATTGAATTTTTTTTTAATTTTTAATTTGTTTTCCTTCTTCTTATTCTCAACTTTTCTAAAACGTTGTGGTTTAGATAATGACTTATTTGCATGTAATTGAAAAAATTAATTGATGCATTTAATATAATTTATTTCAACTTTTTACATAAGTTAATTTAAGATTTTCCAGAATGAAAAGTTATAGAGAATTTCAACAGACCAGCACAAGTGGCTCTTTCAGTGACTCTTTAACATTTCTGAATAAAAAAAAAATGTGTAAGTTTCAATTATTGATCCTTACGAGATTTTAATTTTCTTTTCAAAAGATTTCATATGCCGTGTCAATATTTTAATTCATAAAATAAATTTGATTTTATAATCGTGACGTCACAAATTTTTTGGAACAATAAAAATATTCAACAAAGACTGAACGGTGAGTTTCCTTTGGGTGGTTAGATTGGTCGAATTTACGAGTCTTTTTTTCTCCTTTGTTTTTTTTATTTATTTTTTGTTTATTGAAATTCTTTTGTGCAAAAAAGAACAAGAAGAAGAAGAAGAAGAAGCAGCAGAAAAGTTTAACCTAGGTCATGGTTTTGTTATTTTCCGCGATTATTTAAGTTGCACAGTTTCAAGGGTATTTTTTTTGGGTCAAACACACAAAATAAATGGACAATTTCACTTTTGTTCATTTAACATTTATTTTCGCCTGAATTAAGATTTTATTACATCACTATAAATTTGAACAATGATAGAAATAATTCTATAATTTAAACTCTGTAATAATCCTGATTTTTTGTGAGATTCCAAACTTGAAAGTTTCATGATTTTTTTAGGATTGAGCTTCGTAGTTTTAGAACTTGAAATTGTTCCCTATCGATCCCGTTTTAGATTATTTAAAAAAATTTATAAAACAATTCAAAATTATTTTTTTCTCTCGAAAAAAAAAAATCATTTAAATCCAGAAATAATTTTCTTTTTTGTATATTTCGTTGCTTTGTGTAAAAATAATTTTAAAACATAAAAATTCTCTTTCTTTTATTTCGTCTATCCTTATTCTTTTTCATTTCCTTTGTTCCAAAAATATATATACATAAGAAGTCTTCACATCTCTCACATCTTTCTTATGCGATACGCGCGTATATATAATAATTAATCTCATTCCCTGGGCCTTCTTAAATTCCAGTCTCATCTATCATAAATAAATATTATAAAATCCATCCATTCGAACTTTACACTCCACCTTCTGCGAATGTCAAATCACCCAAACACCCCGTTATTTTTCAAATGTGTTTCTTTTTTTCTGTTTCTTTGTCTTCTTTCTTTCTTTCTTTCTTTTATTTTCTCCGTTATTTTTTCTTTTTTTTCCTTTTTCTCCGTCTTTCATTTGTCTTGATTGCCTTAGCAACGCAAGACAAGAGTTTTATAATAAAAGAGTGCGAGAAGTTTAGTTGAAAAAATGAAAATAGAAAAACGTTGGTTGGTTATAAAGATTGGCAGGAAGGAGAGGGTGTATATATGATGGTTGACTGAAGGGATGAAAATAAAGGAGGTATATTGATTGAGAATTTAAGTAGAGGAGTCTTATATGGAAAATATCATTTACACATTTTATTTGTACAATTTTAGATTTTTCTTTTTCCTTTTATTTTTCCTTTTATTTTTATTGGATTTTATTTTAAAAAATGAAATCTTATAAGCAAGAAAAGAAAGGAAAATATCAAGGGATTAAATTTGATTCTGACTATGAACAAAATATACACTTCGTACCGAAACTTATTGAATAGATTTTGATTTTTATATTGGGATAACAATTTACGAATAGACCAGTAACGAACCTTTTATTTAATTAATTATAAAATACTTGAATATTAAGAATTATTATTGAATAATTGAACATTTTTTATAGGCTTCATTTGCAAAAAAAAACGACTCAAAATAAAACAAGTGATTTCTGTAATCAAAATATATGAAGAACTCAATGTGTGGGTTTTAACTTTGTCTCATTAATTATTAATTGGTCAAATATTGAAATATGTGAAATTACTGATTGACTTATTTCTATATCGATACTTCAAGATTAATTAAAGAACATTACTGTGAGGTTTAATGTAAAAAATATTAAAAACACAATAAAGAAAATATTTGGCCAAAAATCGATGCTCTCTGAACAAAACTGATAAAAATATAAATTCGTTAATTTTTTTTTTTCATCGCGCAGAATATTAAATCAATCTTTTATATTTCTTCATTAAAAAATGTCAAAATAAATTTAAAATGCGTTGTCACGTGTCAACCCTTTTTTTATTTAGGTTTGCTCCCAAAAAAAAAAAATTATACTTTCACTTTCTGATGTTTTTGCGTCTTAAAAAATACAGAAACAAAATTTGTATAGAAGTGAAAATTTTGACTTTATCTCCTTTTTTTTATTCTCCTGCTCCACAAATTCTCATCTGAATATTTTTTTGACATTGACAGTTCGTATGTCTCTTTAACTTTTTAATTTTCTAGGCATCCAAAGTATTTTTTTTTTGCATTTTCCTTCTTTTTTCTTCTTATTTTCCCAATGAACATTTTTTTTTTTTGTTTTCTTTTTGAAAAGGGACAAAAAAAAACTCCCTCTACTAATTAAAAAAGAAAGAGCAGAATATAGTTAATGGGTACCAGAAACCATTCCAACCTCTCAACCACCCCACACTTCTATACATGTGCGTATATACATATAATTTTTTTACATAAGTTAAAAGGAATAGGGGCGGGAAGAAAAACAGTAATATGTAAGAAAAACAGTAAAAGTAGAATTTATTTGTTTCCGTTTTTCTCATGGAACTAATCCAAAATAATAAAAAAAAAAAAAAAACAACAACAACAACAACAACAACAACAAAAACTAAGAAGAAAGAAAAATAAATTTTCTTCATATTCACCCTGTATTCCCCTTAATCTTTCTTTTTATCCATATTTATAAATAATACATTCAGCATAAAGATCCTTGTGAGTTATAAATAAAAACACATATATATACATCATTCTCATCTTCCTTGTCCCTTTTTAGCCATCACCCACCTTCCATTCCCAAATCTCCTCACAGATCCTCTCTATACATAAGACGAGCTTTTCTTTTTCTTTAGCTTTTTTTTTTTAATTTAAAGCTTTTTACTTAAAACCCCATTTCTTGTGTTTTTCTCATTAACATACACACACACACACATATACAGCTTCATATATATACAATACACGTTCACATACAAATATGCACACACACACACATATTTGCTCCTTAAGATGGTACATTTATTATGCATGAAACATAAGAGGAGAAACAGGGGAGGATAGGGATGGAATATACGGACTTCTTTTTTTTTCTTTCATTCTTTTTAGTTGATAATAAAAAGCTTTGCCCTGTTTTTGGCCTTCTCTCATCCTTCGTTTTAATGAAAGTCGTTAGCTGTATATATGTGTTTTTCGTCTCTTTCTTACATTGATGGAAATTACCACCCTTTACTAAGCACAAATACACACGCACATAAATAAATACACACAAACATAACAACAACGAAAATGAAAAAAAAAAAAAGAAGACAAAAATTGTAGTCTAATGAAGATTTCGATGAGGATGATGGTGTTTTTATTTTTGTTGTTGTTGTTGTTGGTTTAAGCCATTTAAGGGGTTTGAAGAATGATAAAAAAACACATAAACATGTATATATATATATATATATAAAAAATATTTGTAGGAAAGAGTTGACCATTTTTTTTTATTTTGTTTTTTTTTTTCAAAATTCATTCCTTCCAATGTTTCTTTTTTTTCTGCTATTCATCTTTCACGTATTGGACAGAGAACGAAATAATAATAAAATTCAACAAAGAAATATATGAGGGGGGTAAAATAAATTGTATTTTATAAGAAATAAGAATAAGAAAATATTGAAGGACAAATAGTACAGTAACTATAAGAAACTGAACCTAATTATTAGAAATATTTCATCATGATGAACATAAAAGCAGTTTTTTTCTCCTTTGTCCAGACACTTCTTTCACTCATCTTCTTTCATTCTGAAAAATATAGAACTTTTTAAAAGAAACTTTCACTTTCAATTTTATGCTTTTCACTTGAATAAACTTTTTCGACTGGAATAACAAAAAATATTAAAAAAAAGAAAACTGGACAAAAGAGAGGATGAGTTGGATGTTAGAACAGTGGCGTAAGATTATCATTTACTGATCCAATTTATATTTTCTGTGATGTGATTTTCAGTATCTTTTTAGACACATGCATTTGCTCTCTCTATGACATTTTTTATTAGTGAATTTTGACGGTAATATTTTTATGTTGACTTAATTAACAAATCAACGTTAATTGTCCAATAATTTTCAGCATTTAATGTTGTAACAGTTGTTTATTCGACGCACAATATTATCGAGGGTAGATTCTTTTATAGATTAGTCAGATTAGAAAGTTAAATTTCTTGATAAGACGTTAAAGATTCAAAAAGTCGCAACCTTCTTTAAATTTTGTTCCTCCTAAACCAATTATAAAAGAAAAGGCATAAATGAGATAAAAAAAAGGATGAACATTCTGAGGAAAAAACTTATCCCGAATATAATTAAGAAAATGATTCACGTACAAACAATATTTTTCACAAGTTGCGTTATTCTACAAAATGAAAAGTTTTTTTTTTGATTATATGTTGCTGGCGTTGTTGTCCATAAAACCGACCGCGTACATTTCATGAACCACAAAAATATAAAATGACAAAGGACCACAGAAAAAAAAATGGAACGCATAATAGGAGGATGAACAAATTTTATGACATAGATTTTGATCTCTTAATGGGATTCTAAGAGAAGCGTGATTATCATAATAAACATTATTTTTCTTCTTCTTCTTCTTGATTAGCTAAACTAAAGCGTATATCTAAGAAAAAAGTTAAAATCTCTTAAGGCTATTTTTTATTGTAACATCAAAAGATCATAAACAACTCTGATTTTTTATATGTTTTATTTTATTTATAGACTGTTCAAGTTAAAAATGTTTTAAATGTTTTCTTATTAATAAATTAAATTTACTCATAGTCAATTCATCCATCAATATATAGTCGTCAGTTTTCTGATCAAAATGAATAAATTATTTAAATTTCTTCCGGTTATTCGAGTTAGTCAGAATTTTACAATTGCAGAAAAAGAAAAAAACTTAAAATGGAGTATATATGTTGGTCAATCTTCCAACATTAGAATCAAATATATAAAGTGTTTTTACAATTTCATTTGATTCAATCATTTGATCAAAAATGCAAAAAAATAACGTGACTTTTATGTTACTAAATACATCACAAGCATAACATCACTTAACTTCCATTATCACAGTCACAGTACCTATTAAATTCGCATTTGTTTTTATGAAGAAGAATTCAGCAACAGTAACATAAATGTCATTTCTTAATATTCTCGACTTTTGTCTAACGGACTATGGACGTTGGTGATGATAATTCCATATTGAATTTTAAAAACATATTATTAGTTTTACTATATTTTATTTTCTTTGCGACTAAAATCGAAATACAACAATAATGTTGCATGAAATAAAAAATGTTGCATGAAAAAAGAAAATGTTGCACAATAAAAAATGTAATTTGTTGCATGCTCATCGGTTGTACAAAAATGCGAGCAATAATAATAATAAAAATAATTAAGATGAAATAGTAGACTAATAGAAGCCCTTTATACATAAAGGTGAGATGAGATCGCACCCCCTTATTTTTCTTTTTTCATAGACACAATTAAAAATTCAAATCTTAATCTTTTTTAATAATTATGACATTTACTAAATATTTACAATTTTCAGCTTTTATCCCAAAAAACACTCCATCCATTTTCTTTTCTTTCATTCTTTCATATTTTTTTTTTCCTCTTAATACATTACTTAATCTTATTCCTTAACCTTCGTCCTTTTTATTATTAAAAAACACCAGAGTATTTTTATTTTTTATTTTTATTTTTCGTTTACCCTTTCACGTTTTAAAGATTATTTTTATTTCTTTAGAATTAGATGAAGAGAACACAAGAGACAAAAACAACAACAACAAAAAGAACGGAGGAAAAATTTCACACCCTCTTTCATAAGAAAAGATGGACAAAAACAAGTCAAATAAGAAAGAAAATTTTATATAAAAATCGAGTAGCCTGTCCCCTTTGGTCTCCCTTTTCATTTACACTCTCCACTAACTCAACCCTCTTAAACCCATTATACGCACCTACATCAAAAGACGATGATGTTGACTTCAAAACGATATCTCTCAGGATGTCATTTTTTTTTTTTTTTGTTATTTTTCGTTGAGATTTTTCTTTATTCTTTTTTTTTCTTTTCCTTTTTTTATTTAAACAAAAATGAGAACCCTTTTTTGTGCTTGTCAGTAAAAAGAAAAAGTATACGTGTGTATGTGTGACAGCGCGCTTTTCCATAAAGAATAAACAAAAAAATAATATTAAAAAAGGGTTAAAAAAAATACACTCTCGTAAAGGCCAAGAAAAAAAAAACAAAACAAAATAAAGTTGACACTTTTACGTTTGAAAAAAAAAAAATAATCATGATTAGAAAATTCTTCGATACGCAACATTAACGCATTATATTTGATTTTCTTTTTAACAATCTATTCAGTCAAGAGTCAAGAGATTTCTTTTTTTATATTTTCTGGCGCATCTCGCCTGAATTAAAAAAAAATAATAAAAATAAAATAAGAAAGGGAAAGCAAAAGGGTTGAGTTTGGAGAGAAAAAAATTTTCTTTTATGTTGAGAGCTTTTCAAATTTCTGCTGATTTTCTGTTCCTTATTTTGGCTTCTCATTATCTTCATCTTAAAGAATTTATTTATCTAAAGTCATCCATCAGATATGACTTCTCAAACTTACTTAATATTACCGCACCTAAAATTGATATACAATTACCGTTTCTCCTCTGTCCCATTCCACCATGAATAGTTTGTGATTACCAAAAATTTTAATTTTAAATTGGGTTAATTGACTTTTCCTTGTTGTTATTTATTAATTATTCCAAAAATTCTAATATCAATAAAAACTTTACCTAAAAAACCGACACCAATAATAAAAAGTTTTATTACAACCCACTTAGACAGCACCACACATACTGTCTCTTTCTCTGTCAAAAACAATAAAAGTTTCCTTAGCAAAAGAAAAATAACAGAATGAGGCAAAACGATAACAGACAAATTCCCCGCGCGTTTGACTTTTTTTTTTCTAGTAATTTTTTTTATTTTAGTTTAGTTAAGTTTTTTTTTTTTTTTGATTAGATTTTGTGTTATCTGATGGTCCGTGAAAACGATTTCACGAATTCCAAGAAATGTAAAAAAATTCAAATGAGAACGCGAAATAAATATATAGTCAAGTGTACAATAGTAAATATGTATGCATGTTTGTTTGTTTGTCTATCTGTGCATGTTTATCAGATTTTTATTTTATTTTGCCCAAAAATAATATTCTCTTGACAGAATAAGTAGAAAGGAAAGAATACCACCTTGGCCAGGCATGCATGTCTCAAAAGTCAAAACAGTTCTTTTATTTTTTGCATGTGAGCATTTTTATGGTTTGTTGTTGTTGGAAAATTGTGAGTGACTTTTTAACTCATTCTAATGGGCGGTTGGGGGGGGGGGGGGGGAGGATGTATATTTCATGTTTTAAATGTTTAGCGCAAAAACAAAAATGTTTGTTTGAAGGAAATGAAAATAATTAGTTAAATTTTTTGTTTCAACAAAAGAATCATAAAAAAGTTTGTTAGAAAAATTTACTTAAGAAATTAAAAGGGTTAAAAAATTGGAAAAAAATAATAATATAACGAATGTGTCTAGGCTGGTCGGAAGAAATATACGTGCTTGAATTTAATCCATATGGATGTTGTATATGTTGATTTTAATATTTTCTCAAAATGTCACGTCATGTTGTCTCATAGAAAAATAGATCTAGCCTATTTTTATGTTGATCCTTTTCAAAATGAAGAAATACAGAAATTTATTTCTCTCATTTCACTCAATTTTCAATTGCGAAGACTTGATTTTATTGTATTTTATTTATGAGACAATAATGTGATATATATTTGTTTGTATATAAAGTACAAGGACATAATATGGGTACAGGATATTAATCCTTATAAATACAAAACCTATGAATACAATAAAAATAAATTATTTATTTTGTATGAAGGTTTTTGATTAATGAGTTAAAATAAATACTGATCCTTATTAGAATATGTATTTAGTACTAATAAAAGGAACTCATAAGCATACAGAAATATTATTGATCATTATACAAGTGTGATATGGATTTAGGTTTACACAAAACTGTCTTAAGAAAATAAAATATTTTAACTTTGGTTTACATTTATGCTCGCTCTTAAATTATTTCAATTTTAATTTACCCATAATCATTAAAATGACTCTCTTTTGTTCTAAACAAAATAAAATACTTAAAAGAATAATTTAAAAATTATTAAAATCTCTGACAACAACAACAAATAATATAAAAAAAAAAAGTTTTGGTGAGGTTTAATGTGGTAGCAGTCAATTAATTCTTAAACTTTATAATGTGCCAAAAGTAAACAAAACATTTAAAAAAAGAAGTTGACTAAAGAAACTCACAAGAAAATCAATGTTATGATTTTCCTTTAAAGAAGATAACAGAAACAATTAAAGCTAAAATAAAAGTTAAATTTAAGAAATGAAAAAAAAGGATACTTTTAATTCTCTTCGGACGAAAGAAGCGACACTTGGTTTTAAGATTCAGATCTTATTTAACGCTTCATTTTAGAGAAATTAAATTGGAACTTCATTAAATCCCGAATGCTTGCAATAAGTTAACAGTGTGAACTTAATTGAGAAATTAATTTTTTTGCCAATTTAGTTGTAAGATGTCAGGAATAAATTGGTACTTTCTAAGGAATCAAATTCTTTCACTTTACAAGTATTTTTTTGTAAAACAATAAATAAATGTTATTCTCTAACTAAACTAAGCATCTATCGTTAAATTTCTTTTCTTCAAATTTTAAAATATTTTATTCCGATTGTGTTATTTTGGTTAAAAAAAAAAATTCGGTCAATAATCAATAAAAACCCGCATAATGTCGCTTCTATTGAAATGATACATACACACACATACACATACACACACATTAAACAAATCCAAATACAATGGAACACACGACTCTTTAAATAATTTGTTGTTTTTGTAATTTCTAACAAAATCCTCATTATGTTTGACATATCGTTATTTGACCTGTCAGTTGGTCATCGTTTTTGACGCAAAATTTCTAACATTTTAAGAACAAAATTTATTTTAAAAGGAATAAAGCCGCGAAGAAAGATTTTTTTTTTAATTTCATTATGTTTGTATAGGTTCATGTATAGGTAATGTATGGGCTCAATCAGGGTTATCCAAATCAAATAAATGCAACATGAAACTTGTAATAACTTTCTCACTTTTTAATGTTTCTAACAATCGGTCATTCAACATTGTTAAAGAATTTTTGAAATTATTTGGAGAACCCTGATAAAAGCAAAATTCTTTAATTCATATTTTGAATAAATTTTTGTACGTTTTTTTTTTATATTCTTCTTCTTCTTCTTCTTATTCTTATTTCATTACACTTTTTTTATGTTAACGATTTTTTTTTTCTACTTTAATTTTATCATAAAGATCGTTGAAATTGTCGAGATACTTTTGTTTTGTGTGGTGGGGCATACATATAAAGTCCATTATTCACAATCTTTAACCAATTTTTGTTTTTCTTTATAAATCATCTCTCTCTCTCTCTCTTCATCTTTGATTCTTTGATTCTCTAAAAATCTAAACTATTTTTTCTTATTTTCTTTCCTTTTTTATTTTTAAATTTGAAAAAAAAAAAAAAACAGTCGGCAAATCAAACGCATTTATTATTATTATTATTTTGAAAATTGTATAATCGTGTGTGTCTTCAATGTGTTCTCGATATTCATACTCTAGAATTATCTTGTCTCTCACATCTTAATTTGATATTTTTATATAACAATAAAAAGAAAGCAAATTGACGTATATTTTATGTGTATGTTTTATTTTATTTTTTTGTATATATAAATTTATGTATGGTTAAAATGATTGTACCTATATAGACACATCTATGGCTAGCCCGTCAATCCAATCACATAGAGATCAAATTATGTTACAAATTTGTTTACTTGCCATGATCAAAATTGGCCATTTATAGAATTATTGAACTCATAATTATTGCTTTTATTTTGGTTTTCGATAAATAACAGATCTTTATTGGGATTTGCGGGGATTAATTGAATTTTGTTAATTTAAATAATTTTTATACTTAATCACATCAACAATAATTTTTTTGTGATCGTTGAGTTGCCAAAAAATAAATTCTAACAGCCATGTTGTATTTCTTTAGTTTTATATTTTATATTTTGACTTAAATTAAAATAATTCTTCTAAGCACAATTCATTGTTGTTTACACATTACTTTTATGAAAAAAAAAAGAAGGAAAGCGCAAAAAAATGTAAACGCTTAAAATAATTGATAATTATTAATTGCACTGAAATTACATACTCGAATTAGAACATCCTCGTCATACATACCATGTGATATTGTCCTCTAATTGTCTTTCATATTACCAAAGTCAGTAAAGGGTCACAACAAAAAAACAAAAACTTAATCTAATTTGTAATGTAAAACAGAAACATTAAAAGAAAATGTAAATATTACGATAAACAAAATAAAAATTGGAACAGAAAGTAAGATATTTAGTGAAGATGTATTATAATCTAAAGTTTAAACAAAGAGTATTCAAGACAGAAACAAACACACGAACTAAATTTCATACACGAGTCATTCATATGCAATTTATTTATTTTTTTTTTATAATATTTTTTTACACCACCCAATTATTACTCCACCCACAATTAAATTATATTCTTTTAAAGTCTAAAAATGAAAAACCCGTTAACAGTAAAATACACTTAGGTATTTATCATTGTTTGTTGGAAAAAAAATTTGTTTAATAAAAATTTATTATTCTTATTTTTCTCTCTCTCCTTATTTTGTTCTACAGTGAAAAAGTTTTCGTTTGTTTTTGCTATTCTTTTATAAACGCGATAATATATTAAAGATCATCGGCCCATAAAAAGTTTGTAACATCTTTGGTCATATATCACACAAATTTAATTCTTCATATTTGGTGGGATACACAGAAAATCAATTGGAAAATTTTTTGAATATTATTTATATTAATGTGTCTGCATTGAAAAATTTATTTTCCAATTTTCTGGTTGTTATTTTTTTTTCTTTTACAAAAATACATAAAAATTACATCGACGTGGTTCATAAATTTGGTTTTTTTTTTCAAGCTAATTTATGATTAATGATTGTTAAGATGGAAAATATTTTTTCTTTATAAGCTTCATAGACTTTTCTTTAACTTTGATTTATTCATTTAAAACGATTTTTTAAAAGAAAAAAGATTTTTTATACTATATACTAACACATAATTAAAAGTAATTAAATATTTTATAATTAAATAAAATATTAAATATATATTTTTAGAACAATTTTTCTTTTTTTTTTTATTGTTTATTTAATTTTAGTTTATTTTATTTATTATTCTTAGGCAGTTACAAGATTTCGTGTTTTATAGAAAAATATTTATATTATTAAATATTTATTTATTCAATTTTAATTTTTTAATTTTTTTTATATTTTATATTTTCAATCCAAATTTTTATTTTTTTTTTATTTTTAACATTTTTAACATTTTTACTGTTTTTCTTTTTATGTGTAATTTAGATATATTTTATTTAATATTTATCAAAGTTAAAATTAATTGTTAATTGTGTTTTCTCGTAATTTTATTAAAAAATAAAAAATAATAAACGTAAAAACAATTTTTTTTATATATTTGTGTTCTGTTTTACAATTTTCTTTTTTTCTTTTATTTTAAAAATTAACGATTATTTTTCATATTTGTGATGGTTTGAAGCTAAACTAAATAAATAACAACAACAATAAATGAAAGCCAATAAAAATACCTTTAAAAAAAGGATTTTATTTCTACAAAATACAAATAATTTATAAAAATCACAAATTTTCATATTTATCCCACTTTTTTATTCACTTTAACACCATAATTAAATAAATTTAAGAAAAAAACGTTACAATATTTTAATTTAAAACACTGAGGATTTAATTTCCAAAACAAATCAGGTTTTTAAATAAGATAATTCAGGTTTAAATAAGATAATTTTGAACTCAAAAAAAAATAAAGAATTTCTTACGAAATATCTTTCAAAACTCGCACTTTGAAATGTGTAAGTCTACTAGTGCTGCCATCATAAAAAATATGCTTTTGAATTTGGATTTGACATTTTGTGTTTTCAGAATTCAGACAACGTTGTCTACAAAAATCATATAAAAATAATACAAATTGTTATTCTGTTGTATCGACAATTAGTTCCGTTAAATGATAAATAGATGGCGTTAATTTTAGCACAAAAGTTACAGTGCGATGTTTTAATTAAAAAAGAAAATTTTCCTCAATTTATTTCAGGTTTCCCAATTTGTGTCTCTGCTTTTTTCACATTTTTCAGGTTTATTTATTTTTCAGGTAACCCAATTTGTGTCTCTGCTTTTTTCACATTTTTCAGGTTTATTTATTTTTCAGGTAACCCAATTTGTGTCTCTGCTTTTTTCACATTTTTCAGGTTTATTTATTTTTCAGGTAACCCAATTTGTGTCTCTGCTTTTTTCACATTTTTCAGGTTTATTTATTTTTCAGGTAACCCAATTTGTGTCTCTGCTTTTTTCACATTTTTCAGGTTTATTTATTTTTCAGGTAACCCAATTTGTGTCTCTGCTTTTTTCACATTTTTCAGGTTTATTTATTTTTAATAAAAAAAAATCAAGAAAACTAAATAATTATTTTTAAAAAAAAAACTGAAACAAAGATAAATTAAAAAAAAATAACAAAATTAAAAAAGTAAGATAAGCAAAAAAAAAAATTAATTAATTAATTTAATTAGACTTCTTAGCGTTACCCAGAGTACACCAACGAGGAGGTGAGTCTAAATCGTACTCCATAAATATATTATTTATAATAAAAAAATAATTAAAGTTAAGATTTCATTATAAATAAATAAAATCTTAACCTTTAATTACTATTAATATTTTTTTAAACTTCTTTTATTTCATTTATTTTAAATGAACTTTTATATGCCTTTTTAAATGTTCCAATCTTTTGTTAAATTACATTTTGTTAAATTTTTCTAAATGTGTTTTTATGTGTTGAGATAATAATTTTTTATTTTTAAATTCTTTATTGCATTTTTCGCATTTTACATTATTTTCATTTCTCATTTCATGAATATTTTTAATGTGTTCGATTAAATTACTATGTGTTTTAAATATTTTCTTGCATATTTTACAATCATTTTCTTTTTTTATATGTGTTTTCTTTTGTGTTTCAAGATGTCTTTGTAAAACAAACTTTGTTGAAAAGCTTTTTTCACAAATATTACATTTCCACAATTTCTCTTTTTTTTCTATTATTTTATAAACTGCAAAAAGTTTTTCTTCATTTTCTGAAATATTTTCTCTTAAATTTTCTTCGTCAATTTGTTCTTCAATATTTTTCATATTTTCTGGAATAATTTCTTCTGAAATATTTTCTTCCATATTTTGTTCAATTTGTTCTTCAATATTTTCTATAATTTCTATATTTTCTTCAATAATAATCTCCATATTTTCAATATCAAAAAATTCTTCAGAATCTTTTTCTTCTACTAAAATTATTTCTTCATTTTCTTTTAATTCTTTTTGTTTTTCTATACAATTTTCAGATAAATTTTTATTTTCTATATTTTTATTTTTTGTATACTTTCTTTTTCCAGGACAATTTTTTCCATGATAAATTTGATTTCTTTTATTGGGATTTTTTTTACAAAATTCACAAACAATTTTTATTCCTTCTTTTACATTTTTATAAATAAACTTTCTTTCGATAAATTTATCGTATTTTTTGGGAAGACAATTTTGTTTATATTTCTTCTCGTGTTTTGTTAAATCATATTTTTGTGAATAATGTCTATTACATTTTTTGCATTCAAATTTTTTATTTAATGCTGAATCTTTTTTACATTTTTTATCTTGTAAATGTTTTAATAAATAATTATGTGTTGTAAATTGATATTTACAATTTCCACAGATAAATTTTCTACTTCCTCGTATAAAACAATTTTTGTTTTTAATATGTTTAATTAAGTTTGTCAAATTCAAAAGACTTCTTGAACATAAATTACATTTTGTAATTTTATAATTTTCTAAATTAAATTGTAGTTCAACACAATTTTTTATGATTTTGATTTCTTTATCTATTTCTGAATTTTTTATTATTTCACGTAATTCTTTTAATAAATTTATATATTCTTTGATATTTATATATTTTATAATAGTTTTATAAAATTTTATTAGAATTTCTTCTATATTGTTATAATTATTTACTTGATTATCATCATTTAATAAATACATAGTATTACTAAATGTATAAGTTGTTGTAACTTTGAAAAGAACATGTAAGTTCAATTCATATTTCTTTAAATTTTCTTTAGACATGACGATTTTATATTCGTCATTCTTCATTTTTCTATATGAAATTATTATTTTTTCTTTAATAATTTCATCAAGATAATCTTCATATTTTTCACCAAATTGTCTTGGATTCATATTAACATAAATTATGTTTTCTTTTTTGTCTATGAATATTTTCCCAACTGCGAGAAAATATTCTTCAATATTATTTTTTATTTTATAGATTTCACCTCGGAAATCTTTTATCCATAGTTTTAACTCATTATTTATTTTATTTTTTGATAAATTTATCAAGAAATCAATCATTTCCGTGCATTTTATTGACGGAAAATCTATTTTCATTCCAAAACATAAACTTTTATAACCATTTATTAAATAATATGGCAGTAAATAAATATATTCTTTATTTATTTTTGTTTTTTTTACTAAATGTGGCATTATTTCATTTGCCTTAAAACTTAAATATCGGACTTCAGAAAAATCTGTCCCTTTTTCATACCTTGACCCAGTATTTCCTTGGGCTTCGATAAAATTTAAGTTATTTCTAGTCACATATTGTTGACTTAAGTTTATTAAAGCTTGTTTTTGTGCTTCATATAAAAAACTTATAGGTAATTCATTACCATTTATAAATTTAAATATTTCGTATTTTACGAATTTTTCTACAATTTTCATTTGTAGTGTATTTCCTTTAATTATATTTGGAACATGTTTGTTTATATCCTGTTCAACAAATTTAATAAAATTCATTAAGAAATCTATTAAAGATATTTCTTTTTCAATATAATATTTTGGAATTATATTTAATTCCTTTTCATTTTTTATTTCTTTATACCATTCTAAGGTATTTCTTTTCTCATTATTTATTTTTTTCATTACAATTTTCATGATTTTCAAATCATTTTCATTTGGGGCCAAAATTTTTGTAATTTTTTTATTTGCCCAAATGTATTTTATTTCTTTCTCAGTAAATCCACTGAGACTTTTAAATGTTTTGATTTCTTTTTCATTATCAATATCTTCTAATTCTTCTTCAGAATAGAAGTATACATTTTCATTTTCCAATTTATATTTTGGCAATACAAATATTTCAACAATTGTTAATATTTCTGGAAAATATTCCAAGAAATAATTTAAAATTAAAGCCTGAATATGTAGGCCATCTTCATCACAATCAGTGGTAATTCTTATTGTACCATAACTGATATTTTCTTTAATAATTGGTTCATTGAAATTTATTCCAAGAACATTATTTAATTTTTTAATCACTGTATTAGTGAATATTTTATTTTTATTTCTTTCTTGTGTCACATTAAGGAATTTTCCTTCAAGGCCTAAATATCCTTCATATTTTTGCTTGCAAATATAATTTTTAATTCTGTTTTTGGCTGATTTGCCTTCAAACAAATATAAAATGCATTGTTCTGACTTTTCTGTTCCAGAATAAAATGCTTTTATGTAATTTATTTTCTTATTACTTTTATTTTTTATTTTTTCTTTTAATTTACTTTCATCAATTGAACTATCATCATCTGATTGTTGTTCAATTGTATTATCATTTTTATTTAAATCTTCTTCAAGGTTCATTCCTTGAAGATTTTCTATTATTAAAACTGATTCAGTTTTTTCAATATGAATTTCATCAATTTCTATTGATTCATTTAAATATTCTGTTGAGTCATCTGACTCTTCAATTTGATCAATTATTTCTATTGATTCAATATTATTATTTTCTGTTGCTGTTATTCTACAACAAACAACATCATATTCTCTATTTATATCTTTTATGTTTTGTTGTATAACATAAACAAGATTCTCTATTGAATTTAATTTTAGTAGAATAGCAGTGCCATTTCCACACGCTTTTCCCGATTCATTTCTTGAATGGGAATCAAAATAATAATAATCTATAATATTATTTATTTCTTTTTTAAATATTGCTATTGAAAGACCAAAGCCAGTTAGAATCAAATGATTTCTATCATTATTAAATAGATATGTTATTCTTTCTAACATTGTATGATAATAATCACATGCTTCATAAAATAACCATGTGTTATATTCAATATCAAATGTTATATTATTTAAAATTATTTGATTCAGAACTTCATCTGCTGAGATATGACCATTTATTGGTTGTATTTCTAAAAGATCATATGATCTTTGATATATTCTGGAACCATCAATTATTAATTGGTTCATAATTTCATTATTCCATTCATCATCATCATAAATGAATGAATATAATAAAGCTGTAACAGCTATCCCTGTACATGGGGTGCCCGTTTGAGCGAAATCTGCTTTTACACAGTTAATTATTTCAATTTCATTATTTTCATTATTTTCTTCAACAATAGCGACATTATTATCGCTACCGCCTCTTAAATTATTTAATTTTTTTATTTGTATGTTGTCTTTAAAAAGACTATTTGTTTTATTATTTATTTGTATTTTGTCTTTAAAAAGACTATTTATTTCATTTTGTTCTCTTTTATTAAAAAGACTATTTATTTCATTTTGTCCTCTTTTATTAAAAAGACTATTAAAAAGGCAGTTTTTATTTTTGCCGCTTAATTTAATATTATTATCTTGGTCAACCATGACCGTTTTTATTTTATTATTATTATCTTGGTCAACCATGACCGTTTTTATTTTTTTTGATTTAATATTAAATCGGCCATCTTTGATGGAGTTTTTGCCTTCTTTGAAGGAATTTTTGCCATCAGTGATGGACTTTTTAAACCCCCCTATTTTTAGGTGGAGTTTGCCATCAGTGATGGACTTTTTAAACCCCCCTATTTTTAGGTGGAGTTTGCCATCAGTGATGGACTTTTTAAACCCCCCTATTTTTAGGTGGAGTTTGCCATCAGTGATGGACTTTTTAAACCCCCCTATTTTTAGGTGGAGTTTGCCATCAGTGATGGACTTTTTAAACCCCCCTATTTTTAGGTGGAGTTTGCCATCAGTGATGGACTTTTTAAACCCCCCTTTTTTTAGGTGGAGTTTGCCATCAGTGATGGACTTTTTAAACCCCCCTTTTTCAAGGGCGAGTTTGCCATCAGTGATGGACTTTTCTGAAAAAAAAACACCTGAAAAAAACATACCCTTCTGCGCTGACATTTTATCTAAGACTAACATAAATATCTTTTGTAAAGAATATTGAAAAGAACATTGCAAAATAGGGTGGTCCTTCTCAAAAAAAATTAAAATCGTTATTCATTTTAAAATTAACAAATATCATCATTAATTTACAATTAAATTTATTTTTTAATTGATTTATCATTTAATAAAAAATATATAAATATATCATGGTGTTTTATGCTAAAATTTTTAAATAAGCATAAATATTTTTTTTATTTGGAACACCCTATATTGAAAAATGAAATAATAAAAATTTTTAAATTTAAGCCAATCAAAATTAGTTGAAAAAACGCAACAAATTTTTCATTTCAGTTGAATGAATGCAACTTAAAATTAACCAACAAAAATAGTTGACGTTTAATTGTTGTTATATCAAAAAAAATTAATTCATATATAAAAATAAATTTATTTGTTGATAAGAATAAGTATATGTATAAATATATAAATGTAATAAATAAAATAAATTATAAATTTTCTATTTTAGCCTGATCAAATCATTAGGAAAGAAATTTTTTTGTTCCAGAAAATTATGAATACATTTGTAAGAAACATTTGTTGTTTCATTTAAATTATAATAATGGTTTTACTTTTTTGTTTCAGACACAGAAAACAAAAAGAAAAATAGCAAAATCCCAACAATATATGAATTAATTGGTCAAGTTCGGAAATTAGAGAATCTCTTCTCATTTGTTTGTCTTCTTTATTTTTTTTTTCTGTAAATATCAAATATTCTTGATTTTAATAATAAATAATAAAAATAACAATTACCGTACAGTTTTAGCAAAAGCTGGTTTAATTGTAAGAAGAAAAAGAACAAAACCAAACCAGAAATTTTATATCAGATCCGTTAAATTTAGGTGAGTAAAAATAAATCTTTAAAAAGAAATACAAACTCCATCCATTTATTATTCTTTTATTATTAAATTTAGAAGATATTTCAACACTACCATGGAAATGATTGGTTTGTAGAAACTTTTCACTTTTAATCAATATAAACTATTTTAATTTTAGTCAATATTGGACACTGAAAAATTATATGGATGGAAACCAAGTTTAGAATTATGCACTGATGGAATTTCAATATTTCATCTTCATTGTTTTACAGTTCAAAGAATATTTCTGTAGCTCATGTTAGTAATTCACCATCTGTATTAACATAATTTCCATTGAATACTTGTCATGGTTTTGGTAATTCAACAGTAAATCTACCATTATTTTTTTAGATATAAAATTTATTTTTTATCTTCTCTTCTTATATTTTAGTTTAAATTCGATTATAAAGCACGTGTTATGGATTGATTGATTTGGGTTTAGGACCAAATGGTTGGTTAGATGGACAAGTTAAGCATATCAAAATATCTAGTGATTTTCTTATCGATATAACCGATTTTTTTATATATATGCAAGTTTCTATTGGGTTTATAGGTTAAAAGATAATGTGAAATTGATGACCTTTTATTTACTTTTATATACAAATTTTCTATTACAGTGATATTTAAAGTACGTGGAAATATTTTAATAGATTGGTTAAGTAACATTATAATCGGGCACAGTTTTAGCAGCTTATATTTCGCCATATCCTGAAACCGAAGAAAGTCAAACAACATCAAATAATATGCAAATGGAAGAATCGTAAATGATATTTATTTTAAATCTAAAGTAACTAACTAAGCATAATATGTCTTTTTCTGTGTGGTGTTTTAATGCCACTTGCATGGATGGATCTCTTTCTACACACTTGCTAAACACTTGCTGCACACTCGATGACATCATCACGATGATCTTCTATGAAATCTTTTCTAATGGAATCAAAATCATTTTGTCACACTAATGATTGGGTTTTAGCTGGGGATCCTGTTTACTGATGAGATCCACTTCACTCTTGGCTAATTCTTGATAGAAAATTTATGTAAAAAATTAAATAAAGAAATTTGATTTATGAAATTCTTGTGATGCAGAAAAAAGAAAAAAACTCAATTCATTTTTGTGTTTGTGTTTGTTTTTTTTTTTTTATCTAAGATTTTTATTGACAATATTCATTTACATTTATTTATTATTTTTTTTCATTTTCATTTTCATAATTCGTAATTTTAAGCAATTTTTGTTTTCTTGTTTGTGTTTTTTTTTTTTACTTTTGTTTTGTTTGTGTTTCTTTTTACAACAAAAAACCCCATTTTTTTATTTTTTTACCAAAAATTAATTATTTTGATTTTTGATTTATGTTCAAAAAAAGGAAAAATCGTTCTGTCTCTTTTCTTTCTATCGATTGTTTCGTTTATCTTTTGTTTTTACTTCTTCCTTCAAGTCATCAATTATTTTTGTTTACTTTTATACTTTTACTTTAATTTATTATTTTCCTTAATTTTCATTTATGCGCATTTATTTTTTTTTTTTAAGGTCTCATTTTTTTTTTTAATGTTTTTAGATCATATTATTTTTTTTTTTGTAACCCTGTAAATTTTGTTTTGTTTTTATTATTAAGATTTTCTTCTTTTTCTTTTTTTTTTTTTTTTCTTGCAATAAAAATAATTAAAAAGTCTTTTGTTTCTATACGAAAATATTTATTATTATTATTATTTTTTTTTTTTTAACTTTAACTTTAACTTTAACGATTTTATTCTTTTTTCATTTTATTTTATTTTATTTTCATTCCTTCCAAATAATTCTTTTTTTATTTAAATTTTACATTTTATTTATTTTACGTAAGTTTCTCATTTTAAGATGACTTTTCTGTGTTTGTGTTGTAATAAAATAAAAAGAATTCGATTCATTTAATTTTAATTTTGTTTTGATCTTTTGGGGTTTATTAATTTTTTTTTGGGGTCAGTTTAGGATGTTTGTTTTATAGAGAGAGGACAAAACGTTTAATTAAAAGTTAAATTTAAAGTATGAAAAATTTCAGTAAAGAATTACAAATGTTACTTGGCTCTTATGTATTTGGAATGTTGTTAAGATCTTGAGGAAATGGACAAAATTAAAATCTGTTGTAATTAAATTTAATTAATTATTGGGATTAGTTGGTATACATTTTCATTTTCCAATTTAACACAAAAACGAATATTTTTCTTTAATCAACTTAAATGTGTCTCGACTAAATATGTGTCTTAAGTAAATTTTATTCAACCCCATCTATATATGGATAGATGGATAATATAAGTAAGAAAGTTTGTGAATTTTTTTTTGTATATATAAAAAGCTTATTATTATTTTTCAATATTACCAACAATTCGTTCAAAAGCTTTAATAAATTATTGAGAAAATAAAACTAGGTATACGATAAGAAATGGATTAATAATTGCATAAAATAAAATCATTAATTACAATTTGTCCATTGAACTGCTTCTGCACTTGTATGAAAAAAAATATTGCCAAATAAATTATATATTTTCATTTTGTAATCGATTAATTAGATTAGATATAAAATGATGTGATAAATTCAAGTAAATCATTTACAATTTAGCTGTTGTTCGAATTTAATAAACACTTTTATAAAAATTAAACGATGAAATTATATTTTTTAATTGTTGTTATTTTCATTGAATTTTTGAATTTTCAAATTATTGGTAGGTTGCTATAAATTCTTTTTTCAAATAAAAAAAAATCATTTTCATTTCAGAAGCCGAACATTTTACCGATGAATCATTAAAATGTCCTGCCAATGAAGAATTTATATACTGTGGGCCACCCTGCCAAACACTTTGCGAAACTTTGGGAGAACCTTGTTCAAATAATATATGTCGCAATGAATGTTATTGCCTTTCTGGATATGCACGAGATAACAATAGACGTTGTGTTCAAATTAACGAATGCCCACCAAGTAAAACCTTTTTCTATATGTAAGATGAAATATTTATTACGCTCGTATTTAATTCCAGAAATATTGTATTGTCCAATAAATGAAGAATATTCTTCTTGTGGTTCACCATGTCAATTAACGTGTGAAAATATTGGTATAGAATGTCCATTAAAAACTTTTGCATGCACAAAAGCTTGCTACTGCAAAGCCCAATTTGCTAGAGATAAAACTGGAAAATGTATTCCCATAATATTGTGTTCAAAAAAACATAAATATGTTAACATTATAAATATATTTTTTTCAAAAAGATCAAATAAATTCAACAAAAAGTGTTAAATGTGTAAAAATAAAATGTTTAGAAATATTATTGGTTTTCTTTATTTTTTCTTATTCAAAATTAACTGCATTAATTAATTGCATTGGAAAATAAAAATTATTTACACTGTAAAGTTATTCCGTATTTTTCCAGTGCAGCTCAAGAATATTTTTTCTCAGGATCTTTATTAGTTGGTTGTTTGATAAAAACAATTTTTCTAACCGATTTCAGGCGATTATAAAATTGTGTTTTTTTAAATTCTCAATTCATTAGATTTGTTTATTACTGATAATAATCAATAAATTCCTTTTTTACACAAAAAGCCAATCAATAAGAAGAAAACTTAAAATGTAAACAAATATTCGTATACAAGTTCAGACAAATGTCAGAATAATAAAGATAAAGAATTATAAAATTCAAGAATTTCTTAATAAAAATTACACATAAAATGTAACTTTATTCAACAATTATTCTCATTTCGAAAGTGTCTTTAGTTCTGTAAACCATTTATTAATTATGTACAACAAAAAGTGTTAGGTGTGTTGCGGAAATTAAATAAATTAAAAATGAAAAGTTTAGAAATATTCTTGATTTTCTGTATTTTTTCTTATTCAAAATTAAATGCATTTGAGAATGAAAATTATTTAAACTGTAAAGTGATTTCGTATTTTCTCCAGTGTGACGGAACAAATTCAGTAATTAATTAAAATAATTTATGAAGTTATGAAAAAAAAAATCTTTTTAGTCAAAAGTTCTGAAGAATGATTTCTTGAATTCTTTCAATAATACTGAAATTAATTCAGTTTCATTTGAAAATGCAAACATAAGCGAAATCACTGTGGATTGGACTGAAGGTTTACCAATTAATTCAAGTAATTGGCATAGTATTAACTTTGACTCTAATAGGTTTGTGTAATATAGACTAACTACATCTGTTAATTTATTCGATGTTTTATATAATCCAGATTAACTGAACTGAAGGTTGGAGTATTTGACACATTTCCGGTTATTTATCAAATACGTTTAACTAAGAATCAACTTATTTGCATACCTGCCGGACTGTTTGATCAAAATATAAAACTGTTTATGATAAATTTATCATTCAACAATTTAACGACACTGGAACTTGGAGTTTTTAATAAATTAAAACAATTGCGAGATTTATATCTGGACCATAATAAACTAGTAACTTTACCATTGGGACTTTTTAATGAAACAAATAAATTGGAAAAGCTGTATCTTGCAAATAACAAATTAACTCAATTTGAATTGAATCATTTTATTGCAACACCTTTATTGGGATATCTTGATTTAGGATTTAATCCAATTTCTATTCTTGAACCAGGAATTTCCAATATATTTGGTAGATTAAAATATTTATTTCTTAATAATTGCAACTTTACGGAACTTGACGAAAATCTAATAAATGGTATGCTCAGTTTGAGAACCTTCAACTTAAGTAGTAATTTCATAACAAAACTCCCAGATAATTTTTTTTCTAATACGTCACGTTTTTTCCATTATTTTGATTTAAGTAATAATTCAATAGAATCCTTACCAATTAATTACTCTATTCCTTTCAATTTTTACACAGTAAATTTAGGTCAGAATAAATTTAAAAAAGTGCCATTATTAAGTGGGAACATCGGTACAGTAACTCTAGATTTAACACTAAATGAAATTTCAACTATCGAATTAAAAGACATTTCTAATGCTTTTGTTTTATTATCCTTGAATATTGGATCTAACAAATTGACCTTTATAGAAACAAAAGTGAGACAGAAGTTAAATGAAGTTAGTCTATTAGCTATAGAGGGTAATCCCTGGCAATGTCCGTGTTGGGAAGAGATAAAACTACAAATTGAAGATGATATTTTGAGCAAAAATTATAAATCAAACTTATTTCAATCAGGTGAACTTCCAATTTGTTTTAATATAGAAAATATAACAAGTTGTCTAGAAAATGAAGAAATTATATCATATCCTGAATATAATAACTTCTTAGAAATTATGAATAAAAAAGATATTCTGCCTCTAAATTCCTGGTGGCCTACTGCCACCGGCTTACTACTAGGATGACTGAAAATAAGAATAATATTCCACTGTTTCTACCACTCTTATTTTAAGTACATATTAGAATTTACTGTAAACAAAATGAATTTTGTAATTTTAAAATAGATTGTAAGATCGTAATTTTAAATGTTTAATTGTAATCTAACTGAGAGATCAGTTTAAATTGTTAAAAAGGAAGAATTAAATAAAGATACATTTAAAAGAAAAGAAATGAAATTAAGTTTAATCTAACACAAGTCTAACACATTTCATTTGTATTTGCTGTATCTGTAATTAAAAGAAAAATGCAAAATTATCCATTTCCTATGCAACACTAAAATATGAAATTCTAATGGTAAGCTTAGTAAAAGAAATTAAATTATTTTTGTATTTATTAATTTGAATTGTATTGATAAAAAAAAAACAAAAGAATGGAAAAATTTCCATTATGAATTCAAAGAATTTTCGGTTTTATTTCTTACATACGAAACTGACTTTAATCACTTGATTGATAAAAAGAATATTTTGTTTATTTTCTTTATTTATTTGTTAACGTTGAATCTGTTATACTTCCTGTAGTGGATGGATTTTTCTGCGTGCTAATTATCTTCCAGAATTTTTTGTATGTATAAATTGTAGGAATTAGAAATAAAGGTAAATCGTTAGAAATATTATGAAAACTAAAAAAAAAATCTGTGTTATTTGTATACATAAAATGTTAAATTCACAAGTCAAACTGACATCACATAATGGAGAATATTGAATCTATAGATTTGACCTCATCCTTATTTCACAATAATTTTTCCATATTAAATAGACAAACTAATTTATATTGTTTGAAATTCATTAATTTTTATTTAGAATTTACAAAGATTTTTTTTTATAGAAAGTTATTTAACAAAATATGATTAGGCGATAATAATAAATTCATTTTTTTTTTTTATTAAATCAATTTTAACATTGATTTTTAATCATTCCATTTATTTATTTATTTAGATAATTATATTGCATTTAATCTCAATTTATGTAATCTTTAAAAGAAATTAAACTTTCAATGAACGTGAACTACAGATAATTTATATTTATTTGCTTATGTTAATTATTGTAAATCTTATTTTTTATTGTTACACTAATACCACCAATCACGTGTACGAAAATTTTGTGTCAGAATTTTTACATAATCCTTATAAGCAGGATAAGTTTTAATTTTATTATTTTTTATACATTTTGAAATTTTTTCTACATCAAAACAAATTGGAACTTCAGCAGATCTTGACTTATAATTAAAATCCCACGCAAATTTTTCCCTTGATGGTTGTATCTTTTTCCAACATGGACACTGCCAAGGATTCCCCTCCAAATATAACATGGTCACATTTGAGAATTCCTTTATTACTTTTGTCCTTAAGAATGTTAATTTATTATTACCAATATTTAAAGATTTCAAATAATTAATCTGTGCAATATCACTTAATCTAATATTTGATATCACATTTCGTTTTAAATTTAATCTTTCAATACGAATCTGATTATTGTATAAAGGCACTTTTTTAAGTCTATTTTGTTTTAAATCAACTATTCCAAAATTAAACAATTGGCAAACAGTATTAGTTGGAAAAGAATCTATATAATTTTTACTTAAATCAAGATTATCAATTACACATGTTGTATTTGTAAAGAATTTCTTTGGAATTTTTGTTATAAAATTATTACTTAAATTTAAAATTCTCAAGCTTATTAATCCATTTAATAAATCTTCACTAATTTTTGTTAATTTACAATTATTGAGAAGTAAATTATATAATTTATCAAGTCCATTAAAAATTCCTGATTCAAGTTTAAATATTCTGTTATATGATAAATCGAGTCGTTGCAATAAAGGTGTTGCATTAAAGAAATCATCTTCAAAATGACTTAATTTATTATTAGAAAGAAATAAGAATAACAATTGATTTGTTTCATTAAAGATTCCCATTGGTAGAGAAACTAACTTATTATGATGTAAATGTAGGTAACGTAATTCTTTTAATTTGTTAAACATTCCTACTTTTAACGTTGTTAAATTATTGCCTGATAAATTTATCCATGTCAAGTTTAAATTCTTATCAAAAAGTCCAACGGGTAATGAAATTAGTTGATTATTATTCAGATTTATTTTGTTTAAACTCAATAATGTAGTAAATGCTCCAACCTTCAGTTTTGTTAATCTAAAAATATATAAAATATGAAATTAATTAATGTTTTGTAGTTTTGTGAATATTCTACAAACCTATTAAAACTCAAGTCAACTGTTTTCCAATTGCTTGAATTAATTGGTAAACCCTGAGTCCAATCATAAGTAATTGTATTTATTTGGCCATTGTTAATTGAAATACTCTCTACAAATATTTCAACACTTTCATTAAAATAATTTAAAAAATCATTCCTCAGTATTTCTGACTAGAACGAAAATATTTTCATAATTTTATAAATTAATTACATTAAATTACAAAATGAATAATATTACTGAATTTACTCCACTACACTTTAGATGACGATAATATATTAAATTACAATTTAAGTAATTTTTATTGTCAAATGCAGACAATTCTGAATAAAATAAAATAAAGACAAATAAAAATACTTTTAAACTTTTCATTATGAATTTATTTTAACGTAATAATAAAAACTAACAACAATTTCCACAGTTTCTTACAGAACACAATTTATAAATTTGTGAACAGTGTGAAAGACAATTTTCAAATGAGAATTATTACATAATTTCTCTTATAATTTTTCTATATAATTTTTTAGTTAATTTTAATTTCTTTGAATGTTTTGTTTATCTTTACATATTGACTTGACCTTGAACATTGAACTTTACAAAAAAAAAAAAAATTGTTTACAATATTCCGTTCACAATATCGTTAACCAAATCAAAATATAATTAATTTTATACAATCCGCCATTTTTATATTTGAAGGCATTTTCATTTCAAGAATTCTCTCAAAATCAGTGAAAACAAGTTTCTTTTGTTTTCTTCTTACTTATTGGAGTCCTGACAAAAATTGATGTTATAACCGAAATTGGAGCACAGAATTTTTGGAAATCTGCGTACGTATTATTATTAAAATAAAAACATTTAGTGTACATATAGAAATTTTATTTGAAGTAAACTTATTTTAGATACATTGTGAACGGTTTATAATTCTGCTATCTATATTGCTAGACTTAGAAAAAAATCATTAATTTTTATTTCATTAAAGTAAAATATAAATAATTATTTTTGATGTTATAAACATAAAGATTTGTAAGCCTTTAAATTAAATTTTCTTTTACTAATAAATAAAACTTTTTGTTATTTTGATTGTTTGTTGCAAATGAACATTTTGACCTAAAAATTAATCGGTGATTTAACAAAAGTATCTTAAATTGGGAACATTTCCATTTATTCGTTTTCATTTTGTGTTTTTATAAATCTTAAACCTTATTCTGAAAAAAATAACGTTAACGTTTGGTGAAAAAGTTTATTTTGCATAATTTCTTGCAATTTAGCTATATGCACATTAGTGGAGTAATTTTTTTTTTTTAGTAATTGTTGAAGATTATTAAAATTATCATTATTATGTGTTTTGTGCTAAAAAAAAAATTGTAATCCGGCAAGTTTTTTTTGTTGAAGTAACCAAGCCAATAAAAGATAACCTTCACTCTAAATCAGACAAGAAAGACAAAACAAAGTTACGAAAAAAAACATTTTTTTTCTAAGAAGATAACGCAACAGCTGATTTTCTGTCTCAATACTAGATTACGTAAAATTATTCTTCTTCCAATTATTTATTTAATTTTGATCTGTTAATGTTACTTAAATTAGAAATATTATATTAAATATGATTAACAAATATAATGACTAAAACATTTATAAATGTAACGACAGTCTGGTCTGGAGTCTGGACCGTTTCATTATGAATATGCAAAGTTTATGTTCGTTTTAAGTGACGCGAATGAATCATCGTAGTAAATAAAAATCAGAATGATGAAATTAAACATTTCCATTTGATGAGTTGAGAAAAGCTTTCATAAATAATAAAATTAGACGATGAACCTATTGAACACGCCTACAAGTGTGCTACATAGAAAATTTTTAGCAGAGTTTCAGTAACTTTTCGTGAACTACACATTCAATAGATGTCGCTGTCATATTTCTAGGAAAACAAACATATAAATTTTTCCTAAATAAGATAAATTACCTGCGTCAAATCATTTTCTAAAACTGAAGAATCTGTAAAAAAAACCGTTTATAAAGCTGCTATATTATTCTAGTTTATTGTATCACCGAAAAAACTTCCTTGAATTTCTTTTAATATTTATCACCTAGTAATTTCCTAGTAAAATCCTTGATCAATATTTTGTGATAATAAACTTTGATTATCTGTTTTAAGAATCCAATTAAAATTTTTATTTTTCTCATTTATTAAATCATCCAAACATTTAATAAGTTTATATTTAACTGTATGAAGTTCTGGTGGACTATTAGCAGTCGGACAATTTTCACAATCAATATAACGGTTCTTCCACTCTAATATTCCATCAGAAACAAAAAATAACCAAAAATAGTAACATTATTATTATGATACGTCTTCACTTTACTTTACATTAAATAATTGATTTTTGCTTCTTCTTCTTTTTTGTGTACCATAATTTGTCTCTTTAAACGTGACTGTTTTTTAACAACATCACGTCTTAAAACTATAAATAAATAACAAAAGAGAGAGAGAGAGAGAGAGAGAGAGAAAAAGGAAAATGAGTTTTTTTATAAACAGTTTTTTTATAAATTAAACTTTTCTTCAACTTCCCCTTTTATACAATGACCTACATTCAATAGATTTTAATGGTAAAATAAGAAGAATACAACTGACATTCTCTTCTCTTGTCTCTCTTTTTTTTTTTTTTTTTTTATAACAACAAAATTTTCTTCGTCTTTTCCTTTCCTTTTCTTCATTTTCTATAAAAACGTTTTGTTTATGTATATGTGAGTGTGAATGTGTGTGTTCAGGGTGAAAGTTCACAACAACAACAAATGAAAGAGAGAGATAAATATGATAAATAAAAGGAATATAAATTTTATATGAAGAAGGAGGAGAAATTTATAACTCACTCCTGTTTTTTTTCTTCAATTCTTTCTTTGATTTCTTTTTCATCTGAAATTTATTTTTGGTTAAAATTTTTAATGATTTAAATTACAAGAAAATAATTACCATTAATAATCAGATGCGTGTACCGGACAAATTAAATGACTGTTTACTTGTGAATTTAATAATTTTTTATAATCAAAAATAACAAAATGAGTGAAAATAATGTTAAAAAAATTTTTTGAGAATAAATGCAACAAATAAACTAAAGAATTTGACAATTATAATTTTTGACAAGTGGAGGCGCCTGTTATTCGATTAAAGCGAGAGCGAATTCTTATAATTCCATGTACTATGTATTCAATTGTTTTGTTTTAGATTTTTTACATGTTGTATGTATTGTCATTGTAGGTAAATTAACAGTCTGTTAGAAAGTATATTAGAATCCATCTAATTTTCATCCCAAACTCAAATCTATTCGATGATTTCTATTCTTGATTTCTGTACCTAAATTCTAAATTCTCGTTGAATGACCTCATTTCTTCTCTTTAATGCAGTTCTTCTATATTCTCTCTCTCTTCTCTCTCTCTTTAATAAAATAAAGTTTCCATCTATCTCTTTTCAATTTACAATAAATTCGTACTGAAATGAGTTGATCCATTTAAATTTTATTATTTTGAAATATTTTAGATGAAATTGGGGAAAACCATGATGGTACAGGTTACTTTTGCAGAAAACAGGAACAAATTGTATTTTTAATTTAACATTTTTGTAAAAAGAATAACGGGAAAATTTATAGATTTCTGGACCGTCATAAAAAAAGCTAAAAATAACAAATTTTAAAAATTGAAATTTTATTATAATTTAAAAAAATGAACTAATCTACAAAACCACCGACTTTTTGTCATCATAACACACATGTCGTGCCAAATTTGGTTTTTTTTTATTTAAAGTAAACAGGTAATAATTTTTTATCAGCGCAAAAATAGAAAAAAAAACCATAATCAACATAACAGTATATTTTTTATTGTGACGTCATGTCGTTTATAACTCCATCCATTTATTTTGTAAATATGAAAAAAAAACAAAAATAAATTGTTATTCTTGTCTCTTTTTCACAATCAGGAGAAAAATAGACAGGCGCAAATGGTGTTCATGTTGTTTCACTTACACAATTTAAATAGGGGAGTAATGGGCAAAATAAAATTTTCTTGAAAACTTTGTTGAGCATTAGGGACGAATGATACATTGATCTTTGGTAAGAATATTTTCAATAAATTTTGTCAAAATGTAATTAAGTATTTACAATGTGCCACACTCTCTCCTATACAGAACAGTATTTATGTGAAAGAAAAAGAGAGATAGATATTAAGAAAATTTGTAAAAAAAAAGACAACAATAGTATCGGCAACTAGCAAAAATACAAAATCGAATTTTCATTTTTTAAAAGTTCATTCATTTAAGTTCACTTTTGACTGTTCGTGCGAGATGATGGAATTGGATTTCGAATCGGTTTTAAACGATTTTTAAGTTCTTTGTTCCTTCCAAAAGTTTTTATTATTGTTTTTTTCTTTAAAGTTTTGAGTTTTCATTTTTCTGTGCTTAATTTAATTAGTCATTGAATTGTTTTATTAAATATTTTTAAATCACAAAAAATTGAAAGCTTTAAAAAAAAAGAATTTTTTTTGTAGACTATTTTAGACTGTCTCTTAGAAAATAAAAGGGATTCTTATGGTTTTCTTTAAGTAGTGCAAAAAATAATTATTTTAAAAGTGAATTTGTGTGATAACAAAAATATTTCTATTAAATCAATTAAAAATTCTTGTTTAGTGTAATTGTTTCATTTGAAAAACGAATAAAAATAAACAGATGAAAATTTGATTTTCCCTAAAGCAGAGAGAGAGAGAAGGAAAAGAAAGAAAATAAAAGAAAAAACGTCATCGAAAATAATAAGTATTTTCGTATTGATTTCTCTTTACAAAAACACAGAAAAAAAAAATAAATAAAGAGTAACAGAGACAAAAAAAAAAGGGCCGATCGACCAGAGAGCATTACAAAAACAACACTGACAGCAAAAAAAAAAAGTGTTTATTTTCGTGTTGCCATAATAAAAAACAAAATTAATTAAATTAAATAAATAATTTTTGTTTGTACATTTTTTTAGATTTTTATTTTTGTTTTCTTGTGAATTACAAAAGAAAAAAAAGAAGAAAAGTTTATTTGTTTATGTTAAAGATTATTTATTCGTTTTTTGTTTTGTTTTTGAAAATCCATGTTTTTTTGTAAGTATTTTTTCTGTCATATTTTATTAACGTTAATTAAAATAAATCAAGACATAAATAATTTCTAATGAAAACAAAAACAAAGAACTGATTTAAAGTAAGAATAATTACTAAAGAGTAAAAATTCATCAGTCAGCTGACTTTGACATTTGACATTCCTTAAATTATATATGTGACATAATCTTTTGATTCTTTCTATTTCTCTGATTTCTGTTACGATTAAATTTGATTGGAAATCGTTATTATTTTATTGTTGTTATTGTTTCATAATGACTCATACGGCAACTGCTGCCGTCATTTTATTTAGATTTTCAACCTTTTCGTTTTTCGTTTAGAATTTTTGAATCTGCATTAATTAAACCAGTTTTTGAATTTGTATTGTGGACACACTATGTTTTTTTTTATTTTCTATCAGCTGATTAAAAAATTGAACTCACGATCATACCAATTGAGATCCAATCTATCGCCTATAAATTCATAAAAACATAAAATTAGATTAGGGCTGGCTGATTGATACTAATAAATTTTATGGGCACAGATTGGAAAAGGGCATTAATAATTTTTTTTTTTTTGTTCATTTTATTACTAAAAATACTTTTTCAAAGTCAAAATAGAAAAGAAGTTAAATGTCGAGTTGTGCGTGTGTGTGTGTGAGAGAGAGAGAGAGAGATGAAAAAAATGATCGATTCATCACTGATTGATTTTTGAGATAAAAGAGAAAAGATTCAATGAAAAATAGAATAGAACAAAAAAAAAATTGAATTGAATTGAGAAATTTATTTATGTTTCTTTATTATTACTTTTTCTGTTTGTTTTGCTTCGGTAAAAAAAAAAAAAACAGACGATCCCAGAAAATAACAAAAATAAAAGAAGATTTCATTTCTAAAAAAAAAAAAAAAAACTGTCATCTATTGTTAGAACCTAGATGGCACTTTTCCTATATTTGTTTGTTTTGAAATCAAATTGAATTATCTTTTATTGATGTTGTTTGATGATGATGATGATGATGATGATGATGATGATGATGATGATTATTATTATTTTTAATGAATAGTAAAGGGTCATTTAAGTTCAAATCAAATATAGAGACGTGCAACTAATTTGTGATAATAATGATGAAATAGTAAAGAGTATGATTAAATAGTTATTAGTCTTGGTTAGTTAGTAATTGTGTCTCGTTATTCATCCCACACATGCCAAACGCATACATTCACACACACACACGCCATAATCCGATCATCTTTTTTTCTTTTTATCATTGAATTGGTATTTTAGAAGGGAAAATAAATAAAACAAAAAGTTATAAGTTTTTTACAAGAAAAAAGATTAAAACAATTTTTTATATGCGCAAAAAAAATTAATCAATTTAAGTAAAAAGCACAACAAAAAAAAAACTTAAGATTTTTCTATTATGTGGGGGCGCGAAAAAGAGACAAACCTATTACTCATAATTTAATTCTTTTCTATTTACCAGATAAATCTATTTTCTTAAATTCAAAAAAAAAATTTACATGCACAATCTTTGTGCAAACAGCTGATTCCACCAAACTAACATTCTTAAATACATATTTTCTTTGTTTTGATTGTTTTGAATTATGACACATGACTTTGTTGTTTTTCTTTTCTTACAGCTAATAAAGTGTGAATGAGTGAATGAGAAAAGAAATCGTATAATAATATTAAATAGATTAAAATAAAGTATTTTTTATTTTTATCTTCAATGTAAAATTCACAATTTTTTTTTTTTTTCTGTTTTGTTTTTGTTGAAAAAAAAAAGTAATTAAAAATTTTTTTTTGTATTGAATAAACAAAAAAAAAAAAAAAATAATAATGTAAAATGACAAGGACGCGAATAATTTCAAAGTTTGTATGAATGAAACAAAAACAAAAAAAAAATGGTGTAAAATGTAAAACTTTCATTTCTATTTCTATACTGAAAATGTTATATAGTCACCCCAACAAGAAGTAATGTATGAAAGTGACAGTGTAATGTGTGAATGAAACAGACAATAATAATAATAATAATATTGGTGTGATAAAAATAGACCGTAACGTAGAATTTGTTTATCTTTTTGCTTTCGTTTTTTTTTTTTTTTTGTTTTTTTTTTTTTTGTTTATGAAAATTATTATTAATTTTCTATAAAAAAAAGAAAAAAAAAAACTTTTTCTCATTTAAATTTATAAATTGTAATTATTCTGTTTTTTTTTGTATTTTGTATTTTTGTTTTTTTATTGTGCACGAATAAATGAATATAACGTAAGGTATATACCAAACATTTTATGCTTTTTTTATGCGTAGGAATAATAAATGAATGTATAAAACTTCTACATTAAAAAAAAAAAAGACAATAACAACAAAAAATTTATTAATTTTGTATGCTTTGTATGCAAGGAAATGCATTGTGAACATTCATTGAATATCAATTCAATTAAATTTATTTTTAAAAAAAAATTGCGTGAATTTCATTTTTAAGTTTTCCCCTTTTTTTTTTTTTTTTTTGTTGTGGCATTTATAAAAGAGGATACAAATATGGAAGTGTGATTATCCAACTATAGACTAGACTCGAGGTTATTTATAAATAACGACCGATAAAAACTAACAAGAAACTTGATCATTGCGAAATAATCTTTCTGAAAATCCAGACATAGCTGACTGTTTCGGTTTATTTTCAAATAAATTTTCTATTTAATTTACCTGGTTTGACTACTTTTTATTTCAACTAACTTCTTACAACTTATAACAATTTAAATTAATGTTTTAATTTGAAGAAATTATGCAAAATGAAACAAACTGGCTTAATATTTTGTAGAACACAAAATCATGCTGCTAATAAAACATACCATTAATAAAATCTGTCTAATAGGTTTGTTGATTAGACCATAAAATCTGGTTTCAATTAAGCCAGATCTAAGTAATGTAACATAATTAACAAGACTTCATTGTTCACCCAACACAAGTCTGGTCTTTTTTAAAGAGGTTCTTCTTAATTTTATACCAAATGAAAATTCTACCGATTGTGCCAACGCATAATTTTCACAAAATAAAACAAGAATAAAGTGTGCACTGTTATACACACACACACAATTATGACGGTGACACACAAATTAAACGACATCTGCTTCTATTTCTTGTTTGTTTTTTTTTTTGCCAATGCGCACTATTGTTGTCTGTTGTCTTTGACTAACTTTTGCTTAATTTTTTAATAAAATTAAAAAACTATAATTAATAATTATCAAACAAAAAGTGAAATGACGAATTATAAAAATATGATGATGATGATATACAACAACAACGATAACACCAACATCGACTAAAAAAATAACATAACGAATTAAATAGAGAAAGAAATAGAGTATAAAATTAAAATGGAAAAAGAGAGAGAGAGAGAGAGAGAATAAATTAAAATAAATTAAATTAAAATTATGAATAAAATAAAGTATGAATAATAAAAGGTATGAAGCAATATTTTCGCTTTCCGTGTTTTGTTCATTTTTTTTATAAATTTTTTTTTTTAATTTGTCTCTTAAAACTTTTATTTATGCCTAATGTCAATTACAGTCAATTTATAATTTCATTACAGTAAACGTGTATGTAAAATTATTTTCCTCATAGAAATAATAAAAACAGTCATTTTGTGATACTGATTGTGGAGGTGAGGTCGATTTAGGCTGATCACCTTGCATGAAAATATTTCTTTACCTTTTTATAAATCTCTCGTTGTTCACTTTGATTATAATTTTTTATTTTTTGTTTTTTTTTTTGTGCAACATACAAGACAACTATAATTCTATATGCGACAAGTTCGCCTTCATTTATGTTGATTTACTTAATACACACAAACACGCCGCACACACACATGCATGCATTCGTATAAAATAACTCGATTCCTATTAAGAAAAACTCTATGTAATTTGAATAGACAACAATAAGAGTAGATTATAAATAACTTTCAAGTTATACTTAATATTTTTTTTATTTTTTTGTAACAACAACAAAACGGAAATTACAGAAAAAGACAAAACGTTTGTGACATTTTTGTGTAGGCATTTATTTATTTTTTTCAAAAGTATAAATAAAATGTTGCATTTTCCTCTGTCCTAATATTTATTTGGAATCATTTTCCTACAATTTAAATAAAATTTTGAGTAAACAACAAAAAGCTCAGGTGATCAAATTTTTAATTGCCCTTTTTTTTTGTTCAATACAAATAAAACTTTATAGCAAAAGTTGAACAGTTTCTTTTTTATTCTGGAACTGTTTAGACAAATCTAATCGTTACCAGTTTTAAGTAGTTTTTTTTTTGTAATAGATTAAAAACGATAATGACAAAATAATATTCAATTCTGTCTTTAGAGAAATATATTTTATAAGCGTAACAGAAAATTAATCGATCGAAAAATAGAAGTTAAAAAAATTATCTAAAATTGATGAAGAGAAGATTTTTGTTGTTGTTTACCATTGTTATTTATGAGATGTATGGACACAATACAAACCATTTCCTTTTAATATTTAATATGCTCATCTATAAGGAGACTTAAAAATTAATTGAAAGAAAATCAATTCATTATCTGTACTAACTTTCTTGAACTGTTCTTTTATACATCAACACAATCATCCATTGAAAATCATCAATTTAATTTCACATTCATACAATTCATCTCATTTTTACTCATAAATTTACATAACATTTTTAGAATATAATATTTTTCTCTTAATTTCATATTTGAAATTCAATAAATACTTAAAATAAATTTTTCGGAAATATTAAATAAAATCAAATTCTTTTCATCTTTTGTTTTTCATCAAAAAATATATTTTATCAAAATTTAATAGCGTCGGCATATAAACTTTCAATTTTAAATGTCAAAAGGCAACAAACAAAAAAACACGCACATAGTGAATGGGTACCTAAAATGGGAAATTATGAAAAATATTAGAATACTTAATTTTATCAGCAAGAATTTTTTCATCGAAATTTTTATTTTTTAACTTTTTGTATCTCCGTTTTTTTTTTTTACGTGATTTTTTCATTTATCAAATTTATTTAACCTAATAACTGAAACTTAAGGTACAGACATCAACTGCAACATATTTATAATTATAAGAATGAAAATTTATTCTATTTTTGGTTTATTGCAGTTCAATGCTCCAAGTAACATAAAAAGACAGAAAGAGAGAGAGAGAGAGAGAGAAAGAGAAAAAATGAAGAATTTAGTTTGTTTGTTTGTTACGTTTGTGCACATTTCTAAAAATGCATCTAAAAATTTTTTTATTCCAAGTGCAACGAAAGAATTATTCTCTACTGAATGCAATTTAGAGGTTGACAAACTTTTATTGTTTGTTTGTTTGTTGTTTTTTTTTAATTAAATTTTCCACAAAACTGAACATTGGAAAAAATAATAAAAAAAATCCATTTAATTTTGTTTTTGTTCTTTTTATTTTATAGAGAAAATCGTAGAAAATTAATTGGCTTTACATTATGCCTTCATTTTATCCGTGTTTTGTTGTTCCTACCGCCTCTATATACGACAATTACAACAACAGCAAACAAATTTTCATCGTTTCATTTTTCTGTTTTTTTTTAATTTTTTTTTTTTAATGCAATAAAAAGTCGAAAAAATGCTTTTTTTTCTGTTACTAATTTAAAGTGGAAATTTCTAAAGAGACAACAAGGAAATTGTTCATTTATTATTGTATTTTATTGCTATTTATATTCTGGTTGATTGTTCTATGAAAATATTATGCATGTTTGTTAAACACAAATAAAATTAAAAGTAGAAATCTTTAAGGAGATAAGTAAAGTAGAGAGTCACTTCAATGCAGGTAAAAAGAAAAAATAAACAAAGAAATTGTAAAATGATAAAAATAATGTAAAGTTTGAATGGGACGAGTATATTTGTATATGGAACGGATAATCAACTTTCAAGGATAAAATGGATTTTTTTTTCTCTCTCATTCTCTGTGTAAATTTTATTTTATTTATTTTTTTTTATTAATATTTCCTAAATCATTTTCCGTTTGAAATCAAATACAGAAAAATATAACTTCCGTTTTTTTCTTTCTTGATTTCATACAATTCAATTCATATTGAATAAAGAAAAAATGTCTAAAATTGAAATGACACAAATTTTCTATACTTTTTGCTCTTACATATTTTTATTGACAATTTTGTAGTATTGACATTTTGTTGTTGTTAATTTTGGTCTTAAAATCAACATTAAAAAAAAATTAAGGGGTTTCTTCATTTTCAATTGAATTATTTTAGGAACAAGTAAAACTTGTTTGGTTAGACCATGGAGTAAAAACGTTTATTTTTCCGTTGGTCATTATTCAAGAAAATAACAAAATGAAACATTTACTTTGTTCAAGTTAATTAAAAATGCTCTAAAGATTTAAATCGAGTTTTTTTTCAAATGTTAACAACATACAAACTGAATACAAATATTCCAAACATATTCTAAATTCATTTTTTAATCTTCAAAGTCTTTTAGGATTCATTAATTTAGAAAATCACAACGGATTTACTGAATAGACACAATTATAAGTCAGTTCTTTAACTTAAATAATTCTATTTAGAAAAATAAACAAATATAATGGTTAATTATTATCTACATTTTATGGTGAAAGAGTTTTCCGTTAATCTGTTATGTTTGTCACGTTTTAAAAATGTGATGAAATTATATTAAGTAAGTCACGCATTGTTTGGTGAAACTGGTGTGTGTATAACAAAATAAAGTATAAGATGTGGGTGGGTCAATTTATATTATTAAGTCAGATATAACTGTTTATTGTTATTATTATTAAGGGAATACCTTGAGACAAAAAACAATAATAACAACATAAATCAAGAAATATTACTTAAGTTTTTTTGTTTTTATATGTTTTGCAGACGCACGTGCATTCTTAACTTATACTTAAGTAATATTGATGACTAAGTATTGAGAATTATGTATTTATTTTTTGAATAATTTAAAAATTCTTTGATTTATTACATTTTGAGGAAAAATCATAAAATATTTTTTAAAGATGAATAATATAGAAAAGAAATGTTTCTTTTATATGTCTTGCTGTGTTCTGTCATCTAAAATTAGAATATTCTTTTTGTTTGTATATATTTACGTTAATCTCAGGGGGACCTATTTTTGATTTTCTGTTGACTTGTGATTTTATGTTATAAAATTTAAAACAGAAATGAGAAAAGAAAGAAACGTAGGTAAAAAATAATGTTATGACCAAAGAAGCGTTATTTTTTCCCCTTTTTCTTTTAAAACATTTTTAAGGAAATTATAAAAGATTTATTTTTATCTTATCAGATAATTTCATATAGATAATTCCCCATTCGAATTTAAAATGTTTTGATTTAATATTCCACTTGTTTTGCTTCAGATAATTTTAATGCCTAACGGAAAATTACCTTATTTGTATTTATTTGATTTTTAATTTCAATAAGTCAATTCGATCTAGAATTTATTATTAGAAATAAGCACCACGAAAATAATTTTAAATACAAAATGACCAAAAAAATTTAATTGAATTAAAATTGGATGACCAAAATAAAATCCTTCACCGTTAAATGCTAATTTTTAAATCTTCCACTTCCTTCTAAATATTATGCAGACTCTTTTTTCCCAATAATACAATTATTTTCTAAAAGTCTAAACGTTTTTATTGATTTCTATTTACAAATTTTTTTTTTTTACGTTTTTATTGAAGCAAAGTTTTCCTTTTAGTAATTAATTAGTAATTAATTGAATGAATAGTTGACCTTCGTATATATAATTATATAATTTATTTAATCAATTTTATAAATTAGGTGCTTCAATTTCATTTCCGTTTGAAAACACTAAATCGATAAAATTGATAAATGTTTTACTTTCAATTTCTAAAAATTAACCTTAATTTCTACAAAGAAGTGTCAGTTCACTGAAGGCTCTTTAAAGAGGGTGAGTGAAAGAGAGAGAGAGAGGCAGATAGTGTTAATTATGTTATAATTTATGAGCCAAAGCATAAAAATAAATGTCTAGAAAATTATAATTTATTCCTTTTTGTTGTTTCAACATAGAAAATTCTTCTTTTATTTTCTAATTTTCTTTCATTTCTATATAAAAAAAAAACAAACAGAGTTAATTTATTTATTGATTTAGAAACAAAAGAAATCTCTAATAAAAGCGAATAAAAGTAAAAAAAAACTTCGTTCATCTTATAAGTTACATTTAATGTTTCAATTTTCATTTTACTTTATATAAGAAAAAGGAAAATAATAAAATGATGAGAAATTTATTTTTTATATTAAGAAAAATATTGTTGTTTTTGTAAATTTATAAAATATATAAATTGAAAATTAATTTTATTTTATTTATACAAAAGATAATTTAAATTAGGAATAATAAATAATTATTTAATTGGTTATCCGTACATATAAGTAAATAATGAAAGAAAATTAATTTATGAATAATAAATGCTTAAGTCAATGTAAATAGCGTATACGTAAATTACGATTTAAAATACTTATACGTACAAGTCACAAACAAAAACCATTTTTAATAAATGTATTATCTGTGAGGTTAACCGAAATGGAAATAATTTTCATCAATTGATTTCTTTTTTTGGTAAGGAACTTATAATTGAATTTATTGTGAATTTTCTTCGCTCATCACTCACAGTGAGTCATTAAAGAGGAGGAAACACTGCAAAATCTGTTTGTCCATTTATTTCAATTTGATTTTAATTTGATTTCAATTTGATTTAAATTTGATTTCAAATTAATTCACAGCTATATGATTTCCCTCTCGGTCATTACGTTACTTTGACTTTGAATTATAAATTTTCGTTTAAAGCAAATAAAAATGCATTATGCATCCGTTAAAAGTTAAATTGTAAATTCCGTTCGAATTTTCCATTTTTATATATTTTTTAAGACATTTTCCCTTTTTCAGATAAGAACAAAGAAAATTTTTTAAATTAAATGAAAATCTTTTGCGTGTAAAAAGAAACACGAAAAAAACTCGTTTAAACTTAAAATAATAAGTGGAATTTCCTATTTTTGTTCCCCCATTTTTTATTTCCCCAAAGAAAATTACTAAAGTCTATAAAAGTCTAAACTCTAAAACCATAAAAGGTCATTAATTTTTGTTGAATTTTCGTATACTTATTTCGTTGTTTCTTTATTGTTTTATTTATCCTACAAAGCAAATCAAATTGTTTTTTTTCCTTTTCTTTTTGTTTTTAGTCATTAGCCTTCGAAAAAATCACATTTTAAATGCAATAAAAATGGAAATAATTCTTAGAAAAAAGGATAAATGTCAAAATAAAGGAATCGACCGACAAAAGAAAAATCACTAAAGTTTAAAATTTACAATTGTCTATTTGGTCCTTTATTTGTCGTTAAGGTTAAATTTTTTTATTTTCCAAATTGTATTTTCACATTTTCCATTTTAATTATTTTCAAAATTAAACTCGTAAAAAATACCTTCTTTATTTATTGTTGGAATGTGGGGAATTCTAGTAATTTCACCCGTTCTAAATATTTTGTTCTAAATTTAATTGAAATTTTCAAATGTTGTAAATTCAAGAGGAAAATGTTGATATTGGTCGACTATGCTTTTATAAATTTCACATTTGTTGCAAAACATTCACTTCGATTCAAATACAAAAAAAAAGGTTAGGTACAAATTGTAAATTCTGTCAGAGATTTTGTTACAAAACAAAATTTGTCAAACGGAATCATAGAAATGTTTATGAAACTTTAGGATTAAAGGAAAGTAAAATTACAAAAGTAGGTACTTAAAATATCCTTAATAAAATAATTTGACTTGTTTCTTTGAACAAACGCACTTGTCATTTTCTTTGGTCATGAACAATAAGTACAAAAGAATTTCTTAACATATGCAAAGGTATGGTGAGTACTTGTTGCAAAATTAAAAAAATTATTTGTTACTTTGTACAAAAATAAGTCGTTATAAGTCTTTTATTTACTTTAAGCTTCTATATAATATTTTGTCAAAACAAAAATAAGTGAAATATGGCGACTGAAAAATTTTTTTTAAAAGAACTTCAATTACCATTAAATTAATAAACGAAATAAATCCAATTATAAAATTATTATGGTCGAGATTTTTTTTTCCACATCGCTTTAAAGAGTATTATTTTCTTACTCCCTCTAAATGTTATATATTTTTCTCTTTTTCACTGAATAACAATTGATAGACAATAGAAAAATCGTTAAAGAAAACGATTTGTTGTCTCCATCAAAATAATAAAAAAACAAAATTTGTATTCACTCATTGATTCCTTCATAATTTATAAAATCAATTATCTGATTAATTTGTGTAGGTTTCTACACACACACACACACATACATTAAACATGCAAACATCCATATCATTTAAAATCAAAATAATAAAAAAAATTATAGAGTCAAAAAATGCGCAACTTTAATCAATATTTTACTTTTTAAAGAATGCGGAAAAAAAACATTTATAATTTTTTTCCTATTTACATTTTCTGTGAGTTGACTCTGAAATTAAAAGATGTTGTGGTTGTGGTTAGTGCTTCTTTTTTTTTCCTTGTACTTTACCTACTTTACTTACTTACATAAATGATAAGTGGATGCACACTTATTTTTTACAACAAAAATATAAAATTTAAATTTTAAACACAATTCTATTTATTTTTATAAAATATTTTCATACAAAATATTTGCATAATTTTTGATTGGTTTTTTTTTTAAGCAAATTTTCTGTAATCTTTATTTTTTTTTTATATCAAAAATGAATTATTGCATTTATCAAGTTTTCAAAAGATAATGAAAGACGATATAATCTCTAAAAGTGAGTAATCATCTGTTTATAAATGTGATAGAAATTTCGTTATCGAAGAGACAGTAACTAAATAAATTCCCCATACAAAGATCTATAAGCATTTGACTCATTTAATAATTCATTTATAAAGGTTTTTTTTTGTACATTAAATAAGATTCTGATTCACACTTTAGGTTCCCTATAAGACTATATTTACTTAATTATTTTAATCGTAAACACAAATAATACTTTTAAAAATAAACAATGAAGATGAAAGACTGCAAGATAATAAAAAAAAAATACCATGAGTCAGTTAGTTTTCATCTGAATTTTTTTATAAAATCCTAAAACTGTAACATCTAATCCGCAATATACCTAACGAGTATCTCTATAGATATTTGTAAAATGATGACACAGTTTGGGAATTTCGAATATTTTTGATAACTTGAATGAAAAAATCATTTTAAAAATATATAATCAGGTGAAAATATTTAGAGTTATATTCTTTAGTTCAAAGTCTTCTCTAACTAGTTAATAGTTAGACATATTGCGAATAGGTCAAAAGTCTTCACTAGTTAGATACATGTATTGTGAATTTACTGTACTTAACAATATATTATAAATCTACTTATAGAAGAAACCATAAATTATTAAATTCGCATCATCACAAATAAAAAAAAGAAACAAAAAAAAACACAAAGAAAGAAATAACACAACATGTGAAAATTTGCAATGTGCTCGAATGAATCACAGAAGGGGCAAAGGCAACAACAAACCACAGATATAAGACGTTTTTTATTACTGTCTATCTGTGTGTGTTTGTATAAGATGTACATATAAATTTACGTTGTTTAATTTTTGTTATTAATACATATGGAAGATACTTTAATACCAATAACATATCAGTGACTTGTCTTGTCTGGTATATAAGAGATTTTAAATTTATTCTTTTTGGTTATTTAATATATTTAAAGCATTATCTAATTACCGCTTTTAACATAAACATTTAATTATTTCCTTTGTAATTCCATAATTCCGATTTAAGCGCCTTTAAATAAATTAACAATATGTAATTAAATCTATCTGTAGATTTAATAGAATATCCCAAAATTTCTATACTCTTGAGTCTATAAAGTTTATAAATCCCCAGTTGATACAAAACTACTAAAGGGTGTCACAGTAGGAAGTAGGCACCGATGTGTGACACAGTACTTTTCTGATTTATACTACTTAGTTACACACACTACATCAACTTATTTTTTATTACATAAAAAAAAATACAAAACAAAATTAATTGTTAAATGTGTGACTTCGGTCACGTGATCAGTTTCTATAAAAATATAAATTAGATTAAAAAAAAACTATTTTTGGTGATGTCAACGCGATTTATTCATAACAACAACAAATTAAATGGTTCGATGTCATCGTTTGTCTTAAAAATATTTATAAATATTATTTTCCCTTCCGACAGTCCATATGACCTCTGGCAAAAAATTCTTATACATTAGGTTCATGCTTCCAAGAGAGTTTCTTAGTGTGAATGTACTCGGTATGATTTTTGTATTTTTTTTTTTTTGTTTCTTCATTTACAAAAATAGAATTGCGAACCCAGTAAATAACAAAAAGAAATGTTGTCTCCTCTTGAGTAATTTTTCATTTCATATTTCCTTTTATTAACTCTGCAATCTTTTTATTTAATTTGAGGTTTTTTTTAAATGAATGAAAAATGTGATTCTTAAAATTATGGAAGAACATAAAGGGGAACACGTTTGGAGAAAGGTAAATTCCTATTCTTCTTCTTCATTCATATTTATCTTAAAAATGAAAACAAGATGATCTTGAGAAAAGCCATCGCACTTTTTCTTTCATATTAACTTTAAGAAAAAAAAAAGCGAAACAATAAAATCAACCTTGGCACATGCATTGACCCTCTTCATCTCTGTTTCTGACTCTGTCTCTCCCTCTATAAATGTGTATTTTATATTTTATTTAATTTTGTGTTCTGGTTTGTTTTTTTTTTTCTTTATTTTATTTCAACTTTTTAAGATAAAAAAAAAAGAGATACGTTGAATAATTGTAATGAAGTTAGTCAAGGATTTTTTCTTTACATTTTTTTCTTTTCTTTTATTTTTTTTTACTTATTAAATAAAATAATCTCAGGAGAGAATATTATAATCTAATAAATACATAAGGATATGTCATTGAACGATGTGAAGGTGAATTTTTATATTTAACCAATTTTATTTGAACGCCTTCAAACTCACAAAAATCTATAAATTCAAGTCAAAACAAAAAAAAAAAAATAAGTTCATGATTTTGTTTAACCATATTTTTGTATAAAATTATTTCCCAATAATTAAGAAAATCATTGAAGAATATCATTTTTCTTTTAAAATAAATAATTTATAAAAAGATTTTCAAATGATCGTCATACTTGTCAGTCTTAACTAAAAATAAACTTGTAACTTGAACATAAGAATGTATTTGTGTGTGTGTGTGTGTATATATATTTGTTTTAGAATTTTATAACAGTCCTAAGTTCATATTTATTAAATAGGGTTTTTGTGTTTATTTTTAAATGATTTAATTGCTTTAGAATATTCAATTTTAAACTTCACTTAATAAATTTCGAAGGTTTCTAGTACGATCAATAATTATTTTAGCATCAAACTAGTACATGAATTGCAAATATAACAAGTAGATACAACAATTACAAGAATTCCATTTAACAATGTTTTAATTTTAATTAAATCAGATTTACAAGTACAACTCAAAATTGAGAGAAATTTTTAATAAAAAAGAAACAAAGACAATAATTATTTGAAATTTGAATTTTATGTTCAGTTATTGATTATTTCTCCATGGAATAATAGACATTATTAATTTGTTATTTTAAAATTTAAACATTACATATCCAGTTGTAGTTGATGACCCATAACAAAATAATTACTTTTATAAACGATTTTAATAGCTTCGTATTTTTTTTTTGTTTCTGTCAAATTTAAAATATAAAAACAATGAGTGTATGTGTGTGTGTGTGTATATATAAAACATAAATTCTTACAAAATATTTTCTTCATATAATATCTGTTTACATTTTTCTTTTTAAATAATAATTAATCTTCTAAACAGAGTCATTAAACTGTATTAACTATTGTATTCGATCATTTAACTTCAAAATGATTTCAACTAAAAAGAAAAAAAATAATAAAGAAACAAAAAAAAAAAAAACAAAAAAACAAACAACAACAAACGAACAATTTGAACTCTTTTAAAATTCTATAATGAAAGCCATAAAAAAAAATAAAAATTTTAGAGAAACTTTATACACAAAGAAATAAATAAATATATAAGAATTAATAATTATTTATACTGTCGTTGTCAAACATATGGTATTAACGGCAAAATCATCTTGTTCACACATTAAGTTGAAGCTCCCGGAACATTAAGATTACGTCGCGAGGTTCATATTATTTTTTTTTTCTAAATTCTTCTTTTTCTTTTTCATTTTAATACAAAGATTAAAACTACAGTGCTGAATTGGTATACAATTATATTGGTACTTTTTTAAAATTAAAAGGGTGGACGCAATAATATTTGTTCTTTAAATTTTAATTCCAATTGTTTTGATCACTTATGTCCAATACCAACATTTAAAGAGACTTTGAACCGAAATTTTAATGGTGAGATTCTTTACGAGATTAAATGTTGTGAGCAATAAAAAATAAATAGACAATTCGAACTCTTTGTGTGCACCACAATGTTATTGCTTGAAAAAATTATATAACTGAATTTGTCTACAATATTTTCAGTTAAAAAAAAGAAAGAAAGAAAGAAAAATGTGTCCCAATTATTATCATAATTTTTAATCGTAATTTATTATACCAGAAATTATCTAAAGCTGTGTGGGAGTATACACACACACCCATATATTTATAATAAAAAAAATCTTAACGTTTGTAAATAGCGGCAAATTATTTGCTATTAAATAAATAAAAAGTTCTTATTAAGTATTTTTATTAGTCTTACTTTATAAATTTAATTTAAAGAGTCGAGACTAAAATGCATTTTATTATTATGAAGTAAAAGAAAATTGTCATCTTATTTTCAAATGTTTTTAGGTCTTTAGAGATCGTTAAATATTATTATCTTTCATTAATGTCGTAATAATTTGTTTAAATGATTAATTCCGTCACTGGAACTCGTATAATGGAAGAGACGTTCCTTAAAAAACAAAAAAAAAAGCAACAAAAAATAAAAGACGTTTAGTTGAAAGACAAGTTAAATGAGTACCAGACGAGGGCAAATAAAAAAACAACAATAAAGAAAGAAAGAAAAATCATAATAAAAAGAAATGAAAGAAAATAAAAATATGTAAACTGTAAATCAACACAGCTGACTAAATGGGCGGATTTTGGAATATGTTGTTGTTGTTGTTAGTAGATTCACTTGACTTTACTTTACTACTTTGCTTTTATCCACCTAATATTTTCTATATGTGCCATATGTGTTTGTACGTGTGTAAGTATATGTATTTTTTTTTTCTTTCGTTTGCGAATTATTTTCACATCCGTCACTTTCAAACCTAAAAGATAAAATTAATTTTTAATCAAACTGTAAAAATGTTGACATAGATTTTTTTCTTCTTCTTAAACTTCCACAGATGATGTTTCTATTTGTTTCAAGTTTTATAAAAAAATATTGATTTTTCTAGGAAATGTATTTGTTCAGTAGGTATAGAGAATTTATCTTCTGTAATTTCAAAAACAGAACGACACTGCGTTTTGTTATTACTATTTGGATATGACAAATCTAACGTGGTATCGTAATGACAGTACTTAAGACAATTTAAAAACATTTAAAAGCATTTTTCTATTAATTTTTTATTATTTTTGATTTTAATTAAATATTTGTTGTCTACATTTGTAGTGGAATGTGTAATTGTAAAATTTATTAGCTCATTGTTGATATTTTTTTATCGTTAAAATTCTGAAATAAAAAATTAAATGAGGAAATTTAATAGTGTTGTGTTGGTTAAATTGTTCAAATAATATTAATTTATTGGTTTTTTCTACTTAATTAAAAACACATCACCAATTTATGAATATTTAATTTAAACATCATAAGATTTCCATTCACAATTTATTAATTAACAACGTATTATTACGTTTTTACTGTCTTTCTGAATTAAATAAATAAATATAAAATGGAGCAAACAAAGAAAAACTTGAGTGCATTTGATTGCGTAAATGTTAAAGAAATTATCATCTCTAATTTCATTCATCTTAAAACTATTTAGAATAAGAAAAACAAAAATTCTCAAGTAGTGATTTCTAATCTCCTCCATTTCCATTTACTTAATGACAACAATAATAATTATGCTCCTTATTATAAATCAACCAAAGCAGAACAAAATTTTGGAAAAAAAAAAACAACACACATTAAGCATTTAATTTCATTTCTGGTTTGATTTTTTTCATTTCATTTAGAAATGTTACCAGATGTAATGTCAGAACTTTACGCTTGAAGTGTTGGAAAATTACATTGAGAGTAGTTAAACATTTTTTCTAATCCAAATTTAACATTATACTCATGTTAGTCTTTTTAGCCCTCATTTATTCTGACATTTATTTAGATAATTCTAAACATTTGGATTGGTTTAAATATGACGATACAGAATCTAAATAAATTTTTAATATTATTACAACGTTAAAAAATGATGATGAACCCCCATAATGCCCTAAGGGTATATAAAAAGTCCTAAAGAGCCAATCTGTCATTTAATTTAACGAAATTATATTTTCGTCTTATCAATTATTTGTTTATATCTCGTCATCGTCAACGACGTCAAAACTGTCAATTGACAAACATTGTTTTAATATTATGTAAGACTTGCTTATTTTTTTTTTGTATTTCATTTAATGGAAACAAAAATTTAATAATTTTATTATATGGATTAAAACTCGTTAATCATTTTAATCCCCCTGATGTGAGTACGATTCGACCCCAAAAATAATATAGAAAATTTATAGTATAAAAAAAATGAAATAAAAGGAAAACAAAATCCCCAGATAATTTTTTTTTTTTTTTTTATAATCCAAAAATCCATTTTTCTTCTTTTTAATAAATGACGGCCGTATAACACAGATAAAGAAAAAAAAATTAGAATTAATATTATTAAATATCTATTCTTTTATTTATTACTTACTTTATTCTTCTTACGTTCACCATTTTTTTTTTTTTTTTGTTTCTAATTTTTATAAAATAAATGCGTCAATATATTAATTGAGGTTAAAAGGTAAAATTAATTGTTATTAGTGATTTAATTTAATAATATTCTATTATTTTCATTATTATTGTTTTGTTTTTTATGACTAAAGGTAAAGAATTAGAACATACTTACTACAAACGGAATTATAATCACGTTATTAAAACGTATGTGTTTGTATATGTGTATAAATTTGTTGTTTTTTTTATACTCAAGTGATCACATTTTGTTGACAGTCATCACATCATTATAATATTGTCTGAATAGTCATAAGGCTTTTTTTTCCTTGTTTTTTATTTTTTGTTTTTTATTCACAATCCACTTAAAGATTCTGTTAAATATCTACTTATTACTGTGCACGTGTTTTTTAACATTTATAAAATAATACTTTGAATATTTCCAACATCAATGATGACAATAATATATGAATGCGTAATATGATAAAGTCTAAGGTCTACTGGTTGGTACACTCGTATTTATCTTATAATTAATTTATTTAATTTTTATTAATGAACATTTCTAATATTATTAATTGGGGTCTCTAAGAAAGGCAAAGGGTTGTAGTAACAGTAAAATTAATTGGGTAGTTAAAGTGAAAGATTTTAAAGTTTTACCATTAAGTTTACGTTTCACTAAAAGTTCTTGAACTTCATCATGTTTTAAGTTTAAAAATTAATTTCAGAACTACCGCACTGAAAATATAGGTTCAAGTGGTGGAATTTAGAAAAAAATTGATCAGCGGTTGAGTTACATCAAACTCAAAAACCGCAGTTCTTATAATGCCAACATATATTATTTGACTTCAGTTAGTTGTATTCTCATAAGATTGAACTTAGAACAAGTCTGAATTAATACACTTTACCTTTAAGTCAGATCAATAATAATTTATTACTGACTTCTGATAAACAGTTTTTTAATCTGAATTTTCATAATTGATATAAGCGATATCGTGATTATCCCCTCAGGTATCTCAAGATACAAGACAAGTTAATACGGAATACAAATAAACAGCCATGTTCTAATTCGAACCCCGCTTTGTGATAAATTGTTTTACATAATTTTTTAATAATTTTTAATCGTAAGAAAATGATTTAAATTTTCTTCCACTTAAACTAACCGTTATTGGAAAAATATGCAATAAATAACGAAAGAATATTAAATTTCAATTTTAAACAGTCTATTGAATAATAGAATCTAATACGAATCAAATGAGTGATTTCCTTTTATTTGAGATTAAGTTTTGGGTCAAATTATCGAGAGACCAACTTAGACTTTTTTTTTTGTTTTTGTTTTTGTTTTATCTTCGGAAAGAATAAACAAACGATTATTTCTCTCTTGTTAGTATTTTTTATATATAGAAAAAATCCATCTTAAGAACACATTTCAATCAATGTATTTCATCGACTATAAATCCTTTTTTTTCGTTTTTCTTCTCTCCCCTTCTCTCTCCTCAACCAAAGAAAATACGATAAATTTAATATATTTGAGATTTAACTTTTATACATAAAAGACGAAATAAATAGAACAAAAAAAAACAGAATACAACCCACACCAGTTTTTTCTTCATCTTCGTTTTCTTCTTCTTCTTCTTCATGATACCAATAGATAAGAATTTAAGATGAGAAGCGACATCTCAATTTGGTTTATTTCTTTTACGAGAAAGAAAAAATGAAACGAAAATATATATTTAAGGGATTAAGTAAATGAAATTGTAATTTTAAAGAATTTATTAAAGAGAGTTGAAAAGTCATATATATAGGATTTTTTTTTTTTTTGAGAGGAATCGTTCTTTTTCATAAATAAAAAATATATATACACATTTTTTTTATCCTTCGACTTTTTCTTTGAGATAAAGAAAATATAAATATTTTATGTTTAACGACAAGGTTATTGGCCTCTCATTTTAAATTTATATTTTTAGGGATTAAAAGATCTGTGAAGATCGAATATAGAAGACATCATCTAATGGTTTGTTCAGTTAATTTTGTTTACCGCGCGCATACTTGTTATATATGAGGTTGATATTATGAACAGAAGTGTGCGTTGGTATGTTTGTGTGTGGGATGATGATGATGATGATAATGACCAACACTATTTTTTTAAAAGATCACTTTAAATCGTTTTATTTACTTTTTTGAACCGAAAACTATTTAAAAAAATGTGAAAAATACCAGACAATGTATTGTGTAATAATGAAAACAATTCGTGAAATTTTCCAGAAATATTTAAAACGAAATTTTTTATCATTTATTTATTGTAGAGTTTTATGTTTATTGATCGGAATTTTGTAATAATATTTTACTTAAATCTGACAGGTGGAACAACTCAAAAAACATTTGTGATATATGTATTTGTGACGCATTTATGACGTATGCATATTTGAAATAAATCAATGGAATTACGTTTAACATTTAGTAATTATGATTAACCGAATTTAAAATATAAAAGAACGGAACAAATATTATGAATTCATTTTAAAGGAAATAAAATTACGAATATCAATTCAAAATATTTTTCAAATCATTAATCGGAATATTGAAGTTAAGTTGAGATAACATTTTTCCTCACAATTAGCCATGTCTAAATTATAAAACAATTCAAATTTAATGGGTGAAAAAATAAAATGGAAATAAAAGAAAAGGACGTCATCATCATCAATTTCCCATTGATCTATTTCCTTTCTTATTAACAGAAAAATAATTCTTTTGTGTTTCTGTTGAAACTTTTTGAAACGCAATAAAAATTCAATTATTTTTTAGTTGTTAGTTTCGAAAGAAAAATAAAAACTCATAAACAATGATTTAATCTTTCGTTCTTCCTCTGTTCCAATTCAGTCAGATAAAATACTGTTTTTTTTTTACAATAATCTCATTTAATAACAAGAAACCAATTTTCTTTTCTGTCCAGTTAACAAATATTTTTATTTCTTATCATTTATCAAAACTTATAAAAAAAAAAAAAAAACAAAAACGTACGAATATGAGAGTAATAAAAGTCTTCTGTAAAGATGACATCATATGAAGCACGTTGTTAGGCATTTTGCCAAAATAATCATTATACAACCTGCATCATTCTGGTTGTTTGTACTCTTTTTTATTTTTATTTAGGACAAACTACAATCATTTAAATGATGTCCTTAATTCCCTTTCCAATCTCACTCCTTTAATGCAGTCATTCGATTTTTCTTTTTCTTAATTTTTTACTAAACTAAATACTTCAGAGAGTTAAAAGTTTAGACATAGAGGAAACGTTGATAGATAAAGTCAGACAGAGACAGACAAATAACAATAATCATTTAATTCATTCCAGTTGTTTTTTTTTTGTTTTCAAGAAATAATAAATTATTTTAAAATTTATCTCATATTTTTTTTTTTCTTTCTATTTTTCAGAAAACTTCAAAGAAGATAACTTCAGACGGATTTGTCATAATTTGATTTGGAAAAAGAAGAAGAAGAAGAAGAAGGAAAAGAAAAGAAATATTATAAAATTAAATTTCTGTCAGATAAAATAGAAAGACTTAAAAAAAAAACGGAAACAGAAACAGAAGAGAAGTGAACATAAAAAGAGAAAAAAAATATATGACGATAATCAATTTTAAGTTTTAAATGTATTTTTTTATGAGAACGAAAATTGATAAGTGAAAAAAAAATAAATCGAATTGATAAATTCAAACAATTAAATTTTAGTATTTTTTTGTTTTTTTACGTTACAAAATAAAGTTAAATGACGCAATAATTGTGACACTGATAAAAGTAATAAAAATTAAATTCTATTTGAATAATTATTGAGAAGAACGTAAACAAATAAGGATAAAGGAATAAAGATGTCATTAACTAATAATATAATAATATTACTGAATGTATGTTGTACATTGGTTGTCAGTAATTCAGCACCAGCTGATTTAAGTCAATTTGGTACATCAAACGATTTAACAAATAGTAACAATAATAATAATAATAACAATAATAATAATAATAATAATAATAATAATAATAATGGTGTTACATCATTTGCATTGCCAGCTGAAGAACGTTTAAGTGTTGATAGTTACTGGATGGCATTTATTAATTATACATATGTGAAAAATGGTACAGTTATACATGAAGGTGGTGAATATGGTAAATATGGTGAAGGTAAAATATTGAATGTATATGGACAATTAATATATGTAGCGTCATATAGTGATCCATCAAATCATTCAGGATGTGATCCAAATTTTAATGAAAAAATAACTGGTAATTGGATAGCGTTAATAAAACGTGGACATTGTAATTTTGAAATAAAAGTTAAAAATGCATATGAAAAAGGTGCTGTTGGTGTTATCATATTTAATGATCGAGATTCAGGAAATTTGGATAAAATGAAAATTGATGATAAAGAACGTAAGTTTTTTTTTTATTTTTTTTTAAGTTTTTATCTTCTTTTTTTTTTCATTTATTTATTTTAATGACTTCCTCGTCCGGTTGTCGTCTTCTGTAAGGTTTCCTCACAATCTCTTTTTTTTTATTATTTTTTGATGGTCAAGGCTTTAACAAATAGTGATTTCCGACAAAGTTGTTGTTGACAAAAGAAAAAAATTTCTTGTGAATTCGTTGACTAAGATACGAACAATAACCACAATTATATTTCTACTGCAATAAGCATACCATAATTCATAATGCACACTACAACATAAAACAAGTGTACATAAGTAAAAAAAAATACGAGAATCGCATCGAATATATTCGGTCGAGAAAAAAAAAAGTGTGACAAAAATTTATGTAACATTTTTTTAGTTTGAATGGAAAACACTATGGAATTTTTGTATTTCAAGATCAATTTCCTATATTTTTGTTTTATTTACTTTATTTAATATTTAACAAATTATTTTTAATCTTATCAATTCAATTGTTTTGTTTTTGTTTTGATAAAAATTTATTTATATTTTTTAATTTATTTTTTTTTTCTGAGTTTAGTCCACATTTTTTATTTGCTTCACAATTTTATCAACATAATTTATTTGATAAGAATATTTTGTTCCATTTTTTGTTTTTGTTTATTACTTATTTATTATTAATTATCTTTACGTTGTCATTATCAGTAATTTATACAATATTATCAGTATAATGGAGTATCGGAAATAAGTAATATTATTAGTTCTGTGTGCAAATTTTTTTTTCTAAAGGTATAATAAATAATAATTTAACTTATACAACAACAACAATAACAAATAATATATTTTTTAAAGATGCCCTTCGATTTCTGAGTGATATTATAGGGTAACTGACTTATCCATTCAATATTCGAATTACTAAATTCTGAAAACTACCTTTGAGTTCAAAAGTATGAAAAAATAAGATTTTCGGAATGGAAATATAAGTTGAATGAAACGAACATGATCCCAATAAGTAGTAAACAAATACAAAGAAATTCATGTTTCATGCAATGTTATATTCCTCAGAAATAGAAATAATTCATATTTCTATGTTCAATTGAATAATTATTATTCTCCGAATATTATCAAATAATCAATTTTAAAATTCATGATCATCATACAATTCGAAAAACAAAAACAATTATAATTCTTATCTATTTTTTTTTTCCCACACTCTACGTCACACAATTTAACATCTGACACAAAATAAATAACTTTCACTATTCTTCGAATTAAAAATATACAACCCATAAACAGAAAAAAAAGAACTCATTCTTAGAATTCTGTTTTTGTCACAAAATTAAACCAAACGCAAAAAAAAAAAAAATATTTAAATCTGTAAAATATTAACGTGATTCAACATTTTATTATTTTGCGTAATTCAACGATTAAAAATGAAATTGAAATTTTTTTAAATAATTCATTCGGGTTATTTTTTTTTTTGTTTTGTATTTTAAAAAAAATATTTATTTAACGTTAATCAATAAATCCTCGGTGTTATGTTGTCTATCATGTATGTGAATTTCAAATAAAATATTATTGGAAATTTCTCCAAAAATTACAGTACCCCATTTTTGCTCAATTTCAATATGTAGTCTTTTCCATCAACGTTCCCATATACATTTATTTATATTTTATCTAACACAAAATAAATAAATCTGTTTTTTTTTTATGAAAATATTATTTAACGATTAAAAATAGAATAAATCGAGGGAGGTAATATTAACTCCTACAACGACAAACATATTTGTCCAATCATTTCTATTTCTCTATATGATTACTATTTGATTTCTGTTGACTTTATATATATATATATAATTTCAAAGACTCGTTATCGATAACCCCACAAGAATAGAATAAATGTAAACAAAACTATAAACAGAATGATGTTATCCCCATTATATATTATGTCCCCAATCCATTATCCTTGCGTAGGTATAATTTAAATATTTTTGTTTGTTGTTTTTTTTTTTTATCATTCAAATTTGAAATAAATGTTAAACTGAAATAACTTATCTGTGACTCTTCTATATACTTATCTGAATAATGTTGATTTTAGTCATATAAAAAAAAAAAAATGTTAGAATTATATGTTCATGACCTCACTTAATCTTTTTCTTTTCTATGGCCATTCAGAATATAATAGGGAAATATGTGTAAAGAAAATTTAAAAGTAACATAACATACACACACACACACACACACACTACTTTACTTATTCATCAAATATTCATAAATCAGAAAAGGGAATAAAAATACAGGCCTTTTTTTTTTTATTGAGATTTTTAATTTTTTCTACAAATCCTAGAATTTTGAATTTACTTTGATATAAAATTACTTTGAAAATTAAGAAAATAATAATAAAGGAAATTCTGAATGAGATTTGTACGTACACAGTGATTATGATACAACTTTATTGATTCTTGTACAATTTTTGTCCTTTTCTGAAATTCTTTTTGGTTTATAAAGGATACATGTTTGCTTTTGTTAGTTCAAAAGGTTGGCAAACTCTTTATGAAACTTACCATAACGCTTATGGTATAGTAAAGTGTAGAAAAATAAACGTCAGTGTTTCAATTAAAATTTAATGAAATCATAAAAAAATGAAAATAAATTTAAAACAACGAAAACAAATCTTCAAAAATATTTTTTACCTGAGGTGGATAAATGAAAGAAAGATGTCTATGACCTGAATTCAAATATTTTATAAAAGTTCAAAAAAACATTTGAAGAAAAGAAAAAAACAAACAAACAAAAAAGTTTAAAAAACTTTTCGCTTATAATTATTTATATAAGGTAATGAATTCATAAGTCAAAACAACATAAATAATATAAAATAAAAAAAAAAACAACTCTAAAGAATTTCATAAAATTCATATTCTCTCTTTCCTTTTTTTCATTTGATTTTGTTTATAATTATTTTTAATTTTATGCGAGAAGAAGACAAAAAAAAATTAAGATGAAGACGAAGAAGAAGATTAAAACAAAACATAAAAAGTTGAACCCACTTAACCCGAAAAAAAAAATCATCTTCTCGAGAGTGAGAGAGGATGAAGATGAAAACCAGTTTGTTTTTTTTTTTTTTTGTGTTAAATAGATAATTGAAGTTAATACAATCAACAATATTGTGTCGTGTGTCAGTAACCTTCTCTTTTACTCTCGTTACTTTTATTTCTATTTTGATATTTTCTGTACATTATTTATTATGAAACTTCAATAAGAATTTTCTTCACTTTCTTTCTTTTAGATTATTTAAAATTGATAATTAATTTTTTTTTATTTATTTTTTTTTTTGTGTTAATATTTCTATTTCTATCACATTTTCTTTCGTTTAATTTTCTTTTACGTGATAGACGCGTAAAAATTGAAAAGCCCCCACTAAAGGTAAAAATTCACATTAAACTTTGTTCATCGCAACCAATTCACCTTTCCCAACTTTTAAGATTTTATTGTTATTGATTTGTTTAATGAAATTTCAATGTTGGTAACTGAATTTCCATCAATTTTTTTTTTTAATTTTTTTTGATCCAATAAAAACTGGAAGACCAACTGTTATTGTTGTCTGATATTAAGAATCTTGTCTCATAAAAATGCTGAAATGGAAGATTACTTTAGTATACATGTAATCAGTATATGCGCTGATTATTTATGACTACACCATTGCCATCATTTTCTTTCACACTTTGTAAAATTGGTAAAAGTCCAAATCATTTTTGACGGTCATTTATGGGAGTCAGTTGCACTTACAATGTCAATAAGTAATAAAAAATTACACAGATTTTTTCACATTTTTTATATTTAGTACCGACAAAATATCTCTTTTGTTAATCTATAAGTATGTACATTGATTTCTTATCCCATACCTTCCCAAATCCATAATACAATCTAATCATATTATAAGTAATGATTTTAATCATGTTTATATAATCTCACACATAAAAAAAAGTCCGTTACTTTGGATCGCCCAAAAAAAAATTTTTTTATTATATTTTTATTGATACAAAAAAAAAAGTGATAAGAAATTTCAAGAGGTTTTTTTTTTGTCTGAATTATTATGTTTGTAATTGTAATAAAAAAACAAAAAAAAATAACAATAAAATATCAAAAAAAAAAAAAAAATATGGTAATGAAAATTATTGATAAAAATAAAAAAGAGCCGAAACAAGCAAAACATTTTAAACTAATATTAATAATGATGATGATGATGATGATGATGATGATGATGATGATTATAATACTGTTGATTATAATGATTAGAATGATGATGATAATGAAAGGTTATTTAATATAATTTAAGTATTATTATTAAAAATCTATCATGAATTCAAAAATGAAGGTAACACACACACAGACACATTTATTTATTTTGTATGGAAAATAAATCTTAATTACAAATTATTCCGAATTATTTATCAAATAATTCTCTCTAAAAATTTATCTAAAAAAATAGTTTTCTTGTTGACTAATTTTAAATTGTGCTGGGTGAAATTTTTGTTTTTTATTAGATGCTTAAGATGAGTCATGTGTGTGATAAAACTTAAGACTAGACGATATGATGATTACAATATAACAACTATTTGACCTTCGACAAATCTGGAAAAAACCGTGAATATCTTTAAAATCAAAATATATTCGTAGATCTTATCACAATCATGTGCAATCGTTGTGTAATCAGGAAATGTGTTTTATTTTCAAAATCTTATCATTATGCAAACAGAAGAACAACAAACTTTAGTAAATAATTGTGATTTTATCTAACTTTAATTAATCAGTGAACAAAATTACTACATTATTAACCTTCATTGTGAATGACCACTTAAATTATTTATAGATTTCTGTTTATATTTCTTCCTCTTCTTTCACTTTTTTATTTAGTTAATTATAAGTTTCAAACGACTCCTCCTACTCCTTCTTCACCTTTCTAATTCAAAATAACTCAATAATAAATTGTTACTTTGCGTTTTTTCCTTCCCTCTTGTTCTTCTTCTTCTTCTTCTTCTTCTTCTTCTGTAATTTTGTTTTCTTCTTTTACTTTTTATATTCTTGATTTTGTTTTTCAACAATTTGTCCCTGTTTAAATTACACAAGACGGAAATGAAAAATCTGTTTATAATTTTTATAATCAATTGGCGATTGACGATTAACAAAATTCAAAAAAAAAAAAAAAAGTAAATTACAAAAAGTGTCGTGACTTTTTTATTTCATTTATTAATTATTTATTTATTTGTTAATAAAAAAAAATTACAAAAGTCTCGACTTAAAAAACAAAAACAAAAATAGTGAATAGAGAAGTTGAGTTAGTTAGTTACAATTTTCGTAATTATGTTGAAAGTTTACAAGGATATTTATTCATTTATATTTTGTTCATGGTGAAAATTAATTTTAATAAAATGATAAAAATTTATCTAGATTGAATTAAACTTTCTTGAATTTTATTTAATAATTCTTCAATGAAATCTTAATTTTATAATCAGCAATAAATGTAAAAGTAAATCTCTTTTAATATGTTATTACCCTCTATAGACTTTTATGTAAATAAAATCTCTTGTAAGTGACCACCTTCAGTGTCAGTTAAATTTACTTTAGGATTTTAGAAAAGTTTGTCGAAGGAATGAAGGTGAAATCAGGCCAGCGCTAAGACTTTGTTCATTTTTTCGTGTGTAATTATTTTGAGGCATTCACTTCGCCACCTAAACCAGTCGATACTTTTAAGAAAATACTTCTGGCTACTTATCTATAATGGCAGCGTCAGGTTCTTGGTTAGATTTTGTATTTCCGTTTAATATTTTGAAATACAATTTAGAAATTATCCCTTTGAGAATATGATTCACTTTCGTTCCCTCAAGAATTTCTGAAAATATATTTTATAAGTTAAGAACTTATTCTCCGTTTACTTACGATATGAAACTAAATTATATATAAACACAACTTTATTGATCTGAATTCTGAACCAATAATAAATAAGTAAACTTCTTCCAAAATTTCTGTAATTTGAAACTGATTTGTTTTATCAATTTTATAGAAAAAGTTTCAAAGGAAATTAATCTTTATTTTTCGATAATATTTATGGCAATAAAAATTAATAAATTTTGTTATAAAAAGGTAACCATTGAATCACGATATCAAATTTCTCGGAATTTCTTCTTATTATTGAAAGAAGTTCAATTTCCTTTTAAAAAAAAAAAATGTTCATAACAAAATCGCAATAAAAGATACGAAAATACAGAATTTTTTTTTTGTTTGGTAAAAAGAAAAACAAAATTTATTATTTTTTTTATTTTCAATCCTAACAAACGTAAAAAAGTAATATAAATTTCCAATTATTCTATTTAATAAGAGGAGGTTGGATACATTTTTATATTTAGACGAGAGAAAAAAAAAAAGAAATGAAATGATGAAAAAATATTGGGTCATCCTTCCATCCCCAAGAAAATTACCAATTCCTCATCATTAGATTTTATTACGCCAAATTCTCATATGTTTTTTTTTTCCTTTTTACTTTTCTTCTTCTTCTTATTTATTTGAATTACCACAAGTAACTTTTACTTAACTTAAGTAGTAAGGTTATTAGTTGTTGTTGTTGTATATTTTCCATTAGAAAAAAAGTGAAATAAAATGGAAAAGAGAAAAATAAAATGTAACATAAAAATCAATAAAAGATGGATGATGGTAAAAAAAAAAAAGCAACGAAAAGAAAAATAAATATTGATTAATGTTTTATATATATTTTTTTTCTTTTCGTCCACCAAAAATAAAAAGATGAATAAGAAGAAGAAGAAAAAATGAGGAAAAATATATCAAGTTCATGACGTTTTTAGTATATCGAAAAAAAAAAATATAAAAGAAACAAAATATAAAAAAAACCGACTGAAATAACACACACACTTACACACACACGCATATAAACAAAAAAAAACAAGAAGAAGGAAAAAAAAACAACACGCTGCCGAAAGAAAATCGATGCCATATAGTTAAAATATTGTACAAAAGAAAATAATACAAATGTTTATGTAGAAGGTCAGAAAGAAGGTCAAAATTGTTGTTCACTCTCTCCATTTTTGTCTCACATTTTTTACTTTATCTCTCTTTCTGTATTTTGTTTATATTTTATTGGTTTTTTTATTATTTTTAATGTTGTTGTTAGTTAAGTAATTAGAAACCAACTTTGTTTTTGTTTTTATTTTTGGTGTTTTAATGTCTTTATGGAATTATTTTATTCAAGTTTAAAATATTTTTATTGATTGAATAAAATTCAGTGTATAATGGGATGAAAGTAAGCTGCAACAATTAAATGATATTTAAGGATGTTGTTTTACATCATGAAAAGATGTTTAAAGATTCATAATAAGTTTCTAACGTTCAACGACTAAAGATTAATTTTAGTAGAGAGCAAGGTGGTTCAGAACCCACCTTAAAATAAATATTAGGTCTCAAGGTGAATATAACCGATTGAATGGCTGATTGCCTTGTACAACAAACTAAGTAACTAACTAACTAATTAGTAACATTAGTAACTTCATACTAGTTCTGAAGACAAACTAATAAAAAAATTCTACCTGAAAAAAAATAGAAATCGACTTAATTGAATCCTTTGTAATCCGTTCAATTGAAATTGGAGGAAAAAAAATCAATTCATCAAGATTAAGCAATTCATCGTTTAAAAATACAAATATGCTCAAAATATATAAATCAAATTTTCCTAAAACCATTTAAATAATGAAAATCAATTAAAACAAAAGGGAGGGGGATAACACTAACCTATATATAGTTTCACATATGAGGTTAATCTGATGGAAATTAGTTTAATGGAAAATCCTAGTAAATGAGGGAAAAAAAAGAAGCTATGGACGAATTTAAAATCAATTTATATATGAACATTCTCTATATGCTCATATGGTTTGCGGTTTACCTTTTTAATTTAAACTTTAAAATTTAAAGCGTTTTACTTTACAAAATATTCAATGATTGTGATTATTCAGTAAAATCTGACCTTAAAGATTATTCAATAGAAGAAGTTGTTTATACTCGCAACCTTAACAGACAATTTAATTAAAGTACAATTTAAAGTGAATTTATATTTCGTTTTTATCTATTTATAAAGATAACTTATCAGATCTTGTTACAATATTGAGTTTTATTTCCTCCTTTGTTTCTTAAAGGTTAAAAAATAATCAAATTAAATTTTTTTTGGAATTTCACAAGAAAAAAAATATTCTTAAAAATTATTTCCTGCGAAAATTATTCATTTCAGTTTACTAAATAATTGAATTTGTGTCACAGACATAAAAGTTGAAATACTCAATAAACAAAAAAGAAACAGATGCCAACCATTTTGTTCTATTTTTTTTTTTTTTTTTTGTATCTTACATTTAATGATGTTTTCTTCGAAGGGATCAAAATGAGTAAGAAGAACCCAATTATTTTAAAGAAGATAAAAGTATATTGACACAATTATATTTTTTTTTAATCGGCATGCATATCTGGGCCCTATAAGTTGGATTTTAAACGTTCAAATATATATATATATATATATATATATATATATATATATATATATATATATATATATATATATATATCTATAAGCAATTCTGAAATTTTTTTTGAAATCCAATTTATAGGGCCCCAGATATGCATGCCTTAAATTAACTTAAAAACTAACTTAAATCAACTTAAAAAAATTATTTTTTATTACATCGGCATGCATATCTGGGGCCCTATAAATTGGATTTCAAAAAAAAATTCCGAATCCCCTCCTGTTTAAATAGCTATAAGCAATTCTGAAATTTTTTTTGAAATCCAATTTATAGGGCCCCAGATATGCATGCCTTAAATTAACTTAAAAACTAACTTAAATCAACTTAAAAAAATTATTTTTTATTACATCGGCATGCATATCTGGGGCCCTATAAATTGGATTTAAAAAAAAAATTATGAATCCCCTCCTGTTTAAATAGCTATAAGCAATTCTGAAATTTTTTTTGAAATCCAATTTATAGGGCCCCAGATATGCATGCCTTAAATTAACTTAAAAACTAACTTAAATTAACTTAAAAAAATTATTTTTTATTACATCGGCATGCATATCTGGGGCCCTATAAATTGGATTTCAAAAAAAAATTATGAATCTCCTCCTGTTTAAATAGCTATAAGCAATTCTGAAATTTTTTTTGAAATCCAATTTATAGGGCCCCAGATATGCATGCCTTAAATAAACTTAAAAACTAACTTAAATTAACTTAAAAAAATTATTTTTTATTACATCGGCATGCATATCTGGGGCCCTATAAATTGGATTTCTAAAAAAAAAAATTATGAATCCCCTCCTGTTTAAATAGCTATAAGCAATTCTGAAATTTTTTTTGAAATCCAATTTATAGGGCCCAAGATATGCATGCCTTAAATTAACTTAAAAACTAACTTAAATTAACTTAAAAAAATTATTTTTTATTACATCGGCATGCATATCTGGGGCCCTATAAATTGGATTTCAAAAAAAAATTATGAATCCCCTCCTGTTTAAATAGCTATAAGCAATTCTGAAATTTTTTTTGAAATCCAATTTATAGGGCCCCAGATATGCATGCCTTAAGTTAACTTAAAAACTAACTTAAATTAACTTAAAAAAATTATTTTTTATTACATCGGCATGCATATCTGGGGCCCTATAAATTGGATTTCTAAAAAAAAAAATCATGAATCCCCTCCTGTTTAAATAGCTATAAGCAATTCTGAAATTTTTTTTGAAATCCAATTTATAGGGCCCCAGATATGCATGCCTTAAATTAACTTAAAAACTAACTTAAATTAACTTAAAAAAATTATTTTTTATTACATCGGCATGCTTATCTGGGGCCCTATAAATTGGATTTAAAAAGAAAATTATGAATCCCCTCCTGTTTAAATAGCTATAAGCAATTCTGAAATTTTTTTTGAAATCCAATTTATAGGGCCCCAGATATGCATGCCTTAAATTAACTTAAAAACTAACTTAAATTAACTTAAAAAAATTATTTTTTATTACATGGGCATGCATATCTGGGGCCCTATAAATTGGTTTTAAAAAAAAAATTCCGAATCCCCTCCTGTTTAAATAGCTATAAGCAATTCTGAAATTTTTTTTGAAATCCAATTTATAGGGCCCCAGATATGCATGCCTTAAATTAACTTAAAAACTAACTTAAATTAACTTAAAAAAATTATTTTTTATTACATCGGTATGCATATCTGGGGCCCTATAAATTGGATTTCAAAAAAAAATTATGAATCCCCTCCTGTTTAAATAGCTATAAGCAATTCTGAAATTTTTTTTGAAATGCAATTTATAGGGCCCCAGATATGCATGCCTTAAATTAACTTAAAAACTAACTTAAATTAACTTAAAAAAATTATTTTTTATTACATCGGCATGCATATCTGGGGCCCTATAAATTGGATTTAAAAAAAAATTTCAGAATTGCTTATAGCTATTTAAACAGGAGGGGATTCATAATTTTTTTTTGAAATCCAATTTATAGGGCCCCAGATATGCATGCCTTAAATTAACTTAAAAACTAACTTAAATTAACTTAAAAAAATTATTTCTTATTACATCGGCATGCATATCTGGGGCCCTATAAATAGGATTTCAAAAAAAAATTCCGAATCCCCTCTTGTTTAAATAGCTATAAGCAATTCTGAAATTTTTTTTGAAATCCAATTTATAGGGCCCCAGATATGCATGCCTTAAATTAACTTAAAAACTAACTTAAATTAACTTAAAAAAATTATTTTTTATTACATCGGCATGCATATCTGGGGCCCTATAAATTGGATTTCTAAAAAAAAAAATCATGAATCCCCTCCTGTTTAAATAGCTATAAGCAATTCTGAAATTTTTTTTGAAATCCAATTTATAGGGCCCCAGATATGCATGCCTTAAGTTAACTTAAAAACTAACTTAAATTAACTTAAAAAAATATTTTTTATTACATCGGCATGCATATCTGGGGCCCTATAAATTCGATTTCTAAAAAAAAAAATTATGAATCCCCTCCTGTTTAAATAGCTATAAGCAATTCTGAAATTTTTTTTGAAATCCAATTTATAGGGCCCCAGATATGCATGCCTTAAATTAACTTAAAAACTAACTTAAATTAACTTAAAAAAATTATTTTTTATTACATCGGCAGGCTTATCTGGGGCCCTATAAATTGGATTTAAAAAGAAAATTATGAATCCCCTCCTGTTTAAATAGCTATAAGCAATTCTGAAATTTTTTTTGAAATCCAATTTATAGGGCCCCAGATATGCATGCCGATGTAATAAAAAATAATTTTTTTAAGTTAATTTAAGTTAGTTTTTAAGTTAATTTAAGGCATGCATATCTGGGGCCCTATAAATTGGATTTCAAAAAAAATTTCAGAATTGCTTATAGCTATTTAAACAGGAGGGGATTCATAATTTTTTTTTGAAATCCAATTTATAGGGCCCCAGATATGCATGCCGATGTAATAAAAAATAATTTTTTTAAGTTAATTTAAGTTAGTTTTTAAGTTAATTTAAGGCATGCATATCTTGGGCCCTATAAATTGGATTTCAAAAAAAATTTCAGAATTGCTTATAGCTATTTAAACAGGAGGGGATTCATAATTTTTTTTTGAAATCCAATTTATAGGGCCCCAGATATAGGCATGCCTTAAATTAACTTAAAAACTAACTTAAATTAACTTAAAAAAATTATTTTTTATTACATCGGCATGCATATCTGGGGCCCTATAAATTTGATTTCAAAAAAAAATTATGAATCCCCTCCTGTTTAAATAGCTATAAGCAATTCTGAAATTTTTTTTGAAATCCAATTTATAGGGCCCAAGATATGCATGCCTTAAATTAACTTAAAAACTAACTTAAATTAACTTAAAAAAATTATTTTTTATTACATCGGCATGCATATCTGGGGCCCTATAAATCAGGGTTGGCAACCCACTGGGTAACCCAGTAAAACCCAATGGGTTTTTTTGGAGAAAACCCACCTTGAAAAACCCATATGGGCTTTTCCTAATTTTTCCTGTTTTAATTTAATTTATTCAGAATAAACGCCAATTTTTAACATTATTTCATTGTTTATTAGTAAAAATCCAAGTGCAAATATAACGAAAAATGTCAGAAAAATATAATTAAGTATTGTAAAATAACTAAAAAAATAAAACACAACAAAATAAAAATTATTAAATAAATAGAATTCATAGTGCAAACTTAAAATAATTTATTGGTCACCAATCTTGAGACTCAGACAGTGACATCGCTTTTAAACATAGACACTGGAAAATATTCAGGATCTTGAATTTTAAAAGCCAAGCAGTAAGGTAGAAAATCTGAGTGTTTTTCAGACAGCCAAATTTCAGCACTAAAAATGCACTAACAAAAAATGTGTTAAGAGATAGAATATCTTGCCGCACTTTTGTTATATATCGCTTTAGTGTCAAAGAAAGAGAAAGTATGCGAGTCTAAAAAACGGTTAATAACTGTATATCTGCGCGAAAAGTTGGGAGATATATATTTTTTTCAGTTTATTTTAACGAATATATAATAAAAGAGAATTGATAAAGCAAGTTAAAAAAATTATGCATCTAGCGTGTTCGCTCGTTTATTTTTTGCTTAATTGTTTTAGATATAATGTAATGAAGAGACATTATATCTAAATTTTCTATAAAAACCCAGAAAAACCCGCTGAAAAACCCAGTAAAACCCAATTAAAACCGCGGGTTGGGTTTTTCTAAAAAAACCCGGGTTTTTGCCAACCCTGCTATAAATTGGATTTCAAAAAAGAATTATGAATCCCCTCCTGTTTAAATAGCTATAAGCAATTCTGAAATTTTTTTTGAAATCCAATTTATAGGGCCCCAGATATGCATGCCTTAAATTAACTTAAAAACTAACTTAAATTAACTTAAAAAAATTATTTTTTATTACATCGGCATGCATATCTGGGGCCCTATAAATTGGATTTCAAAAAAAAATTATGAATCCCCTCCTGTTTAAATAGCTATAAGCAATTCTGAAATTTTTTTTGAAATCCAATTTATAGGGCCCCAGATATGCATGCCTTAAATTAACTTAAAAACTAACTTAAATTAACTTAAAAAAATTATTTTTTATTACATCGGCATGCATATCTGGGGCCCTATAAATTGGATTGAAAAAAAAATTTCAGAATTGCTTATAGCTATTTAAACAGGAGGGGATTCATAATTTTTTTTTGAAATCCAATTTATAGGGCCTAGATATGCATGCCTTAAATTATCTTAAAAACTAACTTAAATTGACTTAAAAAAATTATTTTTTATTACATCGGCATGCATATCTGGGGCCCTATAAATAGGATTTCAAAAAAAAATTCCGAATCCCCTCTTGTTTAAATAGCTATAAGCAATTCTGAAATTTTTTTTGAAATCCAATTTATAGGGCCCCAGATATGCATGCCTTAAATTAACTTAAAAACTAACTTAAATTAACTTAAAAAAATTATTTTTTATTACATCGGCATGCATATCTGGGGCCCTATAAATTGGATTTCTAAAAAAAAAAATCATGAATCCCCTCCAGTTTAAATAGCTATAAGCAATTCTGAAATTTTTTTTGAAATCCAATTTATAGGGCCCCAGATATGCATGCCTTAAGTTAACTTAAAAACTAACTTAAATTAACTTAAAAAAATTATTTTTTATTACATCGGCATGCATATCTGGGGCCCTATAAATTGGATTTCTAAAAAAAAAAATTATGAATCCCCTCCTGTTTAAATAGCTATAAGCAATTCTGAAATTTTTTTTGAAATCCAATTTATAGGGCCCCAGATATGCATGCCTTAAATTAACTTAAAAACTAACTTAAATTAACTTAAAAAAATTATTTTTTATTACATCGGCAGGCTTATCTGGGGCCCTATAAATTGGATTTAAAAAAAAAATTTTGAATCCCCTCCTGTTTAAATAGCTATAAGCAATTCTGAAATTTTTTTTGAAATCCAATTTATAGGGCCCCAGATATGCATGCCTTAAATTAACTTAAAAACTAACTTAAATTAACTTAAAAAAATTATTTTTTATTACATGGGCATGCATATCTGGGGCCCTATAAATTGGATTTCAAAAAAAAATTCCGAATCCCCTCCTGTTTAAATAGCTATAAGCAATTCTGAAATTTTTTTTGAAATCCAATTTATAGGGCCCCAGATATGCATGCCTTAAGTTAACTTAAAAACTAACTTAAATTAACTTAAAAAAATTATTTTTTATTACATCGGCATGCATATCTGGGGCCCTATAAATTGGATTTCAAAAAAAATTTCAGAATTGCTTATAGCTATTTAAACAGGAGGGGATTCAAAATTTTTTTTTTAAATCCAATTTATAGGGCCCCAGATATGCATGCCTTAAATTAACTTAAAAACTAACTTAAATTAACTTAAAAAAATTATTTTTTATTACATCGGCATGCATATCTGGGGCCCTATAAATTGGATTTCAAAAAAAAATTCCGAATCCCCTCCTGTTTAAATAGCTATAAGCAATTCTGAAATTTTTTTTGAAATCCAATTTATAGGGCCCCAGATATGCATGCCTTAAATTAACTTAAAAACTAACTTAAATTAACTTAAAAAAATTATTTTTTATTACATCGGCATGCATATCTGGGGCCCTATAAATTGGATTTCAAAAAAAAATTATGAATCCCCTCCTGTTTAAATAGCTATAAGCAATTCTGAAATTTTTTTTGAAATGCAATTTATAGGGCCCCAGATATGCATGCCTTAAATTAACTTAAAAACTAACTTAAATTAACTTAAAAAAATTATTTTTTATTACATCGGCATGCATATCTGGGGCCCTATAAATTGGATTGAAAAAAAAATTTCAGAATTGCTTATAGCTATTTAAACAGGAGGGGATTCATAATTTTTTTTTGAAATCCAATTTATAGGGCCCCAGATATGCATGCCTTAAATTAACTTAAAAACTAACTTAAATTAACTTAAAAAAATTATTCTTTATTACATCGGCATGCATATCTGGGGCCCTATAAATAGGATTTCAAAAAAAAATTCCGAATCCCCTCTTGTTTAAATAGCTATAAGCAATTCTGAAATTTTTTTTGAAATCCAATTTATAGGGCCCCAGATATGCATGCCTTAAATTAACTTAAAAACTAACTTAAATTAACTTAAAAAAATTATTTTTTATTACATCGGCAGGCTTATCTGGGGCCCTATAAATTGGATTTAAAAAAAAAATTATGAATCCCCTCCTGTTTAAATAGCTATAAGCAATTCTGAAATTTTTTTTGAAATCCAATTTATAGGGCCCCAGATATGCATGCCTTAAATTAACTTAAAAACTAACTTAAATTAACTTAAAAAAATTATTTTTTATTACATCGGCATGCATATCTGGGGCCCTATAAATTGGATTTCAAAAAAAAATTATGAATCCCCTCCTGTTTAAATAGCTATAAGCAATTCTGAAATTTTTTTTGAAATCCAATTTATAGGGCCCCAGATATGCATGCCTTAAATTAACTTAAAAACTAACTTAAATTAACTTAAAAAAATTATTTTTTATTACATCGGCAGGCTTATCTGGGGCCCTATAAATTGGATTTAAAAAAAAAATTATGAATCCCCTCCTGTTTAAATAGCTATAAGCAATTCTGAAATTTTTTTTGAAATCCAATTTATAGGGCCCCAGATATGCATGCCTTAAATTAACTTAAAAACTAACTTAAATTAACTTAAAAAAATTATTTTTTATTACATGGGCATGCATATCTGGGGCCCTATAAATTGGATTTCAAAAAAAAATTCCGAATCCCCTCCTGTTTAAATAGCTATAAGCAATTCTGAAATTTTTTTTGAAATCCAATTTATAGGGCCCCAGATATGCATGCCTTAAATTAACTTAAAAACTAACTTAAATTAACTTAAAAAAATTATTTTTTATTACATCGGCATGCATATCTGGGGCCCTATAAATTGGATTTCAAAAAAAAATTATGAATCCCCTCCTGTTTAAATAGCTATAAGCAATTCTGAAAATTTTTTTGAAATACAATTTATAGGGCCCCAGATATGCATGCCTTAAATTAACTTAAAAACTAACTTAAATTAACTTAAAAAAATTATTTTTTATTACATCGGCATGCATATCTGGGCCCCAAAAGTTGGATTTCAAAAAAAACTTCAGAATCCACTCCTGTTTAAATAGCTAAGAGCAATCCTAAAAATTTTTTTGAAAAAAAAAATATATATTAAAATAAAGGAAAAAAATGTTAAACTAAAACAGATTGTTAACGGGAGATGACAAAAAAAAAAAAAATATTTCTAACGTGACCAAAATCTATAATAAATAGAAACAAATAAAAAGAGAAATTTATAAGTATAAGAATGTTAACCTTTAAAAGTTCAAAGTTCTTTTCTCTTTTTTTTGATAATGATAATGTTATCTTATAGTCAGGGTTAGGTTTATTTTTCAGTCTATTGTCTTTCTTCTAACTTTTATTTTATATTTTGTTTTAAAAAAAATTTTTTAGAGGCATGTCTTCAATGATTAAATTAATTTATTTTAGATTTTTTTTAATAAGAATTTAAAAGAAAAGAAAACAAAGCGAAACAGGTGTTTCGATTAAATAAAATTAAATAATTTAATTATAAAGGAAATTGTCTTTTTTTTTGCTAATCTTTAAATGAATTTTGTATTTAAATTTAAAATGTCCGATATTTTAATTGAAAATTAAATTATATTTTCACATTTTTGTTTTTAAATTAAGAGTCAGTTAAAATTGTTGTAAAACACGTATTTTCTGATGTTTAAATTTTAGAATGAAATTCAAATGAACCAACGTGAAAATATAGGATTTATGTTGTGATGCAGATGGGCTTTTTTGGTACACCGATTATAAGATTGAAAGAATTCTTATTTAATTCAGATTTACGAAATGTCAGAATAAAGCCCTTTAATTTCTATTACAAAAAAGGGATGTCTAAAATTCACGTCATCCGTTACTGATTTCATTTGACTAAGAAAATGTATCATATTTCAAAACTTCTAACTAAACCACTTACTTACTTATATACGCTTCAAAGAAAGTTATGAAAACCTAAATAAATAAACGATACCATCACATAAAGAAAAATAGAAAATGGAAAAGATCAAAATAACAATAACAACAAAACCATCAACCAAAATAACAAAAAAAGAAAGAAAAAAAAAGTCATAATCGAATTTCTTCTAAAATAAACAAACATCGATTGTCTATAGAAATTTTTTCTTTTTTTACTTTCAACCGATTTCATTTTAACTTTAAAAACATGAGTGAAAATAATTCATTTATTATTTTTTTTCTCTATTTCTGATCACGTGTAAAATTTATTTATTTCCAGCAGTTTTTTTTTTCTCTTTTTTTTTATTTTGTTTTTCCATATTTTTTTTTTTTGTTTCTAAAACAAAGAATTTTCCATTTTTCATATTGTGTGTTGTAAGTCAAAATAAAACAACTAAAACATTCTTCTTTCTTTTCTTTTGTTTTCTTTTTTTTTTTTTTTTTGTTTGTTTTTATTGATTATGTGCGAAAGGCAACAACAATAAAAAAAGGAGCAGGATGCGAAGGAGGTATTTTTACTGGATATGGCAACATATTTTCTAAACAAGATTTATATTTATATTTATATTTATTTTATTTTTTTTTAAAGAGGGTTGGAGGAATCCATAAAATGTTCAGTTCACTTCATATCATCTTTGTTTGAATAGTTTTACGTATTATACTCACACTAGGTTGATTATTGTTGTTGTTATTTCAGCTGTGCCTATATATTTTCTACCATGTTACAATTTTTGTTGAAGCGGAAATATAGGTTTACAATTTGATTTAAGCAAACACTACACAAGATTTTAGAAATTCAAATTAAATTCATGATTTATTTATTGAATTATTAACACATTCGCGGACACGACTATTGTCAAAAGTAAATAAATAAAGATCAAAAAAAAAAAAAAACAAATCTGTAGGTTTAAATTTGTAATTGATTTTTTTAGCTGGATGTTGGGAATTATTTCTGAGGCGTTCTGTTACCAAATAAAGAAAGTATGATAACTGATTGACAGGCGTTATTATTAAAGACATTCAGTCAGATGTCTTTAATAATTGTTTCGAACACAGCCTTAATACAAAAATTGTTTTCCCGATGATATTTATCTTTCGTCATTCAAAACATAACAGAAATAAGACGGAAAAGAAAAAAAAAAATAAAGAAACTTTAATTTCTCTTTTTATTTATTTATTTTACATAAGTTTTTTTTTTATTTTTCAACTAAAAAAGGGCCATTAATATTAAACTAGTTTTATCAGAAATAAGATAAAAGAAAATGAAAGATAAAAACCAAACGTGTAAAAAATAAATAACGAATCGTTTTATTGACCAATTTTCCCTTACCGTCTGATACCATCCATAAAAAAAAAACACAATCATCTTTGTAATGCGTCTTTTGGCTATAAAAAAACAGAAATAAATATAAATAAATTAAAATTAAAATTGAAAAAAAAAAAAACAAAGAGAAAAAAGAAAAACAAAAACCTTCAAAGTAGCAAAATTAAATTCTTGTCCAAAATAACAGCAACAACAACAACAACAACAACAAAAAGAAACAGAATGAACGAACGAAACGAACCAAACGAAAAATTACAACATTCTCATCCATATTCAAAAACTCTAAAAAAGTGTGTCGATGTTTTGTTTTTGTTTTTTTGTTTTTTTTGTTTTTTTTTTGTTTTTTATTATAAACGACCGTAAGTAAAGTGAGGACCTTGACGTAACTTAAATTTGTTTTATTTTTAAAGGTAGTAAATCTAACACACATTTCTAATTCTAATTTATTTTTGTTTTGTTTTTTATATATAAATTTTTAAAGACAAAAGAAGATGACACAAATTCAAAATAATTGTTGTATTTGTATTTTTTGTGTTTATATAAAACGAAAAAATAGAGAAGACCGGAAATTTGTTGTTATGTTTTGTTATGTTCTATCTTTAAGTAATGATGAAAAATATAATTCTTTTCAATAAATTTTTTTTATGTAAATTATGTTTGAAGTGTAAGACGCAAATCTTTAATAATTGCGTATAAATTCTTTTAATTTGTTTTGTTTAATTTAATTAACACAAATTATTGGAGAATCTTGATTTAATTAATTTTAATTTCAAATCACTTTATAGTAGTTGGGTTATTCCAAATTGATTTAAACAAGATTTTTAATTAAGTTCTTAATAAATAATTTGCAGAGCTAAAAGTCTTGATCCATGGAATTAAAAAAAAAAAAAAACTTCCAAATAATTTTTATTCAAATAATACGATTCGTAACATCGTCTTAACTGCAGGTTTTACGTTATTTTCCATAAAATACAATTATTTTGTAAAAACCCAAAGTTCAAAGCCAACAAATTAAATAACATTTTTATTTCTCTGTTCCGTATATTTTATTTCTTTTAATTAAATTATTTTTTATAATTTTTGTACTGTTTGTTGTAGGACAAATAACAGCTGTATTCACTACACGTAAACGAGGTGAAGAAATGGTACAACTTATAGCGATGGGACATCAATTACATGCAAATATAACAGAAGGAACAAAATGTACAAAATCAATTGGAAATATAAACAGGTGAATATGAACAACTTTTTTTTGTTTGATAATTAAAAATTCTCAGTGCGTAGTGTAAAAAAAAAAACGAATCACTGTAAAATTATAATCGATATTTGATCGTCTTTGTACTGTTGCATTTATTCTACAAACAATTTTCAAGACGAAGGTTAATAACCTAGACTACCTTCAATACATTTTCTTATTAATTATAATGATGAATTAAGAACATTTTCTTTTAATATTTTATAAATATACATAATATAAATTAGTCATATGGAACTAACCTTTGCCATTACCAAATACACAACACACACACGTACCAATGTATACAAATAAAAACACAATTCACTTTGACTTTCGCCTTGAGTAATTCACTATTATAATTTTTTATATTATTTTTAGTTTTTTTTTACATAACAAGAATAAATTATTGGCATAAGACAGAAAAAAAAAATTGATCAGTTTTTTTTTTTGTTTTCATCGATTCAAATACATTTTCACTTTTATTTACAACTTGTTTTGTGGGACCATTGATTTTATTGTATGTATGTAATCAAAATTGTTTTATCTTCAAAAAAAAAAAAATAATTTTATACATAACTAAAATTAGTTTTCCGTTAATTATAATTTCTACTTAAATTAACAAGTTTTTTTTTCTTTCTTTACGTTTTTTTGCACATTAAAAAAAAATTATACAAAATATTAATAAGTCGGTAGTTATGTGTGTTTGTATGTATGTATATGTGTAAGTGTGATTTATTTGTTTATTACGTGTGTCATGTAATTATCATGCATGCATAACAAACAATGTCTAATATAATAATTGTTACGTTAGTAATAAACTAGAAATAAAACAACAAAAACAAAAAAAAAATATTAAGTGGTATCTACATAACGACAATTAATAAACAAAAGTTTAATAAAAATAACAGAAAAGAAGAGTGAACAAAAATAGAATGAAAATTACAGCATGTTTGTTATTATTTAAAGAAAATTATTTAAATAAATAAATATAGTTGACATTGACAATGTTTTTGTTAATAAATTTGAATAAAAAAAAAATTAAAAGTAAAAAAAATACGTGGAGATGCCGGGGATTGAACCCGGGGCCTTTCACATGCGAAGCGAACGCTCTACCACTGAGCTACATCCCCACTTTCATTACATTGTGCTTAATACTCTTCTATTTCTCGGCATGTAAACATACATTAGATGCCCACATTTCGGCAAAAATTTAATAAATAAATATTTAATTATTTTTTTTTCTTTCTTATTTCAGAACGTCAGTACTGTTTGTGTCCATTTCATTTATTGTACTTATGATTATATCATTGGTATGGCTTGTATTCTATTATGTACAAAGATTTAGATATTTACAGACCAAAGATAAACAATCTGTAAGTTTTTTTATAACTTTAGTTTTGTTTCTTTTTTTTTCAAAAATAAATTAATAAATAAAATTTTGTATTTCTAGCGTCGTCTCTGTAATGTTGCTAAACGTATTATTGCTAAAATACCAACCAAAAGTATTAAATCAGATGATAAGGTTTGTTTTTAAATTTGTACTAAAATTTATATTCGACAATTTACTTATTTTACTATTTTATAGGAAATTGATAATGATTGTTGTGCAATTTGCATTGAACCATATAAAGTAACTGATTTAATCCGAGTTCTTCCATGCAAGTAAGTTTATTTTCGCTTTTGTTGTTTATTGTTCAAATTTTTTTTTTCTATTTCAAATTTAAAATGAAAATTCTGTTTTATTTTCAGACATGAATTCCATAAAAATTGTATAGATCCATGGCTACTAGAACATAGGACATGTCCAATGTGTAAAATGGATATCTTAAAACATTATGGTTTTGTGGTGGGTTCACAAAATCAAACAATTAATAATAGTAGTAGTAGTAATAATAGTCAATTAAATACACAACAAAATATTATTGATAATACATTAAGTCGACAAGTCACAGATGTTTAAAGTTAAATTACATATAAAAAAAATAAAGATTAAATTTAATTTAAGTGACTTTATTACTTAAGACACTCATTTGAAATTTAATTGAATTTTCTTTTTTGTTTTCATAAAGTTTCAATTGAAAACCTTTAAAATGAATCAAAAAAAAAAAAAAACAAAAAACAAAATGGCTGACTTAAAAAATATTCAGTTATGTGAATTTATTTTTAAACACAAAAATTAATTAACAAAATCCTTATCAGAATGTGGTTTGCTTTTGTTTGTTTCTGTATAGATTTCACCAATTTTTTTATAGTTCATTTTTTTTTATACATTTCATCGTTAATTAAATCAAATCATAATTCATTTTGTTTAAACAATTAATCAACTCATATCTTCCATTTGATCTTCTTCCTAGTCTTTTAACAAAAAATAAATGTTCATACATTAATCACATTCTTACGTCTTAAAACTATTTAAAAAAGAAAAATATAAATAACCAAATTTTCATTAAATAAATAAAAGAAAATCAAATGAGGATATTTACACATCTAATGGTCACATCAACCCCTTTTATTTGTTTTGTTTTCTGTTTAATGTTTTTAATAGAAAATTTGAATGAATTAATCCTTTAAATTAAATTCTAATTAATAAAGTTGAAATGACCAAAAGTTGAATAGATCCTGTTTTGACCGGCAATAATTTAAAATATAAAAGTGATAAAATTAAAAAGTAAAACAAAAAACAAAAGAATTTACTATATAAAAAAAATTTCTTTTGTTTGTCTTTTTTTTTTAGTAATTTGTAAAGAAGAAGAAGAAGAAGAATAACTTTAAAAAAAATAATTGTGACCTGTGGACTTCCCTGCGCAACTGCCAAAATTTAATTTTTCTATTTTCCAATTTTTTTTGTCTAAAAAAAAAACAAATCAAAACATAAAATAAAAAAAATAGAAAATAAAATTCAAACAAAAAATTTTTTCTAGTCTTCCATTGATAAGATTTAAGTAAAAAAATTTTAAAGAAAAACGGCAGACATTTTTTTTTTTTTTGTAATTTTAAATGTAAAAAAAAAAAAAACAAAAGCAAGAATTTTTTTTTTTATACGTTTTGATTTGATAACATAAAAAAAAAGGAAGAATATTTGTAAGGGATAAATGATGAAGGGATATCTTTTTTTTTTGTATGATAATTATAATTAGTTAATTATAATTATCCTCTAAAATAATAATTCCCGCCCCCCCCCCACCCCCTTTTTCATATAATTACATTTAAAAAAAAAAATAATATTAATTGAATGGGTCCCAAAATTATCTAAAAAAAAAAAAATTATTTAATCACTTTTAATTGAATTAAAAAATAATTAAAAATATAAATAAATAAATCTGTGATACGTCCTTTAAAGAATTTTTAAGAATTTTTAAGAGTTTTTTTTTTTTTTTAAAGTAAATTTTAATAAATAATAATTTGAATGTTTCTGTCTCTGGTGATTGGTTTGATTTTCATTTCATTTCTGAGTTTTGTTTTTTTGTGTTTTTTTTGTGTTTTTTTTTTTTAAATAATTTGAATTAAATTAAATTGATTTTTATCAAACATAAATTATTTCTTTTTTTCTGAATTGATAATTTGACTTTGTTTATACATGGATTTTTTGATAATTCTAATTGATCAAAGTTAATTTGTTGTTTGGTCTTAATTGTCAATAATGTGAAAATTAAAACGTAGATTAAACGTAATTAAATTCTTAATTAAAATAGAGAAAAAAAAAATTGTATTAATGAAGAGAAATTTAGACAATAAATTTAGTGTATGATCGACATTACTTGAGTAAACTTTTCACTGATGCTCGGGACATTATTAATGAAAACTTAATTTAGAAATAATATTTTCCTTTAATTTGTACTTGGATTTTATGAACGTTTTAGTTGTTGTCCCTTCCCACACTGTGGATGAAGGAGGGAAACATGTTGAAGAGCGAGACAACAAAATCAATTTTCCGAAGTATGAGAAAATGTTTGTTGAAAGCTGAAACCGCTAGACAAATTCAATTAGTAAATACTTTTTGGTAATTCAATTTTAAATTTGTCAAAAATAAAAATCAAAAGTTTACTCCAGTAATTCAGATCAAATAATTAGACTGTCCAATTTGCAACTATTAAACTTAAAGGATTATTTATGTCGGAAACTTTTAAAACAAAAGTTAAATTTATGATAATAATTACGCGAATAAATTAGTCCTTTTAGTTTTGTTTTGTTTTTATTGAATTGTAGCAGTGATCATTAACTCCCCTCCATTGCTGCACTTGTGACACAAACAAATAAAAATCCTTCTTCTTTTTTTTCTTTTTAATTTTTAGAAAATGTTTCTTTATTTTTAATTTCCTTTTTTCTATTTAATTTTTTTAGTAAAATTTTTGTATTTTTTTGAAAAAAAGAAAGAAAAAGAGACAAAAAACTTTAATGTTTTTTTTTTTTTTAAATTTCACAAAACAGAAAAAATGAAAAAAAAAAACTTTTGTTTTTATTTTAATTAATTTTAGTGTCCTTTTTATTGTTATTGTAATTATTAATTATTATTATTATTATTATTATTATTACATATTATTATTATTATTATTATTTACTTTATTTATAATTTACTGAAAAAAATTATTATTTCTTAGAATTAAGAAAAGAAAAAACAAACAAACAAACAAACAACAACAAAAAAATACATTTTAATATTTTTGAATTTAATTCCAATATTTTTTTTATTTCTTTATTTATTTGCTGTATATTTAAATATCATTTTTTTCTTCTTTTAATTTGTGTATTTCTGAAGCGAAAGTCATATACAATGAAACTCGGTTATAACGAACTTCGGAAGGGAACAGTTCGTTATAAGTGGGGTTCGTTATAACCGAATTTAATTGTATATTATAAATAGAAAACAAAATTTAAAGAATTCATATTCTTGGGAAAAAATAAGGCTGGGTTTACAAATGGCCGTCAAATTATCTTAAATGATGGCTAACTATTTAATACATTCAACTGTTTTCCATTTAATTACTAATTTGTAGACTGGCTCAGAGATTAGAATGAAGTTATTTGAGGGTGGTAGTTTCCTTGGAAATTCTTCCTGTAGACAATCTCCTGTCCTTCTTGTGCTTTGTTAAAACAACGTATTGCAGAATAATTTTAATTGATTAAAAAAAGTGTTTTTGTGATTTTTGTATTTAAAATTTTAGTCCTTTGTACACGTAAAATCATTTCTTAATAATTTTGTATGCAACAATGGAACAACGATAATATTACTACCAGCATTAATTCATTTTATCGATGCCACGTTATTTTATTTGAAGTTGAAATTAAAAGAAAATTTTGTTTTAAAAGTTTAAGTTTTGATTGAAGTAAATTTTAAGTTAAATTCTTGTATAATTTGTGTTATTTTTCCATTCTCCACAGTAAGTCGTCCCTTTCTAACTAACACTACGTAGAATTCTTGAATAATTTTATAGCAATTCAATACGAAAATTATTTTCATTTTCCTCCCTTTCCTTTTTTTTTTTTTTGTAATTTTCTTTTGTTCCTTCTTGTTTTTTTACAAACTCTAATTCCCTTTTTGTTTCAATATTTTTCCTTGTTTAAAAATTTAATAATTATTTCTTGTTTTGTTTAACTTTTCTTCGAATTTGACTTTTGCTTTTTTTTTTCGTCTCTCTTTCTCTCTCTCTGGAACTAAACAATTTTTTTTTGCACAATTTCTTTCTTTTTTATGTTTTTCTTTTGTCTAGACATAAAATTAGGATGATTTATGTAAAAAAAAAAAACAAAAAAACACAAAACAATTTATACAGACAAAAAAAAATATATATACACGCACAAGAAAACCAATAGAGAAAATGAAATGTTTTAGAAATAAATAAATTAAATACAAAAATTGTGAAAAAATAAACAAACGGGTGAGTTGATTGAAAATTTTTCAGTTTACTGGAAGTCAAGAAAGTATACTACAATTGGATCTGGATGCTGAAGAGGGTGATGGAATTAGTATATCCAGTCCAAGACGTGATGGTGTTAGTCCACTTCCGGTTATACGTTCAGCAGAACATCAGGTTCGTTTTTCATTATTTTATTTTCTTTTTTTCTTTAATTTATAATTTGTTTCTTTTCTTTTAGTTATCCAGAAGTGTATCATTAGATTCAGATTCTGATCGTGATTTATCTAGTCCAAATGAAAGAACACCAAGTTTAGGTAATTGGACCGCAAGTGCAACAAGTAAAAATGATATTTGTGTCGGTTGTATTGCGGCTGCCTTAAGTAAACATCCACATTCACAGGATGTATTAGATGATGATGATGGTGAAACGGTAAATTCAATAACAAGAAGTTAAAGAATTTATTCATATATATTGTTTTATTTTAATATTTTATAGAAAATAACAAATGAACAAACTGGGCCATCAAGTTTACCAAGTACATTAAAAAAATATAAAGGGAATCATTCAACTGGTTCATGTCGTGGTATATCAAAAAATCATAATCATCATAATCATAATTATCAACATAATCATGGACATCAACACCATATGTTAATTCACAACGAAAAAGAGAAAGAATTTAAAAATCGAATAGTTACATCATTATCATCTGATAATAAAATTGATTTAGAACGTTTACTTCCACCAATTGAAAATAAAAATCTACAAAGATCTGATGGAAAGAATACGGATAATAATAATTGTGATTAATACAAGAGAGAGGAAAAAAAATGAAGAGATTGATGAATAAATTAATTACTTTTTGGTGGGGAAAAAATATTGTTGAAAAAACAAGAAATTCAAATATTTGTCTGTAAAAAAAGGAGATTAAATTCAGAGGCAAAATGAAGCAATATATTGTTAGTAAAAAATTGAAGAATAAATTCAGGGGCAACTTTATAAATTTATTTCTTTTGTTCATTGAGTTTGAATTGCTATATTGCTCATAACAAAAAATTATTTATTTTAAGAGTTTCTTCTTATGTTTTCTGTCGCCTTGAGCTTAATATATAATTAAAATAATAAGTTAAATTGATTATAATCAAAATGAATAAATAAAGATTTTTTTAAATCATTTCATAAAAGAAATCTAAAGTTAAATTTTAGAATTTAACTTTTGATTTGAAAAGCTAAACAATTTATTGTGTATTGTACGAGATAAATAGGTCTGACATCGGGTTTGATATTGAGATATGAAATTTATTGACGTAAACAATTATTAAATTATATTGTTTTAAAGTTTGTGAAAAGGCTTCAACAGTGAAGTGAGGATGAAACACTTTTCACTTTGACTATTGCATTTTTTTTCTTTAAATTACATATTTTTTAATCCATTTTGATTTATATTTTTTATTAATTAATGGTAATTACTGTTCCTCATTACTGTCCACATCTGACTTTTGAACACATAACTTTTAATTGTTTTTGTGTTGTTCTTAATGTTTGATTTAATGCTTCCGGTAAGAGAAGATTAAATAGCCATAAAACTACTTACTATTATTACATAATTATTAATCTTTATATTTAAATATTATTATGATTATAATCTATTCATTTACATATTATAGTCTATTTATCTACAATTTAATTTCAATTCTCTAAAAGTGTCAAACCCTGTCAACGCCATATAAAAAAATAAATAAATTAGATTCCCTATTTTTTCTCGTATCTGCTCCATCCATCGATCCTCAATTCAATAAAATGAAAATAGAAAAAAAAACAGCAACAAAATTTTCCCCAAGCAATAAAAAAATAATCTTAAAAATTAAATTTTAAAATTTTAAATTAAAAAAATTAATAAAACGAAAATTATAAAAAAAAAAAAAACAAAAGAAAACATTAAGATAAAGAAAAAGAAATTGAACAAATTACTTTACATTGCATTAAATAATTATTATGAAGACTGAAAAAAAAAATAAAACAAAATTTAACAAAAAATTATATTAAAAAAAAAAATTAACAAATGATGACGATGATGATGGTCATTTTACTGATGATAATTATATTAAATAATTGTAATTAAACAATAATCAATATTAGAAATTAAATCTTTGCTTAGAGAAAATTTTAAATGAAATATTTTCCGTTTGTTTTTATTAATTTTCTTTTGGGTTTTTTCAAATTAAATTAAATTAAATAAACAAAAAAAAAATAGAAAAATAAAATAAAATAAATGTAGTTGTGTACTTAAGGGTACCCATTTTTACTAATGATTAATGGAAAGAAAATTCAAATTATAAGAAATAATCGTAGACAGATAATTTAGCTTAGTTTCAGTCTCCATATTCATTCATACATTTATTATTTTCGTTCACAGAGAAATTAATTAAATAGAATCAATTAAAAGTCGTCCAATCAAATCCTTTTACAAAAAAATTAAAAGAAAAAACAAAAAAACGGAAACAACAACAATTGCAAAAAAAATTGTAAACTTAAATTAAATGGAAAATTAGAATAATTTATTCTTGGAAAGCCAAGATGGAAATCCCGTCATTCATTTTTAGCTACCATTTTTTAATTTTAATTAAAATAAACATAAAAATAACGAAGACTTATAATAAAAAGCTAATTAAATTTAAAACATAAAAATGAAAAATAAACCAAAGCGATATTTGAGTGAAAAAAAAAAGAAAAATTTTAAACTTTAGATGACAATTTTTTTCTTTCTTTTTTTAGTTTTCCTTCTCCCTTTCCCTTAAACGTAGAAGTTTGTTGATTTTTAACAGTCGAATCTTTTTCTTATTGGATTTTATTTAAAACATAAATACAAATAGAAAATCCCTTGAAAATATTTGGGAAATGTGATAAAATTTTACTCAGCGCCATTTTTATTGGAATTATTTAGAAATTAAAATTAAATAAAAAAATTAAAAATAGTTTAGAAATTTTAAAAAATTAAAGATAAATTTAATGAATTTTTTGGGTTTTTGTATTTCAATAAATCAATTCTTTTCACAATATTCAAAAAAAAATTTGTAATTAAATTAAATTAAGAAAAATTAAATTCAAACGCAAGTTAAACATTTCGTAACAGAACCGAATATAAACGACAAGAGAATTAACTTCGGTTAACACAAACAAACAAAATGGCGTGGAAAAGAGACTGAAAAACATTTGAACGTGATTATGGGAGAAATAATGTCATAAGGGATATTTTGTTTTCATTTGTAAAAACGAATTATAATCAAGGCCTACATACATTTCGTCTACAACTAAACTAAACTTCAGCAAAATCCCTTTACCGAGTTGAATAACCAAAAAATACAAAATCAGTATAAAAGTCCAGTATCCTCATCCATTTCTACGTTTACAATTAAAAATTTCTATAATAAAGAATCGACTGTTAAACTAATTAATTTATTAATTAAATGAATGAATTAATTAAATATAGAAAAATAATTATTAAAAGAAAAACAAAACATAGAAAGTTAATAACAAAAATATTAATAAAAAAAAAAAATAAATAAATAATAACAAAAGAACTCTTTGAACTCTTCCTTGCCTCAGTTTGTGATTTTGTGATTGTTTTGATTTCATTCATTTATAAATTGCAATAAAACAAGCAAAAAAAAAAAACTGTTGTAAATAATAAAGAAAAAATTTAATATAAATATTAAGAGAAATTTTAATAATTATTTGTTTGCTTTTAAAAATTTCGTTTTTTATTTGTTTTTATTTTTTGAGAAGAAGAAGAAGAAGTGGAAGAAAAAGAAGAAGAAAAAGGTGTTATCCTTAATCAAGGGATTTTTATTGATGAAAGTAAATAATTTAATATAACAAAAATTTTAATGAAGCAATTATTATAACTTTACTCACTAAATAAATATTAACTTTTATTTTATTGTAATTTATATTAAACTAAAAATTAGACAAAAGGAATAAAGAAAGAAAAACAAACAAAAAAAAATGTGTCAAATTTATGATTATTAAATTGGTTTTTTGTGTGTGTGTGTGTGTGTGTTCAATTACAATTAACAAAAATAAGTTTTCAAACTTTAACGTTTTTATTAAATTTTATAAATATTTCTCATCCTCGTACAATTTTCAAAACCACTGACACTTTGACGTCCCATAAAGATTAAAAGCAAGAAATATGCAAATTTGGTAATTATTAAATTAAATTTTTAGTATTTTCTTCCATCATATTCGGTTATCAAATGTTTTGGTCATAAAAATCTAATCAAGTGACTTGTTTAGAAATTGTAGCCAAAAAAAATGAACTTGAACCTGATTCAGTGAATTGTGATATGAGAATTCTGATTAAATAACAGAATATAAATTCAGACTTAGATTCTATTCTTATTCAAAGTAATATTTCTTCTCTTCATAATTAGTCGTCTTAATTTGAAAAGTGAATTTGTGTGAATTTAAAAATGCAATTGTTAAATATTTTACTTGTTTTATTTGGTGTCGGTTACATGCAAACTGTTTCTTGTTACGATTACTCAAATTGTGATATTACCATTTCAGGGAGGAGTTTTATAGTAAAGTGTTATCGTGTAATTACATTAAGTTTATTAATCTAATTTACAAACCTAATGATTTTTTTTCTATATTGCAGCCGCTAAGATTCACAAATGACTTCTTTCATTTATATAATACTAATAACGTACCAATTAATGAAATATATTTATTTAATAAAAATCAAACTGAAATAGATTCTAATTGGCTGGATGATTTAACATCTCATGAAAAGGAATCATTGCAACGTCTTTATTTCTTTTGCGGGTTGGTAATTAATTTTTTTTTTTTTTTTTTGGCTCCATTTTTTTTTTTTTGGTGTTGTGTTTGTTTCGTTTATATCCCACGGCAATTATTTCAAATAACCAATTATTTATTATTTGTAAAAAAAAAAGTAAATCGTAGACGTTCCATAAATATATTAATGATCGACGAAACTTTCTGAAGTCTTTAGATAATTCGTAGATTATTGTTTACATGAGATTACGATTGTTAGTTATTAATTCTCATATATGAATATCACGGTTAAATCGATTTAACTTACATTATTTTCAATTATTTTTAGATTAACTCATCTGGAAGTTGGAGTTTTCAATTCATTGACTGGTCTTACTTATTTGTCTATACAGGACAATAAACTTAAATCATTGCCAGTTGGTATTTTTGATCAGATTCCTAATCTTCTTTTTTTATTTTTGGATTGTAATAATTTGACAAAACTAGATGCTGGAATTTTCAATGGTCTTGTAAAATTGCAAGTTCTTACGTTGCATACCAATAATTTGGAGACTTTGCCTTTGGGATTGTTCAATGGTTTAATTGCGTTAGAGGAACTTTGGCTTCAAAACAATAAATTAACTCAAATAGAGTCTGGAATATTTTCAGGACTTCCAAATTTACAAGATTTATATTTAAATGACAATTATCTGAGAACATTACATGAAGACATATTTCTTGATAACACGAATCTCAGGAATATTATATTAAAAAATAATATGTTAGAGTTTTTACCAAATAATACTTTCAATGCATTAACGAATTTAACTGATTTAAATTTGAGTAATAATCGATTACATGAAATTCCTTCATTAAACGGTTTACTATCGCTGAGAAGTTTAAATATAAAGGGGAACTACATTTCAGAAACGTAAATAAACCTGGACTTCAATTATGTCCATGTGTTGTCCGGTGCTAATCGATTGGGAAGTAATAAAATTACGTTTTTGTTTTGTATTCAAGTACAATTAGTTATTATGTTGACCTTTTTGACATTTAAAAATGGCTTTTTTGTTTTGATTTAACATCTGGTTTCAATCAAATATATATGATGGTGTGCAATAATTTATTTTATTTTATATAATAAAATAAATTATTAAATAATGAAAAAAAAAATAAATTAAATTAAATATAGGATGATATAATATCTAAAAAACGAATATTGTATATTTTATAATTATTTATATTATTATATTTATAAAGATATACATAACTTTTTTTATTCTTATTAAATTTATTATTTCTTATTTTTTATTCCTTTACTATCTTGTTCAATACAATTGGGTTTCTTTCTAAATAATTTTATTAAAAAAAAAAACATGAAAAAGATGTTAAATTATTTAAATGGTTAAATTATTATTATTATCTAATATTTCTTCACTAGACTATTTTAACGGTTATACTAGATATTACAGACATTTTTAATAATTATGTTAAATCATAAAATATTTTTTATATTATCTACAATTAACAAAAAATCTATCAGAATAAATAAAATTAATTCAATTGATAAATTTATGCATTTTCTCTTTATTGTCTTCATTTTTCCCAATTTATTCCTATATTTTGGACCACATCTACACATATGCGAAATTCACGTTAGTAATGATATTATTGAAAATTATAAATTAATTTGTTTCTTTTGTTATGTCCAGAAATACAATTCACATTTATTGATTTCATCCGAACTTTTATAATCATTATTTAATTTAATACATCGTTAATAATCGTTGTACTAATTAAACTATTTACATTTTCATTTATGTATTTATTCCATTCATATTTAATTAAATTTACCTATGATCTTGGTGTCACAATGATATTGTTTTAGTCTAGTCTTTATTTATTCAAAATTTAGTCGCAAATAAATATTGTTAGAAATTTCATCGAATATAAAACACACTTAAAAAAGTTCAAAATGTCATTAAAGTGATAATGAAAACACAACAATAATTGTCTTATTCATTTTAATTCAAAACGTACAATAAAATAATTCAGCAATAAAATTTTTATTCAGTTCATATAAAAATGTTTAGTTTAATATTTTTAATTATTTTAGTTTTTAATTCTAAAATTTATTGTTCTTCTTCTTCTTCTTCCATTTCCTCTTACAATAATAATTATTTAAATTGTAGTGTTGAATATTATCATGGCAATATAAATTGTTATGGTGGAATTATTGTAAGATTATATTAATTTTTATTTTAAATTGAAGTTTTGTTTTTTTTGTTTTTTATTTTACTAAATATTTTAATTTTTGATATTTTGTAGTCAGAAAGTTTAAGAATAAATTTTCTAAATCATTTGAGTGAAAATACAAAAAGAGAAATAAATGCAATTTCATTTAGAAATTCAAATTTGTATAAGATTGAGATTAATTGGACGTACAATTTAATGTCGACGGAAAAAAATTGGAGACAATTAAATTTTGGCTTCAATCGGTTTGTATATTTTATTCATTATCTTCTGTTCATAATTATTTTGTAATTTTTGGAATTGTGTTAAGTGACCAATGTTGCACCATATAATTTGTAATTTCATAAGACTTGCAAAATTTCTTCTAACTAAATTCTTTTATCTGATTAATAAAACGCAGTGTTGATGACTCAGTTTATTATTGTTTGAAATTTTCTTTATGCGAAAAAAATAAATAAAAACAAGTAAAAATTGTGCCAAATTTAGTGTTTTTTGGTTAGAATATTTTTCCAGCAATAATAAATTTAATTTTGCTTTTAATATTTATTGAATCTTTTAATTGATTCGTTATTCTATAATTTATTGTGTCTGTTTTACAAGAAAGTAAAAAAAAAACGGTCTGCCAAAGTTAATGAACTTCCTTTGACTTAATTATTAATATTTACTCTTTTTATTGTAGACTTATCAACCTTGAAGTGGGAGTGTTTGATTCATTGGATAATCTTCAAAAACTTTATCTCAACAATAATCGATTGAAATTTTTAACAAATGGAATTTTTGATCAAAATAGAAAACTGGAAAATTTAGATTTATGTTTTAATGCTTTATCATCTTTAGAAAGTGAAATATTTAATAATCAAAGGGAACTGATAAGTCTAGAAATTTGTAATAATAAATTAGTTTCACTTCCAGTAACGATTTTCAATAAACTAAATAAATTGACAGAAATTAATTTATCATATAATCGAATAACAATTTTTGAGTCGGAAATATTTTCAAGAAATTTAGAATTGAGAACAATTAATTTATCAAATAATCCAATAACAAGACTTAATTCTGGAATATTTAATCAACTTCCATTAAGAGAATTATATTTAAATAATTGTAGTTTAATACAAATTGAACCAAATTTATTTACTGGTGTCACACGATTAAATACATTATTTTTATATGATAATTTATTATCATTTATTCACGAAAATCAATTTTATGATATGAGAAATAGCCTAAAATATTTAATTTTAAAGCGTAATCAATTAGAAATTTTACCAAATAATTTATTAACTCAATTAACAAATTTAATGCTTTTAGATTTAAGTGTTAACCGATTAAGAGTAATGCCATTATTTGGTAGAATGCATGAATTACGAATGTTAGATTTAAATCGGAATAGAATAAAAACAATTGAATTACATCAAATTTCTAATTTTTATAAATTAAAATATTTAAATATTGGATATAATCAATTGCAAACATTAAAATTTGAAGTTCTACAAAATTTAGATAATATTACACGAATAGATTCTATTGGTAATCCTTGGCATTGTAATTTTTGGAATCAAATGAATGTTATACGAAAGAATCATACAGACGATAATAATTATAGAAATAATTTATTTAAATTTGGTAAAAAACCAATTTGTTTTGATGAAGAATATTGCAATAATAAAATTGAAATTTGTGATTTAATTGCTAAACTTTATGTACAAACAATACTTTTATCAGACACAGAAAATGAAATTTATTACTCAGATCGTGATGTTCGTAATTGGTTACGAAAATATCCAATAGAAAATTAATTTTAAACATAATTAATGTTAATTAATTAATCAGAATTAATTAGATTAAATAAAATTTTTGTACATTCTACACATCACATGATAACTCATCCTTGATTGCATTCACAAATCCAATTGCTATGTTAAGGATTGTTGGATGTTCACATTTATCCAATTCTGGTAGTACACAATCTTGTAAATTTTTTAAATTGCTGTAAAATTGGAAAATAAAGTAATTTTTTAAAATTTTGTTGTAATTAAAAATATTTTGTTAACTAACCGACAAGATTTCTCGTTAATATAAGATGACGAAAGAAACACATTCTTATAAGAATATTGTATAATTGCATTCAATCATGTAATACAATTCTGTGTTTTTCATAATATTCCAATAATTTACCATCAACCAACACTATTTCGCAAAGAAACACCAAATTAAATTTTTTATGATGTTAAATGTTATTAAGAAAGAATATAATAAATCTAGAGTAATCGAATCTAACAATAGTCCTAGGCTACTCTTATTATTTTAGTTTTAGTAATATATGGGAATTTTAATTTTTATTACGATTGTGTGGTGTAAATCAATTTTTGTAACTTACATGCAAGTGTATTACCATCTGTTCCACAAATAAATTTCAATGTTAGTTGAACAACGTTTACCAGATATCGCTTTTATTGCAATTTCCTTAATAGGTAAACATCTATCATAAGTGATTGATTCTGATGTATAGCATTCGATAAATGCATTTTGGCTTTGACAAGTTCTGAAGTAAATAAACATTAGTCAATATAAATATTGTATGCGTCATATTTCATTATTTAACTTATTATATAAGTCATCAAGACTTCCAAGAGGTTCTAGTTCTTTGAATTCAATATCAAAAGCTGTTGCAACTGAAAAAGGGACAACAAAAATTATTTATAGCCCCCTTTAAATGTTGTTGTTTGTAACGCACTGTTTATTTCTGAATCAGTTTTAAAACTCAACATAATGTTGGTTCTTGTCTGGACTAACTTTTTCACCACATCAGTTTATGTCTTAACTAACTAATTGAAATGATTGATTATTATAATTTATTTTAAATAAAAATAATATTTTATTATAACTAACTAACTAGAATTAAATATTAATTCGAATAAAAATATGTCATAAAAATTCTATATTTATTTTCGTATAACAATACAATAGAAAATTTTGTTTTTTTTAAACAAAAATCAATAGATAACAAAACACAAAACGCACAAATAATATATTTTACTGAATAATTTCTTTTTATTTATCGGCACTTTTTTTTTTTTTTGTTAAATAAAATATACTGTTTTTCTGATTTCATATGATGAGATAAGAAAGGGTTCATGATGATTTGTGACTTTCTTATATGTTTTTTTTTTTATTAACTTTTCAACCCAGAGTTTTTTTTCGCTTTTCGTTATACTTTATTATATTCAAACGCTTCGTCATTCTTCTAATACGTAATATTTGTGACAATTTTTTTCTCTTATAAAAAAATAGAAATTAAAGAAATTGGAGAAGAAATTCTTAATCGAAATTAAATAATAATCTACTGACGACATATTTAATTTAAAGAAAGACAATTAAAAAAATCAAATCTCATCTCAGTAATTCTTAAATACGCAATATCCCACCTAAACCTAAATAAATTCTATTTAAAACGCTTTTGAAAACTTGACTAACTGCCATTTAACTTACATTATCAAATATCGTCTGAATATAACGTTTAAAATTAGAGATAAAACCCAAATGTTTTCGATTTACTCTTAAAAGCTCAAAGAAACAGCTAAACAGAAATAATTAGATTTGAGTTTTATTTTAACTGTTTTAAGCGGGGAAAAATATCCCCTAAAAAAATATTTTCTAACAGAATAATAGCGCCCCATATAAATTTGTTTTTCATTTTTACATTTTCAATGTAAGAAAATATTTCCAATCTGTTATGTTATCCTGTTATATTTTCAATGCTGCATATTTTTCCAATGTAACTTTACATCAAAATTCTTGTGTTTTCTCTCTTTTGTGCTTCATTTGCGGTTGTATGTATGAATGGCATTTGTATTCGTCCATAATATACTGTGTATAACAAACTCAGAATACAATTTAAATTTTACATCATATAAATACAGTGAAAATATTACACATTGTAGTTTCATATACAATTTAAGTTACTCGTCTTAAAAGAATTTCATTAGACAAAATAAAAAATAAGAAAATTTAGAATTTATTTAGAAATTTATTGAAAACAATAAAACTTTATTCATTTTGTTCATTTTTTTAATCAATCATTTTCAATTGTTTATTCAAAATAATGTATAAATTATCCTTGTGTAATCAGACCTGTATGGAGGTCACCTCTTCAAACGGGCACATCCTTTATTATTAGACAGATTTTGTTATTAATCAGAATTCAAACATTTTATTGTATTGTTTGTTTTGAACAAAGATAAATATTTATTATTTATAATTCCATTGTAATAGAATGCAAAGGAAAGTTGCAATTTAGGAAAACCCATTTTCAATTGGGAAATATTCAAAAACCCTGACTATTTTAATTTGATTTAATTACCTGAATCAACTGATTTACAATCATAAAAATTATAAAGTTGTTGTTTTTTACAATAATTTTAATTAAATTTAATTTCAAATGTTTTTAGCAAATAATTAATATTGATTCTATTCAAACCTTTATGATTGAATTTATATAAAATCCAAATTTTTTCTGTATAGAAGATAATCTGAGTTTTGTACAAAATTTATTCCACAAAACTTTAATTATTTGACAAAATCACAATTACCAAATATTTAATTAATTTCTTTTGTTTAAAATTGATTGAATTGCGAGATAATTTCAAATAATTCTATATTTTTAATTTAAAATCTAGAATTGTAACGATTTTATAATTAAGTTTTCTGAACAGACCAAAAAAAAAAAATGACAGCCAAAATAACTTTTAAAGATTTACTAAAACAAATCGGTAAGAATTTTCTATAATTGATGAAATTTTGTAAAATTTTATCAAGATTTCTTTGTATCAATTAATCAATAATTTTGTCGCTTTTCTTATTTAAAAAAAAAAAAAGAAGGAAAACCGGAAGGAACAAAGAGAAGTTTCTTTATTAATTTGTATAAAGTTAAGAAAATATTTATTAAGAATTTCCACAATATTTCCAATATTTGTTTCCGCTATATAGAAAACTCAAAAATGAAAAATAAAAAACGGCTGACTGTAATTAATTAGGTTGTAATTAATCAGATAAGATTATTAATGATTTGACTAATTACTTGACTCAATTAATTTTGATATAATTTTTTTTTCTTTTCTCCGACTCTTATGGATGATTTTGCTGTTTTTAAAACATGAGACATTAAGATCTCATTAGCATTGCCCTTAATTCTTCTCTTTTAAAATTAATTCATTCATACGGAATGTAAATAGAAAATCTTTTCAATAATATTTTTGTAAATCCATATAAATGTTTACAAGATTTGTTCTTTAATTAATTCCAACTATTGTTAATTTTTAATCTGTGGGAACTTCTGATTTTGTGTGAAGATTTACAGCATAATAAATATTTATAACACAAACAGTGAACTGTATTCAAATCCATGAATTTCGGTGCAATTCAGATGCAACTTTAAGTTGTCAAGAATTGTCTTAAGTAAAACTAAATTAATTCCAGATTCCTAATTTTTGTTTAAAACAGTTCAGTTTATAAATTCAATGAGAATGTCCTTTATAAGTCTCGACTGAAGAACACTTTAGATAATATCAAAGTTAGTAAACCGTACACAAGTTAACCACATATAAATTGCACAATGTATAAATTATTTCCAAACATTACGGATTATCACCAGAACTTAATAATTATTCTGTAGAAATTGAAATGTGAATAATTCACATTCACTGCACGTCATTATATAAATTCTATATTTTGAATATTAATAAATTGAACAAATAACAAACAACTAATCCAATTATTTGATGAAATAATTATATGAATTGAAAATAAACAACAAAATTGTGTTTTCAATTTTTCTTTTTTTACTCAATAAAATTTTGCTGTCAATTTATCCGACAATTTTGTCAAACCAATTAAATTCATTTTTTCATCTCATTCCAACGTCCATACCCATCCACATTTTGACATAATTTTTAGCATGTGATTCTTGTTTTAACTGACGTCATTCATAATAAATTTTATTAAAAATTAATAAAAACATAAATATTTTTAAAACGACAATGAAAAAACAACAAAATATAAATAAAAACAAAAAAAAAATTACAATTCAATTTTACCCTTATAAAAAAATATTTATATACAATAAACTCCCACTATCTCCTCCTTCCCTATAATTTCTATACATTCCCATATCATCCCCCAAATAAAGAAACGAATACAAAAAAGAAAAAAAGAAAAAAAACCTGAAAAGAAAGAACGGAGGAACATTCAAGAAATTTCAATTCAATTTAACAATATCAACATTGCATACTTTTCCCTTTTTCCTCCCCATCTTTCTTTTTTCTCTCTCAAACATAACATAAATAATAGAAAAATTAGCCACCCCCTCGTGTATAGGTACAAGAACCAATTCACCCAAATCCTTTTGTAAAATAATAATCATAATAATATTTTCGCCTTTTTGTAAAAATAAATGAAATAAAATTTTTTTTTTATAATTTTATAGATTTTTTTTTTTTGCTCTGCCTTTCTTTTTTCTTCCTTTGCATTTTTCTTCCTTTCTTTTTTTTTTTTTATTTCCATTTATTTTCCATTTATTTTTGTCTGTAACATATTTTCGAAAATAAATAATAATATGGATACGGTGAATAGGTGAGATTCGTATGTAAGTTAAAGTAAAATATGTGGAAACGTAAAAAAAAGGAAAATGTTTATGAGAAACAACAACAACGGAAAAAAATAAAAGAAGAATGTAAAATGGAAAATTTAAAAAAAAAAAAAAGAAATGAAAAGTAAAGAAAATTTATCTTTTCTTTTTTTTTTTACAGCATTCTTTCATCTCTTCCAACCTCTCTTATATTTGATATTCACACGATTCCATTTGTTTTTCATTCTTCTTCTTACAACTCTCTGTCATTTCTCTTCTTTAAAATATTATTATTTGTATACTTGACGTCATCAACAGACGTTTAGTACGTCACACACATATTTATTCCTTATTTTATTCAATATATCGTACGCACACACACACAATCACACTCCCAGCCGTACATAACATTAGAAATTAATTTTTTCCTATAAAAATTGAAAATTTGAAATTTTTCCTTTAAATATTTTTGTTCGCCTGGTTTAAGGATTTGTTATTCTAAGCAAGATATATCGTTTGTCTCGCGTTCTTTTCTTCGATTCTTTTTCTTTTCTATTTAGTTTTCTTTGATTGTGTTTGTGTTTTTCTATTGGTGTTTTTTATTTCATTTGATTTTCTACTGGATATTTGGGAAATATAGGAAAATTTTAAAATTATAAGTTGAATTTATTTAAAACTCTTTTTAAAGTGCTGTATGCCTGGACATTTTATATTAGCAAAACATAAGGGACACTCAACTCAAAAGGAACTTAAATATTTTATTGAATACAATTTTTATTTTATTTCAAAGAAATTTATTAACCAATAAAAATCAGAGTTACCATATGTGTTTGAGCGTAACCGATTCAAATGTTTTTACTATCTAGCGGTGAATATTTGAACTAAATTTTATTCTTCTACATTTGTAAGCTTTTGATGTTGGAAAGTTTGAACAAAAAAAAAATTTCTATAATATTTGTAGTGTTGCGATTGTCAATGTAAACATTATGTCCAGTTCTCTGTCATTATCTAAATTTTACCGGTCATTTTCTATTTGACAGTTTAAAAGCAGAAGAAAAGTGGAAGAATTATTTGGAGAAAGGGAAACATTTTGATTTGTTAGAAAGAAAATTTTCCTTATATAGTTAGAATTTAATTAAGAATTAAGTGATTGTAATTATCCTCATATAGTTACACACATAAATAATTGTTCCATATGAGGTTTGACATAATGACTGATTCATCTCAATTAAAACATTTATTGTTAAAGTCATCTGCTGGTAAAGTTAAAAAGGTTGTAATTAAAAATTGTAAAATAATAAAATATTAAAATAAATTGCAGAATTAAACTACAAATTGAATGTTCCTTATAAAGTTTATATTATTTCATCATCTTCTGTATAATAATAAATACTTAAATGTTAAGTTTAAAGAAGCGTTTTAATTTAACATTTTCAACTGAATTATTGATTGTTTGGTGAAGAAAGTTAACTGATAACATTTTTTTTTTTAATTTAGATAAAATGTTAGAAAAGTATTTTTATTTTGTATTTATTTTTTTTTTTTAATAATATTTTGTTTGAGGAATTTTTTCCTTTCAAAATAACAAGAAAATAACAAGAACAACAATAAAAGATTTTATAAAGAAAATAAATTGTTTGAACGAATTGCCAATTAGAAAATAAATATTTCATTTTTTATTTATGATTTTTGTTTTTGTTTAATTGTTAGAAATTATTTACGAAAAGAAGAATTTATTTTGTATTGTATTTTATTTTAAGGCATTTTAGAATATTGATTACAGGGTGACAAATAAAATACTAAAATTTTAAATAACAGGATTTGATAGAATTTTAGTAAGTCCTTCATTATTTTTGGTTTCGTTTCGTTTTAATTTGAATTCTCTGAATTTGTAATTTCGTTCATTTATTATCAGGTGCTACTAGAAATTCAACGTATGGTAATTTCTATGTACACATGAATTGTAAAACGGAACGTTATGATCATGTGTAAAATTGTTTAATTGGAAAGCACTTAATTTATGATTTCCCTGTATCCTGTTAGCATTAAAACATTATGAGAGATTTATTATTTAATACCAGATTTACCTTCTCTCTCTATATTTTTCTGTAATAGAATTTTATTTGGTCCATAATGCTTAAAACAATTACTAAAATATTTATCCTTTTCATTTATTAAACTCTTCAAAAAAAATCACAGAAGTCAGTCAATAGAAAAAGCTTTGAATACTCTCTGAAAAATATTGTCCTTCTTTCTAAGAACGTCTTCACAGAATAGAAGATCCTTGTTGTTCTCAATCATCTCTATATACCAAATATTACTCAGTTCAAGTGTTGGTCTTTACTTGAAACTATTTCTTTTGAGTAGCCCAGTTGAAAAATTTATAAAAAAAAAACAACAACACCAAAACATTTTATTTTAATTTTTTCTAAATTTTAAAGTTTTAAATTTTTTTTTTTGTTTTATATTATTTGAAACAAAAAAAAACAAAAAATCAATTAAAAAAGAAAAGACACAAAGAGAGAAGGAAAGAGAGAAGGAAAGAGAGAAAGTAGAAAAATCAAAAGAAAAATAAAAAAATAAGAAAGAGACAGAAAGATGATTTTAAAAATTATTAATTTTTTAAGTTTTGTCTGTCAGAATATAATTTTTCTGTTGTTGTTGTTGTTGTTGTTGTTGTTGTTGTTGTTGTTCTTTTATTCTTTATTTTTGCTTTTTCTTTTTTTGTTCTTTCTTTTCTTGGGTTGCATAATTAATTACTTCCAATTAATTATAATAAAAATAAAAAGAGAAAAACAAAAAACAAAACAATATCACTTCACCTTTTACATATATTTTTTTTTTATTGAAAATTTTTGTTATTGCCTTTCGTTGCTGTTTGTTGTTGTTGTTGTTGTTGTTGTTGTTGTTGTTGTTGTTGTTGTTGTTGTTGTTGTTGTTGTTGTTGTTGTTGTTGTTGTTGTTGTTGTTGTTGTTGTTGTTGTTGTTGTTGTTGTTGTTGTTGTTGTTGTTGTTGTTGTATTATATATGAGGTCCATCATCGGTGATTTTATTTTATAAAAACAAAAAAAAAAGAATCTCTCTTGAATCCAGTACGGAAAAATATTTTAAGAAAATAGATTTTTATTGGTGTTGTTGTTGTTGTTGTTCATTTTTTGGATATATTTTTTTTAAAGATTTTAATGATTTGTTGTTGTTGTTGTTACTATATTTTGAGTTGATTAATTTAATATGATTGATTGTGTGGTTGAGTAAATTAAGAAGGATTTTCTTATTTATTTATTTGTTTCTTTTTCTGATTTTTAATTTTTAATATTTTTTTTTTTTTTGTTAAAAAAAAAAAGAACTTTAAAAAAACAAAAAAAAAAACGCATTCTTTTAGATTTATTCAAAGACAAATATAAGGTTAGATTTAAAGGTTAAAGTCGGGATATGATGAGCGACTACTGAGTTTTGAATTATGTTTTATATTCAGCATTAAAAAAATTTGTTTCTTTTAGATTGGGTGGTCGTGGGATTAAAAAACCATTTCTTTCTTTTTGTTTCTTTCTTTTTGGTTTGAAAGAACAAAAAAAAATTCTATTTTTTTTTTTTGATTAAAAAGTGAAATGAAAAGAAATTAAAGAAAATTGATTTAAATTTATTACAGAGAAATATTTTATAAAATCTGTTTAGTAATTTTTGATGAATTGATAAAAAAATTTTTTTTGTTCTCCTTTAAAATAAAAAAGTTTCTTAAGAAAATTTAGATTGAGCATGGCAGAAGTCAATTCATAAGATGTTGATTCAAAAAAAAAAAAGGGGTAGATCTTTAATTAATTAAATTCGAATTTATTTTCAAAAGATTAAATAAATGTTAAGAAATAAAATAAATTTTATTGATACGCGTGCGATCCTTTAGACGTTTAACAAAAGTTGTTTCACTTGAGAATTTTTATAAACAAAACATTTAAGAATAAAATTATACTAAAGAATTTTCCTCGTCTATATTTAGTAGGACGTAAGACGAGACAAAGAATGAATAAAATGCACCCATTAATTTAGAAGACAATTTAAGGATATTCGACATAACAGAATAAATTACGTTAACTTTGTTGGAACATCTGATGCCATTCTCCATGTTCACTTACACTAATTATCCTTCTGTTAATTTTCACATTAATTATTTATTTTATTTCTAAATTTATTTAAATTATAAACAAGAATTTCGCTTTGTTAAACTTTTCATAAAGCAAGCTTTCTGCATCAACTCTCAGGCCCTTTTAAGACACAAGATTTGCAATTACAATTGAATCAAAGTCATTTGTTCTTTTTAACTAACGACGATATTTGAATATGTCATAGAAATTCAATTCAGCAAGAGTTGAAATAAAAATAAAACTTTTTTAACCTTCTCTAAATTTACCAAAGGAATACAAAACAAAAAACTGTACACAAAAATAAGTACAGTAAAGATCAAATTTTATTTAATAAATTAAAAATAAATTCAAACTTTAGCATAAATTTTTTTTTTATTTAAAAAAAAGTCATAACAATTTGTCAGTCGCCTATTAATAACACAAAAGACAAAAAGTTTTTTCATTCATTTGAATGTCACACAATTTAAACTGAATAAAAAAAATTTCTCCATTACAATTAAAAATCTTCCACCAAATTTATTTTTAAAAAAAATACAATACCAAAAAATACAAATGTCAAATAATTTAATCCTACAACATTGAAAAAATTTCAAACATAAAAAATTATATAAAACAAACTTAATCATCCTCTGATTTCTTATCATCGTTAAGATAAAAGAAAAGTCTTCATTATTATTATTATTTTATAAAAATTTATCTTTTTTTTAAAAATGACAAAATAAAAAGAAAATAATAAAGAATGAATAGAAATGGAGGATCTATGTCGTTTATATTAGACAGGATAACAAAAGCTTCTTATATAAAAGGACAAAAAACAAGATGTAAAAGATGAAAGGTTTTTAAAAGATAGATTTTTTAAAGAAGATCGAACTATACAGAATATGCCCACCGAAATATAAGAAATTCATTTTTTCCATAGAAGGATTTTCAAGAAAATATATGCGAAAAAAAATTATGACAAGTCAATTTTATTTGTTGTTATTTTTGACGAGATAAAAAAAAAATCTTTAGGAAAATCCTTTCATTTCCATTTCTTTACTTGACTTTTATGTTGCGTGCGCGATGATTTACTGATTATATTCTGATGACAGCTGATGACAAATCTAAAAAAAAATGTTCATTGAAATGACAAAAATATAAATTCACTGAAAAAATAATTTAAAGCAGATTTTCGTTCCCAACAAAAAATTCCATTGCGTTCTCAGAAAATTAAATTCTATTTGATTTTTGTCTATACATTGATGTTCTGCCACTCCACCAACAACATTAGTCTAAATTCTAAAGGATTCATTTTTAATAACGTTAAACTCTTAAATTTTGTGTTTTTATTTTGGTCTACTATGATTTTTTTAATTCAACATCCAGGATGCAGAAACAAAAAGGATTTATGAGTTTTTATTTTTTTACCTTTTCTATTTAAAATAATTTTAATCATTTAAGTTCCGTGCATTTAAAAACAGAAATTTTATGAAAATTAAACGTTCCTATTATTTATTTTATCTACATTGAAAACAGACAAACTCAGACAACAATTAAAAAGCTTCACCGTTTTTTTTTTCTTTGTTTTTTTAAAATGAAATAAATTTGTTCCACATAAATAATTCTCTGGTTTCGTCCTTTATTTTTATTTTTTTGTACGTAAATGAATTTATTAGAGCATAAAAATATGATAAGTTTCACATTATTAATTTATTCGTTTTTTATGATATGAATTGTTGTTGTTGTTGTTGCTGTGCTTTTTTTTTTTTTTTTGTATGACAAAAATACGTTAAATTGAATAACATTTTACTGTAAAACATCAAAACATATAATATAAATCTATATATTTGTCAAATGTCATTTACATACAAAACTCACATTTTGATTTGACGTTTGATATTTATTTTTTTGAAAACGTAAATCCTTAAAAAAAAAAAAACAAAATTCCCTCTGAATCAACAAAATTTAATATTTTTTTTTTTATTTTTGTAGAAGAAAAATAAAAATCAGTTTTCTTCCATTTTTCCCCCAATTTTTTCTTAAAATTGATTTTTGACTGAATAAAAAAAACAACAACCTTTGAAATTTTAAGGATAACAAAAAAAAAAAAAGAATTCCAACAGAATTTCTATCTTGTCTTTTTTTGACTCTAGATTACTAGAGTCAAGTGAAAAATGTCAATATTCAAATATTAAAGATTTTCAAATTCTAAAAAGGAAACGAGAAACAAAAACAAAAAAAAAAAATTGAAAAATTCTTAAATCTGAAAAGGAATTTTCATTCTTCTTGTCTTGTCTTTTTGTTTTTTTTTTGTTTCTTATTTTTCCAGCTACTTAGGAGGTATTTAAGTTTCTTCCCTTTTTAAGGAAATACAGAAAATATTTCTGTTTGTTTGTGCAAATTAGGGGACAATCAAATAATGAATAATGTAAGGTCTATAAAGAGACAACATAACCCATCCCATAACCCATTGTGATTGAATCTGTTAATTTCTGTAAGAAACAATAGAATCTATAATGTGTTGTCGAGGACTAGCTGTATATATTCTCATACCACGAATCCTCTAATAACATCATCCTGGAAGTCTGCAATAAACTAATAAGGATCTGTAATTTTATACTAACAATATTGTGGATGTCCTATAAATGGAAATGTATGCGGATAAATGCAAATAGACAATTATGGTTTTTCTTCATTTGTTTCGAGATTTTCTCGTTTCATTTGATTTGATTTTATTTTATTTTTTTGCTGAATTTTATGAAAAATAAATTAATTGCGATTTTCCTATTCTGTTTTTTGTTTTTTTTGATTTTAATTAATCTTCTCGTATCCAGAAATTGTCAAGTATTTGGAATTTAGTAAAATTGTCATGAACAATAAAATTTAATTACCATAAAAAGGAAAAGTTTTTTCATTAAATGGGGACAAAACAAAACGAAAAACAAAATAATAACAAACTAAGACAAAAAATGGGAGATATCCGAAAAAAGTCAATAAAACAAACACTTGATTTAATCAAGTACAAAGAGAGAAGAAGAAGAAGAACTAAGACAAACTGACATTTAATTTTATTTTTAAATTTTTAATGATACGAAAAAATTGGTTTTATCATTTAACCATTTCATTATTATCTAAAAGGAATTTAAGGAATTTTGACCGCTTTGTGTTTTATATAAAAAAAAAAAAAAATTGTGAAGAATCAAAAATGATTTTTTTTTATCGGATATGTCGGACCGATGTCAGAATATAAAACCATACAAATATATTCATTATTCACTCTTTTACTATTTCTGTCTTTGTCACTCTTTTTCACTTCATCTTCAGAAGAAATATACTTACTTTAATGTTATTATTCAAATTTACGTAAATGAATTGTTGTGTGAGACAAATTTCAAATAAATTCTATGAATAAAAGAAAAAATGTATGAAAAGCGTTTTTCTAAAATTCTTCAAGCTGAAAGTAATTTATTATTATGATTTTCATATAATAATAATAATAATAATAATAATTTATTTTGATAACAAGGACAAGGACAAGGATGAGGACAAGGATAAGGATGTCTAGTCCATTTATACATGAGAGTTTTAGATTTTAGTTGGAAACAGAAAAATATTTTGTCACAACAAATCTTTATTTATGAAAATAATAACAAATGTTTTTGTTATTGTATCTTAAGGACATTTTGTGTATCTTTAAGGATTAAAAGATAATTACATTGTCCATTTTACTTTATACATTTTTTTTTGTAAATAAAAACAAAAACAGAAGAAAAAAAAAACTTTGAAAAGATAAACAAATTTTGTTTTTGTTTTCTCTTCATAACAATTCCATGAATCCTTAAATCTTATTTCATTTCTTAAATCTCTATTTTATATTTAAATTTACTTTAAAAAATTTTCTGACGTGTTATTTTTTTTTTTTTTTAGTTTCTTTAGAGTTTAGACATTGATCTTCATCTTAAAAGGATATAAAATGTATGTAAATTTTTCTTTTTTTTTTTTTTAAATTTATTTAGTTAACTTTTAAAGTTGACACTTGTTATATTTATTCTGTATAGTAAATACGTACCTCAAACATAACAACAACAAAACAAATAAAAGGGATAATACCAATTGTCTATATTGCAAAATTTTCCTTTCCTTTCTCGATTACTAAGATTATTTACATAGGACCAAAAAGAAATCAACTGACTAAAAAGAAAGTTACAAATTTAAATATACAGAGAAAGAGAGTGGTGATGGGAGGAGAGGAACAGGAATAATAGAATAAGTATAATACCAAAGATGGGATAACACCCAAAATTAAAGTGCAAAAATATTTTTAATATTTCAATATCTGAATCAACATTTTTTTTTTTAGTCCTGAAAGTGAGACATTCTATCTTTAGTTTCTTTCTTAAGAATGTCAAGTTAAGAAAAAAACACAACAACAACAGAATTACAAATAAAATAGACAACAACAACAAAAGTAAATATATTTCTATCCAAATATTTTTATGGATTATCGTTATTTAATTGTTTGACAAAAATTTCGGTTTTTTTTTTCTTCTCTTTATTCAGAAATAAATATTATGGGTGACGATGAAAATGAGATTTTTATTTAAATCTTATTAAGATTAAGATTAAAATATTTATTTAATATTATGTTTATTTTACAAATAATCACGGTTATTATTATTTTTTTAAGGTTATTGTAAGTGTGACATAAAAGTCTATTTAGATTTTTGCATTCTTAGAATATTTGTATTGTGATTTTAAAGTTTATAGATGATAGAGACTTTATGAAGATTCAAGATAAAGATTTTTAAAAGTAATCCGTGTAAATTCATGTTGATTAAGAAATATTGAATTTTTCGTTTATTGCGAAATATTAATGGTGATGATATTGCGTTGTATAATTTAAATGACTTCAATAAATATGCCTATACGAATGTCCTCAGTCCATACCATGAGTTTTAAATTGTAAAATAATTATAGGAATGATTCCAAAGAAGGAATTGAAATAATTACAAATAAATAAATCTAAATTTGTAAAACTTTTTAAAAATGCCATTTTATTAATTAGATTTTATTTCACTGCAAAGAGATCGTGTAGAGCCAAGGTTAACCAGATTAATACCTATGACTATAAAAACAGGAATTAAAATATAGGATCAATAATCAATGCAAAATTCTTGCATTAATAATTTTCATTACGACGATTTTAAGAATATCTGCAAGGTAGTGCAAATGACACAGTGCAAATTAATGCAGAAAAGAACAAAATAAAAATCAATAATTACAATAATGAATCAATTAATTTAATCATTAGAATATTTCCATAAATTAAATCATAATTATATTCTTATTCATATTAATAATAATATTTAATATTAAATCTTTAACTTATGTGTTCAATGGACACAGATTTACACACAGAAATCTCTCTATTGGGCACCAAAAATTGATGCTTTCGACTCAAATCAGAAAATATTAGGTGCGTGACTCTAAGGTGAATTAATTTTAGTACAAATAATTGAGTTTTATCTGATAATCGTTCCTTAATAAGAAATTGAAAGACCTTTGTCTTGGTTCTACTAAAACACAACAAATCCGTTCTGCAAGTATTTACATAATTGAAACATTTTTTTTTATGTATTTGAAGATTGTAATTAAATGGAATTTTAATTGAATCAAAAAGTCTTAGTAGTTTGAATTTCTTAAAGATTATATCAAATTAAAAAAAATGATTGCGAAAAGACTTTGATTAAAGGAAAATTGTCTGTAAATCTTCAATAAAAAATCAATAAATGATTTTTAATTACAAAAAAAAAATTTCAAAGATTTATTAAAGACAAAAGAAAAAAAGAACATAAAACCAGCTACATTGAATAAAATTTATAAACCAAAAATTGTCTTCATTTTCAGTACATAAACAGGGTTGTCTCCCTGTTGAATTATATAGGATATTAATGTTCTCCTTTTTAGTTCCCAAAAGAAACTTTAATATAAATTTCTACATAATACCAAAAATCGAAACTATATAATGTTGGTACATGTGTTAAGATATAATTTTATATTAGGAAATTCAAGGGCATAAAAAGCTCTTACTCCTCTCTATAGATCTATATGTCTTTTGTCTTTACAATAAAATCCTGGTTAATAATTAACGAGAAAAAAAAAACAGTAAAATTATTACGACCTTCAAGTAATTATAAATTCTAACAACGCAGAATATTTATTTTTTAAATGTTAAAATGAAGAAATATAATTAAAGTTTAAGACAAAAATAAAACATTGTAAAAAAACATTAACAAAGTGGACAAGGACACACAGACACCACCCTCTTTTATCTTATCTTTATTATTTAGAATCAAAAGGTACAGAAATATACTTTGAGGAATTATTTCTTAAATTAATTTCATTCAATTTTGTTTGTTTCTTGTAGTTTGTTTCTTGTAGCTTATTATTAAGAAATTAACAGACCATACTGTAAGTAAGAAAAAAAAATGGAAGCTTCTTTTTTTTCTTCTTGTTTTCTTAGAATTAAATTGAATGTTTCCAAATGAACGCCTTTTTATATTTCAGTTGCTTTTTTTTTTGTTTTTAGGAATTTAATATAAATTGTGACTTCTAAAAAATTCAAGGCTACCAAATTTTTTTTTTGTTGTTCTTTTTTTTTTTGTTCTTTTTTGTTTGATTTAATTTTTTTTTTTTTTAGTTTGGGAAATTTTTTCATAAAAATAGATTTGATTGGATTATAATAGAATTAGGATTAATATTTGATACAAGGTTAATGTGGATAAAAGATTGATTGGTTCATTTTAAAAGCCTAAAACAAACTATTAAGTCATATTTTTTTTTTTGGCTTTTAATTGATGGAAAGGAATTTGAATTTTTTTATGTAAGAAAGAAGGAAAAAAAAATAATATCGATCTTGTAACCTTCAACCTTCTCCTATACACAATTTTCTTGTGTAATCATAAATTTACTTCCTTGAACTCACAGAAAGCAAAAGAGAAAAAAGAAATCAAATAAACAAAAAAAACAGAATAAAAGTCCAATCAAATAATTTTCGATAAATTTTTTGTTTTCTTATGAAATTTATTAAAAATTTAAATGTAAAAGAAACAAAAAAAAAATGATTATTGAAAGAAACAAAGCAACAGATCGCCAGTAATGAAGAAGAAAACATAAATGTTTATCTTCTTTTTTCTTTTTTTGTTCCCAAGCACGTCTTCTTTTTCTTTTCTTCCTTCTCTTGTAGTCTTTTTTTTTTATCCCCCCCTTTCCTCCCTCACTTTACCCTATGTTCATATTATTACTAAATATATCATATCATTATAAAGAATCTGTGCCGAGTTTATAAGAAAAACAAAACAAAAAAAAAACCTCAATATGTGTCTGTATTGTGTGTAGTGCCTTCGACAATTACGATGAAAAATCGTGTGAAATTGATCGCGTCAAGATAAGGTTCCATATATCTCTTACATCCAAAAGATGATGTATATGCGCAGAAGGTGATTGTGGGAGATCACATCAAAATAAAAAATGAAAGACAATAATCTTTAAGATTCACCATAATCTAGATTTTTTTTCTTCTCTTCTCTTATAAATATAATAATAATAAACGTCATCTTAAAATTTCCACAAGTTGCACAAATAAATTGAAATCATCATCATTCTCATCACTTTTATATTTATATCTACTTCTTGTACTTTTTTTTCCAGATCAAACATAATAAGAAAATAAATTTATAAAATTGTTTGGACTTTGGACAAAGTCACACAATAACAACAATAAAAACAAAAAAAAAAAAATTAAAATGAATAAAAATTGATCTGAATCTGAATTTATTTGCATCGTGTGTTTGTCGACAATCGACAAATCGATGTAGCAAAAAAAAACGAGGAGAAAGAAAAAAAAAGTAAAGGGAAAAAAAAACAGCAAAATAAAAAGTAAAACATAAGAAAGAAAAAAAAATGTAAAGTGGGAGGAGAAGAAGAAGATAAAATTACAAATCAAAAGTATGTAATCACATTAGCTAGTCTTTAGTTATCTCTAGATGCCGCGCTGATGGACCATTGACGGAGATATTGAAAGATTTATATAATATTGAATAAGAAATCATGTCTTCGGCTTATATCAAGTTGAGACGTTTTTTTTCTTTTTCTCTTTTACTCTCGTTCTCTTTACATTTTTTCTTTCTTTAGTTTTTTATTTTTTTTTTTAATAAAACGAGGATTTAATGGTTTGGATGAATATTTTAAATGAAATTAATTATTTTCATTTTTCCGTTCTTTTCTCTGATTCTTTTATATAAAGAAAAATGTTGGAATGTTGAAAATGTGTATTGTGAACTGGATTTCACTCTTGAAAAGTCTTTATGTAAAATTGTCGTTTGCAGAAATTAAAACAATTATCCTTAAGAGTTAGAAATAATGAATGAAGGGTACCGTCTTATATAAAATAAATTTCAATGCATACAAAAAAAACATTCTTTAAAATAAAGCTCTTCAATTTATACACCTTCACTATCGCATCGAATTATATCTTTCCAAATTAACAATATTCCAACTAACAAGATCCAATTATTTACTTTACGTATATAATCAATGAAACCGAACCGTTATAAGGAGCCGTATCCTTGTATACATAAAAACCGAATAACAAACTAAAAAAATTTACCGTTACTGAACGGATCAAGGGATGCCATGATCAAAAAAGTTTATAAAAGAAAAACGAAAATGTCAGCCAGTCAAAAGTGCAAACACAAATAAAATTATAAAATGAACAGAGAGGGGAACGAAGGACAGAGAGAGACAGAGGTAGAGAAGAAAAAATGGTTCCGGTTTGTTAATTAAAAAGGACGATTTAGATTTATTATAAAAGAATATGATTGCATCTGTCAACGTGAAATTTAGTTTTTTCCCCCCCTACTACCATAAAAATTGATTTTGTTTTGTTCAATACTTTGATCAAAGTACGTACAAACAACACAACCGTATAGTCGTTACATTGACATAACGACAAAGAGTGAAATTTATGTTCAATTTTTTTTATTTCTCTGTGACATTTTATAAACAAACAAAAGATTGATTATTACTAGGAACATAACCTACAAAAATAACGTAGTTTTATACGTGACGTCATCGTTATTATTCGTAATTACCCATTTGATTTATTGTAAACTTTTTATATTGTCAGGTATATATCAACTCATTACACCACATTTAAATTTGTACGTATCTCCTTTTTCTTTCTTGTTGTTGTTGTTGTTGTTGTCGTTATTGTTGTTATTGTTGTTACATCTTAACGAACAACGCTATAGAAAAAGTAAAACAAAAAAAAATAAATGTTGAATTTGATTGTCAGATTATAAAAGATTTTTGTTTTGTTTTGTTTTTTTTTTTCTTTACCAGACTTTTTTTTCTTCACTCAAATTTTAATATTTATTTGTTTTTTAATTTTGTCTGGCTTAATTATTTTCGATTTAATTAAATTTTAATTACGTTTACAATTAAATTGATTTTCTGAATAATCACCATCATTACTCAAAGACATGAATGTTGTTGTTGTTTTTTTTTTCTGTTGCGTTTATTTTGTTTTTAAGAAAGATAATTCTTGTGTGCCTGAGTTTTTGTCTGATTTACTTTGATGTTTTTTTTTTGTGAAGGTTTTTTTTTTCTCTTATGAAATATTTTTTTTTAAAGAATTATAAAAAATGTGTTTCTATTTCTTTTGTTTTAAATAAATCTAACTAAAAGGTAAATATACTTGCGTTTTAGTTTATTCTATACAAATGTAAAATGATTGGAATTTCCTTAACAATAAATTAAAATAGAAAAGAAAAATAATTATGAAGATTAACAAATAAAAGTCGGTCATATAACTGAAATCCTTAAGAAGTATACAAGGGACTTCATTGATTTCATTGAGACAAAAAATATTCTTAAAATTCCGATAGAATGGGTGAATATTATCATCTGCTCGCCTTTTATCCGCAACTTTAGTCACGGATCTAAAAACTTCTTCTTTTTTCATTCTATTTTTTTTTTTTTTTCATATTTTTATACAAAAATCATGAAAAACTAAATTCATTTAAGTGCAAAAGACCACAACTAATTTTATTTTATGTCGCTTTTTTTCTCATTATTTTTGAGAGAAAAAAAAAAAAAGAAAAGGACACAGAAGGACGAATATATATATATGATGCGAATCAATGGTTGAGTTGAGATGAATATGATGGGATATTGTTTATTTGTTTGAGGTTAAAGTTTGGATATATGTGAGTAGTCTCCTGAGATTGAAACTTGAGAGTTGATATACGTTTGGTAAATCCCATAAGGATCAAATGTAATCAAGTATTTTGTAAGTATTTTTTTTGATATTAGATTTGGGATTAAAAAAAAAATTTTTTAGATTTTGTTAACATTGAGTTTTGCATTTGCAATTTAATTATTTTGGTAACCATAACAAAAAAATACTCACAACTTACTGCTAAGCGATTGCAAAATAATGAAAAGCTTTTTATAAAAATTGACAAATGTGAATAAAATTGGTTCAAGGCTTTTTATGTTTAAAGCTTTAATTACAGTAATTTATCAGATTCAAATCCGATAAATGACAAATAAATATAAATTGCAAATCTGTTTCTACAATGGTCCATTCGTCAATGTATTTATAGAAATTAAAACTAAAATCTTCATAATTATTTGAAATTTAAGTTGCTATTTTTTTTTTATTGTCGTTTCATTTTATAAATCTGAGTCAATTCCCAATAAAATTTCCAACATAAACCGCATGTAAAGGTTCAGTAAATTTTCTAATTTCAAATCCGGTAATTTAATTAATTAAGTCTAAAGAAAAGTTTTGTTTTATGCAAAGAAAATTTTATATACATTTAGAGTCAGGAATATTTTGTTTTAAAATTCTAAATAATAAAATAAAGAATAGTCAAAAATCTATAAATTTTAGTTATTGTACGTTACCTACATCATTTTTTTTTATAAGAATAAGTTACATTTTTTGTTTGTATTTGAATTGATTTTTATTTTCTAGAATATCGAAAATATATTCTATAAATTGTAAATGGACCAGCTGCACGCTGAATATTTAGCACGCTTCATGCTAAATTTACTTAACAAATCAAACTTTGTATATATATATATATATATATATTTTTATAATACAATTTCCCTATTCTTATTTATATGCCCTTGCCTTGTGCGCCTCATATACCTTATATTTCTCCATTTCTCATACTTACGTATATGATTCTATAAATATAATTCCAAATAATGTTAATAAATTGTGTGCGTGTGTGTGTGTGTGCGTGTGTGTGTGTGTGTGTATGTGGTTGATTCTAAACATCCTATATAATATTTAGTAAAAGAAAAAAGGGCCCTAAAAATAAAACAATTTTCCACGGTTGTCAATGAAGAGATTTGAAAAATAAAAAAAAAATAAAGTAAAAAAAAATTTTTTTTTTTTTAGAAATGAAACTTAAAAGAAAAATCAGTATCACTATTATTATGTGCTGCATACATATGTGTGTATGAGTGTGTGTGTGTGTGAATTTTATTATCTGATGGGACATATGAGTGAGTGGGCAAGGTATATAGATTTCAAGAAGAGTGCAAAAATATTGTTAATTCAAGATGGAATGGGGTGAACTGTAAATGTATTAAATCTTTTGTGTGTGTGTAATAAGGGTGTTTTAGATTTCCATCTTTTTTTTTTTATGTTTTCATTCAGTAGGAAATACACAAGAAAGAAACAGAAAAAAAACCCACCCAGATTTACATGGCAGCACACTAAGGGAAACACAAATAGAAGTATTTAAAGGATGGTGTATAAGGAGGTCATGTTGGGCATACAAGAGAGAGAAGCAAATTTTATTTTCACTAAATTTAATTATATATTTATTTGGGTATGACAGATGTGTGAGTTTTTTTTTTCTCTCCAATAGTTTTGCATTTGGCGCGATCTAAATAGGAAACAGGAAATACAGGTCACACATATGATGAAACAAAACCAAAATGGAGTTGAGTAAAATTCTTTAAAATTCAAAATTGACCCATATTTTTTTGAATAGCTTTTGATTAGCATACACCAATCCGTACATATATTCACTTAATAAGTAAAATGAAACAGGTTAGAAAAGTTAATGTATTAAGGGGGAAGGAAACGAAGAAGAACAATAAAAATATATAAATTATTTATATAGGAAAAAAAAAACAAAAATATGAAGTATAAAATCTCCCTGACCAAAAAATTATATATATAAATATTATTTTTTTCTCTCAATTAGGAACGAATCTTATTCACCGGTTAGATATGCGAGAAGTAACGCATTTTATCAAAACAACTAAATCGAAAAACATTTGTCCTTTTGAGCAGAGTTATAGATTTATTTTGATTAGTTTGTTTAGCAATTTTCTTGGTTAATTTGTATCGCATAATATAAGGCTGAACAGAAAAATAGAAGAAAAAAAAAATATCATAATCATAAGTCATACGTTAAGTAGATGTGCCTAATTAAATTACGTCAATATTCTTTTATTGTTGGTCATATATGTTTGGTTATTGTAGAAAATATATATACGGATGTGTTATTGAAGATAATATTAAATGAGATGGTTAAATAAAAAGATGGTTAAATTATTAAAATGATGAGAAAAATATTATAAAAGTTTAGTTAAAATTTATAAGAGGCGGTTTTTCTATTATAAAGTTAAAATAAAAATTTATGATTTTTGATGTGGCATAACAATTGTGGTGTGATGTGATGTGGTTTTTGTGCAAATTAATTTTTTGGTTTTTCGTTCTGGGTTATATTCTTTTTTTCTTCTTCTCTATATTCTTCTCTGTCTGTCTTTTGTCTCATCATAAGGTATTTATTATTTATTTTATTATGTATATATGATTAGGTGGTAAGGTGTATTTAGGTGAGTAATGAGTTAGAGTAAATGTCAAATTAATCAATGAAAATAAAATTTATGGTCTTTAAGAAAGTCTTATGATTTATTAGGTACACATTTTTTTGTTTGTTGTTGTTGTTATAATGCTTGGTCATCTTTTATAAACTTAATACATTTTACTATTCCAACAAAAAGTCTTTTTGATTATTTGAACATTTCACAAAAATAGAATTATTAGTGCGTATATGAGTTGAACAATAAAATTGTCTGTATACTTGTGTTTATACTGGAAACGATTAAAAACACATAAAAAAAAATTTTAAATCGCAAGTACTGAACAAAATTACAGTTTTCTAATTGTAATGTTTTTTTTATTAATACAAAAATATTGATTTTATTGTTGATCCTATCAATGGACACCAAATAAATATTTATGTGTGAGCGAATGTTTCTATATAAAAAAAAAATTATAAGAAAATTAAAATTCCTGACTCATGTTCAATTAGTTTAAAATTTATATTCGGTCGTGTTTTAAGGGGAAATTTGTTTTTTTTTTATTCATTTATTAAATTAAAGTTTTTTTTTCTTTTACAAAATCTACAAAATATTTCATTAATGATGGAAGAAACAGATAAAAAAAAAATACTCGTGAATTATGGATAATTATTTATAGGTTTTTGTATAATCGTGTATTGAATTTGGTTCGCACGTTTAAAGGGGAAATTTTATATGCTAAAATATTTACATATTGTTTAATTTTAGATTTTCTGTTATTTTCTATTTAGAAAAATAAAATTTTCAATAATTAAAATATTAACGCTTATGAAAATTTATATAGAATTGGATTATACGATTAACAACAAGTACAGATATTTATACAAAGAACATAATTTTCTATCAGGAAATTCAATTAATTCAATAACAATTTTATAGATCCTTGTATTAATTTTCATTACCGAAACCACAATACAAATATGTTATGAATTTAGATAAAGACTATTAATTTGTAAAGCGAACTTTTAAAATTCCCAATAATTATATATAAAAAGTAATGAGAATGTTAATCAGAATTAATTGTTAATTGTGTAAAATGTAAAATATAAAATGTAAGTAAATACTGTTGTCCTATTACTGATAGTACAAACAAATAAATGCTGATTGTATTTAGCATGAATAAAAATGTCTGTACAGAATAAACGTAAATTAGTTTATTTTGTTACAAATGTTGCATAATTTGTATAGCAAACTCTGTTATTGAATTTCTACAGAATTTTGTATTCTTTTATACTTTTTGTTAATATTTTAATAATTTAAACAACAAAAAAAATTTTTTTTATTTAATTCAATTTATTTCAAACGAATAAAATTTTATAATGAGAAAATATTAATGGCATCGCGTTTGTGTTCATTTTCTGCACGTGTTTATTTATATTCGAATAAAATTAATTTGGTGTATGCCGTAATGATCACAAAGTAAGATGATTATTCCCGATATAGATTTCATCATACAATTCCAAAGTTAGTTATCTTTATTTTCCTACTTCTGGTATAGACAAATATTTTACAAAACTCATAAAAAATAAAATATAAAACGAACAAAACAAAAAAAAAATTCACTAATTGTCAGTCCAGTAGTCAAAAGAAAAAAAAAAACTTTTTGTCGTTTAAAAATATTTTACAATAACACAACGCACACACACACAGACACACACACATAAGATAAATGTCTTTAACTGTGGGTGGTTTACGTTCATTTATGTCCTTCAAGAGAAAAAAAAAAGCGAAGAAAAAGAAACAGGAAAAAAAAAATCACTCTACAAAGGATGACCGCTTTTGTCGCCTATTCTGGACCTGTCTGCACATTTTAACCCAAAAAGAAAAAATATTGTAATTGATAGCTTTTTGATTTTAAATTTAATTCCTCATATTTTTTTTTTTTTTCATTATCTTGTTGTTGTAAATTGCATGAACATGAGTTGTGTGTGTATTTTTTTTTTTTAGGTTATTCGGAAGGATATAAAATAATTTTGGATTGGCAGAATAAAAAATTGAAATAAATTTAAAAAAAAAAAAACCATAATCCAAACAGTATACAAATTTTTTATTTAGATAGAAGTTGAGAGAAATATTTAAAAAAAATGTCATAAATTGACAGTTTCTGTCTGGTTTGTCATTCAAATTATTTTTTTAATTTTCGCCCACTAAATCAACAAGCAAAATAACAAAATTAATAAATTCAAATTTAATTAAAATAATAAATATAGAGAAGGAGAACATTGATTCACGTACAATCAATCATCTTTCTTCCCTTTTTTTTTTCTTTACACCGTTTGACCAACAAAATTAACACATAAAATCCCACTTACAACAACAACAACAACAAAATACAGAAAATTATAACAAAAAAAAAACCATTTGAAGTTCTTCATTTTTTCTCATTTTTTGTTAAAAAAAAAATGTCATCGGACTTTTTTCCTTTTTTTTTTTTTTGTTGTTTTTTTCCTTTTCCTTTTTTTAGGTTCAAGTCAAATATATCAAAGTCCATTCAATGATTGTAATTTTTTCATGTTCTCACATTGTACTGATTACAATAGAGAACAAGTTTTTCTATGAGGGTGGGCCTTCTTTAAATGATAATAATTCTTATTTTTTTTTTATGTGACATATTAGTTCTAAATAGAGAATTGAGTTGAAATGTTAGGTTATAAGATCGCCGATATAACTTTAAGAAAAAAAAACTTTTTTTTGTTTATTAAAGAAAATACAAAATGAAACAAAAAGTTAATTGAAATCTAAAATTTATTCAAATCCTTAGCCAATGTATAGGAGAAGAGAGAAATAATTGAAACAATCTGTCAGTTTAATTTAAATAAAAGAAGAAATATGAAAATCGTTGACGTAGGTATGTGAGAGATGTATAAATCGGCATTGAAAACTTTTTTTTAAGTTGGCGTGACAGCAAAACACAAGGACAATGTTGGATGAACTAGTTGGTCCATTATAAAGTTTATGAAAAGAGACGACGAACATTTAAATGCACAGGTGCCAACAAAATAAAAATAATTCTTTTAATTCTACTTACAAAAAAAAAAAAAAAAATAAGAACATAAAACGTCAGTAATATCAAGTTGAAGTCAACAGAAAAAAAAAAAACAAAACAAAACAAAACACAACAAAAAGAAAAAGAAAAGGAACGCCGAAAGCTATTCAAAGCGTTTGGTTCCTTTTCATCTTATAATATACATTTTTTTTTATTCTTTATCCGTTTCTAGGCTTTGCTTATCGTGTGTGTGTATTGCCGTCTGTTAAAAAAAATTTTGTTTTACTGTTTGCTGTTTAGCTTGTGACCACCCTGAAAATAGGTGGAGGAAATAGAAAAAAGATATCTGTTATTATATTATTACTATCTATCTCTGCATAGGGATACATTATTATTGTACAACATTTACATTGTATTTATTTGTACATTAAATTATACCATTTTTTGTTTTAAATAGAAGAAACGATAAAAAAACAACAAACAAACACGCGGAATCATTTTCCAAATACGAATAAAATTCAGAAAATATAAAACCTAAAATTATTTGATTGATCAAATGATTAAACGTTTTGTGTGTCGAATTTTTTATAAGAAAAAAAAGTAAATTGAAATTAGATTGATTATATTGTTTCATTAAATTGTAACAGAGTAACCCAGGGCAAGGGCAGTTTTATTTATATGAAGACTTTATCCTCGAAGGCAAAGTTACAAGTTCTTCTTACAATATTTTTAGTTTGTTGCTTAATTATACAAAACGACAGTAAAAATATTATCGTGAGATTATACCAAATAACATTCGTTATGGACTACTCTTGAATGTCCCTCCCTTGTCCTTCCTTAAATGTTCCACCTTTCAATGTTCAAAATTCTTGAAACCCAAAATAACAACAAACAAAATATTTCAGATATATATTTTTTTTTTCCTTCTTAACCAAAAGAAAATCAACATGAAGCTTGCTACCTGTCATGTCACCAAACAAACTCTCCTGGTAGAAGACCTTCACACTGTAATAAACATTTACACCCTCTATGACTTTAAGAAATCCAATAAAATAATCATCAGGGGGCCAATAATAAAAATTCCTAATTTTTGTGATTTAGAATACCAAAAAATCCAATTCGTATTTCATAATCTTTTTATTGCACCCCCTCATATATATTGACAGAATACAAGACAAAAAATAATAACAACAACAGTAAAAAAGAAAGGACACAAAAAAAAAGTCAAAGAAATAACTATATACTAATTCAACCCTGATTCGAGTAATTTTAGGCGACAATTGGTCACACGCTGCTGAAGATTCTATAAAAACATAAAACAATTAAATATACACATATAAAGATATTTTTTCTGCTACTGAATAAAGTTAACAAAAAAAAAAAAAAAGAAGAAAAAGGAAAGAAACTCCGATGATGGATATACAGAATGAGGGTCTAAAATCATAAAACCCGTAATTTTTAAAACTATCCATCGTTTAACAATTTTCTGTTTTTGTGTATATATATTTTTTTTTGCTGCTTAAATTTGTAGAAGACAAATGCGCAAGTTTTAAAGAAGGAACCAAGAAAAACTATAAAATTTTAAAGGATGCGATGGATTAGCGATATATAATTGTGGGTTATTAAGGTTGATGATTTATACTTTATGATTGATGGATATATTTGACATGTGCGGGATTTAAAATGAGTTAAAAAGGAGGTCTTAGGTTGTATACCCAGATGTTTGGTTTAACCAATAATATTCTCCTTAAATATTATATCAAACTTTATTTCAAATTGCTTTTAATCATTTTTTTTTAAAAGACTTTATAACAGAAACGGATTGACTAAATTGGTAACCAAAATTCTATAAAACAAACTCGAATTTTTAAGTTCAATGGAAAATTGAAATTAGGCCAATACAATTTTGTTGGAATCGTACATCTCTGGGGACCAATAATTTGTTATACTCACATAACCATTTTTTTACCTTTTTTTATTTGGCAGCATTCACGGATCGACATATTGTTGATCATATATTTTGAGAAAATATCATTATATTCATTTTGACGGTATATCGAATCTAACGTCAACATAAAAGACAGATTAACTTTGAAGAAATAAGAACACAGGTTCTGCTTAATTATTGGTTACCAAACAATAACTATATTTGTGGTACTTATTACCCAATTCATTCAACAATCATTCAACAGATGAGGATAAACCAGTGGCAAGTAAAAAAAACAAGAGACAAAATATTCATAAATTTTTTAGACTTCCAGTCTAAAATTATATTCCAACTCTTAAATTTCAAGGACAAAGGTAACTTCCTATATATTCCAAATACTTCAAAAAAATATTGGGTCAAGACAAGAATAACAAGACAAGTTTTTTTTTCTATTAAAGATTATAATTAATTTATTCAAAATCATTAATTTATATAAAAACTAATTAACAATAATTAATTACATTTTATTTATAATATTTTTTTTTCTGTCTTCTCGTTTTATGTTTCGTTTTCTTTCTTTTTCTTTCTTTTTCTTTAATTAAATATAAATAAACATAATTTTTTTTTTCTGTATTTTGATTAGAACAACATTTTATTTAAAGAATTAAAAAAATGTTTTATTTGATAATATTTATGAAACAAAAACAAAAGAATATCATCTTTTATTATTGGTACAGAGTATTGACATTTAATAAATGAATAAAAGTTAAATAAAAATTATATAGAAAATTTAAATTAAAAATATAATAATAATAATAATACAAAATATTATAACTAATGAACTCGACTCATTTCTAAACCGCCAAGTTGACCCAAATATGGATAACCAGATTTTGCTTCACTAGCTCCTGTTGTTGGATAGTGACTCATTGGATTTGTAAAAAATGAACTGAAAATAGAAAAAGAAGAATAAAATATGACATCAGTTTTTGTTGTTTTTTTTTTCTATTTTATTGATTGAAATTTAAATAATGTCAGGGTCAAATTAAAATTAGAATAAAAACAAAATGTTCGAACTTATTAAATTTGTTTTTGTTTTTTATAGAGCGCCTCTATGGAACGACGTCACTGGTTGTTCCTTTTATTGTTATTGTTGTTTTATACGATTTAATTTTTGTTATTGTAAAATTTTGCAACGTTTTAATTTTATATTTACAGCTAACATTAACATAACCTTTAAAAAAAATATATAATGCATGAGTGCAATTGTACATATATTATTTTCTCTTATCTCTCTCTCTTACACACAGCAACAAAAAAAAAACAAAACTTTTCATTTTCATATTTTATGATAATTTTCTTCGTTTGTTTATTAAATCTTTTACATTCTTCTTCTCGCTGTCCGTTTCTCATCGACTTTTTTTTTTTATTTATTTTTATTCGGTTTGGCGCTTATTAATGACTTCAATAATCGTATTAAATTATCAGTAATTGTACGCGAAACTAACAGTTATTAATAAATTGGATGCATTTTCATTATTATATAAGTTGGGACGTAAGAAAAAAACAAAACAAAAACTTCGAAAAAATTCCATGTTATTTTGTTCTTAAAAAAAGAATAATGAATATGCGTAAAACTTTAATTGCTATGTTTTTTATCCATTAATATGACCAGAGTTATAATGAAAATATATATTGATGGGTATTTATTTTTCAATTTCTGTTCTTAATATTCTTAATAATGTTATATATTTTCTTACCTATAACTGTCCCATTCAGATGATTTTGGTTGGCAATGAGATCTCCATTGAGGATTATTATCACAATTACTGTTTTGATGGTATACAGAATATGATTGTGATGATGGTGGTGAATTAATATGACCTGAATTATCCAACATTGTTGATGGATAACTGCAACTGTATCCGGTTATATTTGGTACGGAAGATGATGATGTTTGTTGTCCACTATGATGATGTGGACTCAATGAATTTGGACTCATTGTACTTGATGGTGGTGGACTTAATGACGCACTGCTTGGTATCATTGATGATGATGATAAATGGTTAAAGGTAGACTGTGTGTGTTGATTGTTGTTATTGATTGGATAAGAAGATTGTTGCCAGGATTGCATTGTGGATGGAAAACTAGATGCTGTGTGATCAGCTGGAGGTGTTAATGTTGAAGCATGTTGATTATATTGTGAAGGAAATGGTGCGGGTAGAGATGAAAGAGTTGAATTGAAAGCTGACATTTGTTGTGAATTCAATTGTTTTCTTAATCTAGCACGACGGTTTGAAAACCAAACCTGAACACGTGCCTCAGTTAATTTAGTTTTTTGGGCAAGTTCTTCTCTTGTGTAAACATCGGGATATTGTGTTCTTGCAAAAGCACGCTCAAGAGCCTCTAATTGATCGCCACTGAATGTAGTACGTGATCTACGCTGTTTACGTTTTAGTGCAATTCCTGGTTCTGATTCTGTATCACTCTCATCACAAGATGATGTACCTGTAAAAAAATGTGAATTAGTATCGTTAGATTTATTAATTATTTGCTTTAATTACCCAAAATTCCATCAATTGAATGATTTCTTCCATTACAATTCTCATCAATTCTTCCACCTCGAAGAAGACGACTAATTGAACTAACAGAAGGAGCTGAATTTTTATCACAAACTCCTTCTTTTATTAATTTGTCTCTAATTTCCCAACTGAATATTCCGGGATTCATTTTTTTCAATTCTTCAATTCTTGTCTCAATTTCAGGTGTAGCAACTCTTGGTTTTGATCCTCCAATAACACCAGGACGAATTGATCCTGTTTCCTGATAACGATTCAATATTTTTGATACACATCCATGAGATACACGAAGTTGACGTGAGATTACACAAGGACGAATTCCAGCTGCTGCCATTTCAACAATTTTTAATCGAATATGATTTGGAAGTGGCCGGCCATTAATAAACACTCCACCAAGTTGATTGACACGTCCTTGTCCTGTAAATAACAAAACAAATTATTAATTCTACATTCTTATTATGCAAAATTGATGAGCATGATCACCTGCTCTTTTCCAACAAAACAAAAAAAGATACAAAAAGATCTACTTTCTTAATCAATCGAGCAAATAAATTCAATTAAATTCTGTTATTTTTTCATCATCATCTTAAGTCGCCTAAACCCCAAATTGGCCAAGATATTGTGTTAAAACCACTTAAGGCTCTGTGTATCGACAATAAACATAACAATAATACACATTTCAATTTGACGTATCTATTTTTTTTTTTTATATAATATATTTTTTAACAAAAGATTCATTGGGTGAAAGATTATCAATTGATTGTTGTGATTCTTTATAATATCTATTATTCTTCTTCTTCTTTATTTATATTTTTTATTATATTATTTTTCTATATCGTCTTTTGAACATTTGTTCATTTATTATTACTCTCCTAAGATTATTACCTTCTAAAATCTTTTCATTGGATCTGAAAGATCGGCAAATAACAGAGGGTGGTCTAATTTTTTTTTTCTAGTTTAGTTTAGTTCACAAAAGGGGGCCGACAATATTCAAACACAATTATAAAAAAGAAGAAGAGAATATAGTGAGACAGATAGAAAATATATTTATTGATGAGAAAGTACGTTACAGTATCTCTCTCTCTCTTTCACACTAAGATGTGTCATATTGTTGTGTCATGCCAAAAAAAAAACTAATGAAGTGAAAGAAAAATTATAAATAAAAAGGTAGAAGGTATAAGAAAAAGTTAAGACGAAGAAAATTTCTATCTATTTTATTTTTAAACTCCTAATGGGATTTAAAAGACCTATTGACCATCTTGGACATTGATATCTTTTCTGAGGCTTTGTAATATATAGAGAAAAAAAACCCATTGATTGTAATACATATTTTTATATTTTCTTCTTCATTATTTTTGTTCTTTTATAAGATTGGTTTGTGACAGGATGAACTCTTTAGAATAATAAAGATTTTAACAAAAATTGACCAGAGGATTTTCAGTAATTGAAGGCACTTATGATGAACGAAATGTCAAACAGGATTAAAGAAGATTATCGTAAATTTCTAAAATTCTTTTAAAGTAAAAAAAAAAAATATTTGGAATTTTCTTGAATTTAATTATAAAATGGATGAGTGCAACAGAAGACATGTGAATATATCATGTAAATGTAAATGTACCAACATATAACATTAAAACGATATTTTTGTATTGATCCTGAGGTCTTAAATTGAAACTGCAATATTCTGATCCACACAGATATATTCATCATATTAACTTATTTTGTGCAGTCGCGCAGTTTATAAACAAAAAAAAAAAACTGTACGAAACTCAGTTATATTAAAAGTTGTAGGCGTTGAAAAATTATTTATTAAAATTAAAACCGAATCGCCTTTAAGCTTACGACTTAAAAATTCAATCGAGTCGAGAAGTGCAAAAAAAAAATATATATAAATAAAAAGAATTCGAACGAGAGGAGAGGAAAAATAAAAAAGAAAAATCGAATACACATTTTTTTTTTTTTTTGCTTATAAAATTAACTTTTCATAAAATATCCCGAGAGAGATTGCAGATTTTTTTTTTATTTTCTGTTTTTCAAAAATTTACTAAATCTTACTAAAGATGAGTAAAAAAATTCAAATATTATCGTGCGTCAAACAAAAGAGCTTTTTAAAACTCATTTAACATTTTTTCTTCTTCTTCATCATCATTTTTCCTCTTCATCTTTTTTTTACGTTTTTTTGTTCATTTAACGTTGGTTTTTGTTTTGTTTTGTTTTGTTTTGTTTTTTTTTTTTTACTTACAAAATAAGAGGAAAGAAATGGTATCAGTGTCATATTATGTCGGGATGTTTGATCATTTAGACTTGTTGTTTTTTTTTTCTTTTTTTTTGGTCATGGGATTAACAGAAAATCTGACATATTTTAAGGAGTTGACTGGTGCGAGGTATTTATAATGTCTTACATCAAAAATTATTTGTTTTTTTTTCTTCATCTCACTTCGTCTCTTCTACTTGTGTTTGTTTTTTGTTTTTTTTCTTAACTTTAAATTTTGTTTGTTTTATTTTTGTTTTTGCGTTTCTTTCAATTTTTTCCACTATAAGAATTTTTTTTTTTTTTGCCAACAATAAAACGTGCAAAGTCCCTAATTTAAACTAATCGATCCCTTTATTTCTCTTTTGTTTAATATTTTACGTTCTAACGTTAACATATTATTTGCGTGTAAAAACTTTAAATTAAAATGTATATGATTATTTTATGTTCTGTATTTGATTTAATTAAAAGTGCAAGAAAAAAAAAACAACAAAAACAAAAGCAAATGAAAAAAAAAATTATTGTTTGTTTGACGAGTGATTTTGATTCGTTTTTGTTTTTTTTATAAATCCAACAATAATACAGACATCACCCTTCGGGTTATTCAATATTATTGTTGTTGTTATTGTTATTTTTTTCCATTCTTTTGATTTTTGATGAACGCACACGTTGATTCCCATCAAACATATGATGATCATGATGTATGTATGTAGCAATTGTATCAATGATGAGATGATCTTCTCTTCATATATATAAAAATTAAATATTTGAAAAGAAAAAGATAATGAAGAAGGAGAATAAGAATTAGATAGAAGAGATGAAAAATAATTTAGAAACTATTCATTTGTGTGTGTACCAACAATTCAATCGAATAATAATGGCGAATTATTTTCCGCTCAATTTGATATTTCAAGAAAAGAAAAAAAAAAGAAAAAAATTCGTCGGCTAAACACTGACTACTGGACTTTGTTTAATTTTGTGTTCTTTTTATTTATTTACTTTTTTTTCTTTTTTTTTTTTTGATTTTGTGTTGCCCATTTTCATATTATTTTCTCATCAATTGGTTTGTTTATTTATATTTTATCTTAGCAACAAAAGATTTCAACACAAAAAAAAAAATAGAAAAATAGAAATACAAGACGGCTACTTGATTCTATTATTTTCTATATACAGCTATACATAGCCACATACATACCTACACATAAAATAGATGAAGAGTTTCTTCTTTTTTTTTTTGGGAATAAAAAAAACAAATGAAGTGAAATTTGTTTTGAACAAACATTTTTTTATTCCTTCTCTGTCATCATTCAAAAAAGGGAAACCGTGCGTTACCGAATTTTTTTTTTATTTGTGATGAGAGCACATGAGAACTGGAAGAACATCGAAATGAGGTGAGTGTTTAGTTGTTGTGTTTAACCAAAATGATGAATTATGAATATATACAACAACAACACTAGTATACTAATGCAATATCCTAATTCGATGGGTAAATTTGTTTTTCACACACAAATAAAAAAAAAACACACGTATAAATTTAGATGAAAAGATTCTTGAAAATTTATATATTTTTGTTTGAAGATTCTTTCTTTCTTGATCTCTCTCAAGAGAGATACAAATTTAAGCTTATTATTATACTTTTTTTTTATTATTTCAGAGATTTATTATATTTTTCTTGGTGAAATGGGAAATTTTTTGTTTTCCTTCCTCTTTTTATTTATTTCAAAAATAATCTACTTCAAATCCAAAAAATATGATAATGTCAGTGAACTGACAAGAGACACAATAATAATCATTCAAAAAGGGAATAATGACGTTAAAGAAATAATGACGTCAGAAAAGACCTCATACATACAAATAAACATAATAGGTAATAAGAAACCAATAATTATATTTAATATCAATTTCAATCGGTATCACGCCGATCAATTGATCAACACAAAAATATCCGTGTAAATTGGAATATTGGGCGATGAAAGGAACATAAAGAATCGGAACGGGAACAGTCGAACAAAAAAAATAAAAAGAGAATGAAATTGAATACAAAGATGAAGAAGATGAAGGAGGTGAAGAAAAACAAGAAAATTGTTGATCATTGTTGATGATGATGATGATGATGATGATGAGGATGATGATGATGATGATGATGGTGATAATGATGCTGAAAGATCAGAAGATATATTCATTTTACATTACTCCCGCTCTTATGATGTATAATTTCGTCATAAATTTGTTTCTTCTTATTTAGTTTGTTTTTAAATTTAAGTTTAGAATAAAACTTAAGAATATTTTTTATATGAAAAAAAAATCTCAAAAAGTCGTATTTCATGAGGAAGAAAGCCAGTAAGAAATATACAAACGCACTAACACACACCAGTATTTACAAATACAAACGTTTAATGATGAATAATAATATGAGGATCGCGATCGAAGATCACATTTTTTCCGTTTCATTTTATTTTTCGTTCTTCTTACTTTTTATTTTGTTTCATTGTTGTTGCTGTTGCTGTTGTAGTTGTTGTTGTTGTTGTTGTTATTATTATTATTAGTGGTTGATTTGGTTGGTTGGTAGTGTGTTGTGTTGAAAAACAGGAATTACCATTTGAGATCAAAAGGTACCGACAATAATGTACCCGACGCGCCAAAGTGTCTGTTATAGAATATTATAGAAGATGATGTTCTTTCTTCTGGGATTTTATAGGAACTGATACATGAATGTTATATACATGCACACTTGATACATACACATGCATATTTATTTTGATGATGGTGGTATTTGTGAATAAGTGTAATGTAAAATCTAATGGATAAATAGACTTAAAGCGTAATAAGAAAGAAAGAGAGAGAGAGAGAGAGAGAGAGAGAGAGAGCAAAAGAGATGAAGCAAAATAGAATTTAATAATATTCAAGAATTTATGTTATTTTGAATATTTAAATTTTCTTCTTGTTGTTATTGCTGTTATTTTTGTTGTTCATCCACGATTTGAAGATCGCGATTTCTTGTGTTTTATTTGAATTCATAGAATTTGTATATTTATGAAATTATATAATCGCAGCTATTGGGAAAAAATATGAAGTAATTTAGTAAACAACACAATTTGCAAAATTAAAGAATTTCAGAAATAATCGCGTATTTTCAATGCTGTTCGTATAATACAAAAAAAAATGGATTAAAAAATAAACACAATCTAATAATTATGAAATAAAAAATCTTAAAAAGTGATTATGTGGTAAGATTAAGTTAATTGGTTTATAATCAACAAATATTTAATTATTATTTTTTAGTTCACTAATTACAATTTTTACACAATTGATTGGGGAAGTAGGTATACAATATTTTATTTAGTTCAAAAACTAATCTCAATAGTTTATTTGTACTGCGTGAAAGGCCAAAAAAATATACATACATTAATCAAACAAAACGTGATCCTAATTTTACACATAACATTTTGTTTTAAAACGAAGGTCTAATGAAAAGAGGAGAAAGTGTCTTTTGTTTTAATGATTTATTGTTGTTTGTCATAAAACAACCCTTTTTAATAACCCGAAAAAAATTTGTGACCGCATCCGTTATAAAACTCCAACTGTTAGAACCAAACCGCCGGTTTTAAAGGTTTGATAAATGAATTATAAGACAATTGGATCAATCTATGATCCTTGTATATTTTCTTTTTGCAAATACCGAAAATACGCCTCCTTTTTTTCTGTATCTTCCCGCAAATTAAAATTTCCATTATCAGCTGTGATCACCTATAAAGCGATCATGATATTTTTTTTTGTTTTATTTATTGTGAAGATAAATTGTGTTATAAAGGCTGACCACCAAAATGTTATTAATTTATTGCTTTTCTAGATACAATGAATAAAAAAAGATCAAAAAGACCATATGCTGATCGCTTGATCTCGCAGAGGGTTAATAGATCTAACGCCTCTGTTTGGTTGATTAGAATTTGAACAAAAAAAAGTGTGATCGTCATGTTTGGGATCGAATATAATTATAAAAAAAAAGAACTTAAAAAAAATTAATTTGTAAAAACGTCTTACCTTGAAATGGATATCCAGAAAAATATGGTGTCATATTAAGGGTAGATACAGCCATTACGATCACGATCACTTTCTCCAACAAAAATTATAAAGTTATAAAAATATAATAACTTAAATTAGTTTAAAAATAAATTGTCGAATTCACTTTAGAGATCGTTTTAAGATCAATTTCAAATAATTTGTATAATCGTATCACTTGATCACTATTATTTTATCTATCAATCACTATTAATTATTCACAAAATTTAGATAGTAAAAGTAAATTGCAAAAAAACAAAAATAAAACAAAATTGTCTATTTTTAAAACAGTTTAAACCGTTTCTGATGTTTGTCGTAAGAAAGTCGGCACCTTACTAACTCTTGAAGTCGACAGGTTCCTCTTGATCTTACAAGAAAAAAAATACAACTAAGAATAAGAAAAACACAAACAAGAAAGAAAAAAAATCTGACCTGGTACAACGTCAGTCTTCTTCTCTTCTACTCTTTAAAAGTCTAGCAGCAGCAGCAACAAGAAGAGTTTCTTTTTTTTTGTATTGGTAAAAGTTTTGAGACCTTCAATCTTTTTTAAGCTCCGCCTCTCATGGTCCCTCTATATTTCTCTCTTTTTACAAAAAATTATTTTTCGTTCCTCCTTTACTGCAATTTCAATTTGAGTTTTGAATGATCTCACCGCCAGATGGCTATTGGATGTTGAATATTTTTTGGTACACGGTATGAATATGGGTGTTTCTGTTTTCTTATTTACAATAACAATATATTTTTCTCGTGATATTATTTTTTATGCTTTGCAGAAGCGAATGGAATCTGGAAAAATCGATTTTCAAAAATGATGCGATCGTTTGAAAATTTATTATTTCTATTGTCCAAAATTGGTAACGTTCCGATTTTCTATTATTGTATTTTATTTTTAGGCAATTAGTTTAATAATTGATCATAATGGAATTTTTGTGTTGTGTCATGAATAATTTCAGGGTATAAACAGAAACAGTTTTTCTTGTAAATTTTAGTTAAGGCGCCACCAGAAGAAAATCAATTTTCATCATTATTTTAATGAGATCATTTTTAGAATTTTTATTCTTCTGCTTATACGTCCTATAATTTTATTTTACCGTATTTTGACACATATAAAAATAATGTTCTTATAAAATATGAAATTTCATCAAAATGTTAAATCCAAAAAAATCAATTCTTAGCAAGAGAATCATGTTGATTGTTGGCCCTTTTATAAATTACGTATATGGAAACGTGACAATTCATATGACCTGTCTGCTTCCATGAAGTTGATAAATATCGAAGATGATAAAATAACCAATTATAATTACTAAAAGTGTAGACGAAAAATAATTGGATTTTTTCATTTTATTTTTGAAAATGGTTTAGTAACGTAATGTCCCTAATTGGAATGTTCAATTTTAAACAGAACATTTATTGAGAATTTAAATTCTATTAAAAAAAAAAATTCATAAAAATAAATTTCATAAGAAAATTTTATCTATGCCCAGCTCACAATTTTTAGAGACGCCAAAGAACATAAAAAATCCGAATTTTTTCACAATTTTCTATTTTAAAATGCGAATAAAATTCAATTCTGAGAAAATTTTTACACCGAAATATTTAACCGTATTTGATGTATATTTTTTTCATACAATTTTATTTTTGTTTTATAATCAATTATTTTTCCTAGATTTTCTATATAAATTTTCATGTCAAAACAAAAATATTAAATTTACGATCATTATTTGTTATGGACATATAAATGAAATTCCATTGTAAAATTTTGACGAATTTACTTTTCTAAAATAGATGACAAGAAAAAACCCAATTCAATTCAATTCAATTAAATTAGGATTATTTCTTCTTTTTTTTTTTTTTTTGTAATAATAAAATTGAATTCATTTTTATCACGAAAATAAAATTTTACAATAACCCGGAATTTTAATTTTATATTTAATTCATATGCAATTAGTTTTATGTATATGCAACCAACCATATCGAATTTTGTGTTTTAATGTGAATTGTAATTTTTTTTTGTGCAAAAATATAATTAACACAAAAATATAAACTAAAATATATAAACCTGTCATTCAGCTGCATCTTGTGTTTTTTTTTTTTTAATTTTTGGTTTTTAGACTAAGGACTAAACGTTGCTTTAAAATGAAAATCAAGACTTAGTAATTTATTCTATACATTTTTAATATTTTGGTCATACGTATGAATATTCTGAAGGCAAAAATATTTCAAATTAGGTTCTTTTACCCTCAGGATTTGAAGATATAGAAACGCAAAATAAAGAAAAAATTTCTACAAGATTACAAAAAAAAAATAAAAAATTTAATGTAACAAATCCAATTCAACAGAATTAGTTTATACAAAGACACGAAAAAAAAATATGCCATTTCATTCTTTGTTAAACAATGATAACCATGTCATTTGAACATTTATTTTATCTTCGGATGGTGTTGATTGCTTCTGTTCTGATACATTATTGTCATACCCTAAAGGGTTTTCATCATCTTCTTCTTCGACATTTTTTACTTTGTTTTTTTATTTTTTAATATTAAAATCTGTTATGAGAAAATTCATCATTACAATGTAATATTAGATTGAATTCCATTCTGTTTCTGTTCTGTGGGAAATTAATATTTATATGTGTCGCACTTTGATTCATTTCAATTGTTTTTAAATTTAGTCAAAGAATGAACGTACAAAATGAAAATTTAGAACACAAAAAAATTGGTTATCCCGCATTTTACTTTTTATAAAAAAATTTCTCAAGCGAAAAATTTATATAAAACGGTGCACAGGTTTTATATGATTTTCTAGATGATTAGAGTCTAATGTTGAAGTTAATCTCTATTGAAATTGATTTCATGTGAAATGCAACTTAATGAACCAATCTAAACATAAAATAAATTAAATCCCATCAATCCTTTATATTCATCTGGTGAAGTCAAATACATAAATTTAGTTCAGATCTTCATAATGTCCTTGCCATTGGCCAAAAAAAAAAAAAAACAACATATAAATCCTTCATTATCATTCTTTAAGAACAGACCCCACCATATGTTGATCGTACTGTCTCTTTTTTTTTTTTTGGAGAAAAATAAAAAAAAAATTAAATACAATTAATAACTCACAGTTTTTTTTTCTTCTTCTTCTTCTTCTTCTTCTTCATCTTCTTAATAATAAACGAAAAACAACAACAACATTTCTTTTCTTTCTTTTCGTTTTTTTTTTTTTGGTAATAATTCATATTTTTTTTAAGACGAAACATTCCAGCAAATTATCTTCCTTAAGAAAATTAAAGAAAAAAAGATGTAGAGGAAAAAGAATAAGAAGAAGAAGAAGAAAAAGTTGGAAGAATATCAGTGAAGAAGAGTGAAAAAAAAAACGAAAAAAGTTCAACCAAATTTCTTTCTCTTCAAGAATTATGGTTAAGACAGGACTTTGGTGTGTGAAATAAACAAAACAAAACTAAAAAAAAAAAAACAGAAAGAAAAAAAAAATGTAATAATGCTTTAAAAGGTTCCGCTTATTTAAAAACAAATGACTCTTAGATAGCCTTAATCTCTCTCTCTCTCTCTATATCTCTCTTTCTATCTATCTCTGAATCTCTCTGTTCGTCTTCGTATCTCTTTGAAAAACTTTAAATTGGGAATACATACCAAATACGGAAAGAATAAAAGTCAGAAGAAGAATACGAGAACTAAAAAGATGAACTAAAAAAAACAGAAAACTTCTCAAGCATTTTGATGAAAAGTAAAGCATTTTTTTTTCACCTTTTAGGATGTTTTTCCTTCTGATAAATTTTCTAAATACTTTTAACCATAAAAATATACATTTATATAAATGGATGACTATAAGGCACGGTCTATTAGTCCTTAGCAGACCTTTAGACTCCTTCTGGGTGGCCGGCATTCTACAAAGGGATTCCCATTTCTATTCATTCCAATTTTTTTTTTTATTTTCTTTCAAATATAGAGAGAAGAAAAAAAAGAAGAATTAAAACGATTAATAAAAATATAAGAAAAATAGAGAAACATTCTGAAAGAGAGAGAGAGAGAGAGAAATAAAAATAAGAGAGAATTTTAGATGCTGTAACTCCACACTGTATCTTTTTTTTTTTTGGAATTTTGTTTTGTTTATGAGCGCGCGGGTTATTTTGTTTTTGTTTTATTTTTTTTTTTCTTCACTCTTTGTAAATTTTAAAGATTATTTAAATTAATTAATTGTGCGGTCAGTTTGCGTCTTATAGATAAGACATTAGGGGGTCCTATTTTATATTTATATAAATTTAAACAGAATTTCTATAAGACAAATGAAACTTTGAGAATTTGGTTTGTTTGTTTTGCTTTTGTTTTTGTTCTTAAAAAATTTCATAATTGATTAAAAATGATTAAAAAAAAAGAAAAAACCAAGAAAATTTTATGAATTTAAGAAACAGAAAATATTTGCTCATTCTCCTTTCACTTTATCTAAATACAAAAACAATTGGGTGAAGAAAATTTATTTGAAAGTCAAATGGAACTTCTGAACAGCTTCTATATTTTAATATTTAATATTTTCATCTTATATTTTCCAAAAACAAAAAAAAAAACAATAAAAAATTGATTACAAAATATCGACTTGATTCTATAGAAAAATATTTTTTTTATGATTTTGATAAATTTTTCATTAATTTTTACAGAAAATTATAAATTCGTTATTGAAATGTAAAGTCATGGGTAAGTGACATTTTTACTTGACTCTTTTCATTTTTACTCTTTAGTATGATGACGTCATGACATAATAAAATATATTTATATAAAAAAATAATCAGTAAATTTTTATTTTGTTAATTAGAAATTTATAATGAATTCATCATGCACTTAATAAAATTAATCATCAAAATATAAATTATGCATAAAATAATAATAATAAATTTTTTTCTCATTAAAAAATGGGGAAAACAACGCAGTTTATGGCTAAATGCAAAAAAATAAATTAATACAAGTTAAGAAAAATGTATTGAATGAAATCGTAAAAGAAAAAAAAAGTACGAAACGTTGAAAATGAGAAATCAATTAAAATTTTAATCTAAGAAATTTGTTCCGTTTAGTCATATAAAGGCAATCTTATATTTTCTTTGAATTAATAAGTATAAAAATTGTAAATATCAACAAGTTACATCATATTTGAATATTTTTCTTGATTGACGATAAAAACTAAAATTGATAAAAAATCGTCATAAATTTTTAATGCGAATAAAAAAAAAAAATATTATTATAAAAATTTTTCACACCTCACACGTTGACCTAAACGGAATTCCCAAATTAAATATAATATATACCATTTCTTAACCATAACTGAATACAAGCCACACATGCAATGTGCCCATCATGATCATATCAGTCAATGTAACAGACAAGACAGAACAGTAGAGCTGTCAGTCAAAGTGTTAACTTTTTTTCTTGTAGATTCTCTTTCATTTCTTATTTTATTTTTTACTCTTTTGAAGAAATATCTTAATTCAACAACTTTTTCTTCAATATCACTTATGTGTGTGTATGTATGTGTGTGTGTGTGTATGGCTGCCTTTAATAACTATAAGATCCAAGAAAATCGGATAAGGCAAGATAATAGATGAACGACAGACAAAACAACCGCCCCCACACACAAAGTGTTTCTTTATTATAATTTTTTTTTTTTGAGTGATTGGTCAGTGAGGAATTAAAAATTGTTCCGGAACAGATTGAGTTCTTTTTTTTTCTTGTTTGATTTAAAATAAAAAATAAAAAAACAGAATGTTTAAAAGACGCATTCCTTGGAGAATAATTTTATAAAGATTTTATGCCTTCTTGTCTTATTTTTCCATCTTTTTCACAACGTTCATAAAATTTTATAATTTTTATGGTATCTCCTTACAACAGTAATAGAGAAGGACTCTTTTGTACCTCAGAGAATATTATGAAGATGTCCTTAAAATAATTCATGGAATTTTCTTATACAGTGAACGTATAATAATTAGGGAGACAAACATTTTTTTTTGTCTGTCTTTCTTGTAGATAATTTTTGTAAATTGTTTTACCATATTTAAGATTTTTCATTTTTTTAAGTTTTTGAATGGGTTTTCACTGAACTCATTTAAAAAAGAGAAAATTAGAGGAGGTGTGGAAAAAAAGAAAAGTTGTGAACTCTTTCTGATGTCTACAAAGTTTTTGTTTTTTTTTTATTGGAATATCAATTGAAATGTTTTTCTGAAAATTGGAATATGAAAACACAACTTTCTATTATTTTGCTTTTACTTCTTCTTCTTCTTCTTCGTACGACATAAAAATCGAGAGAAAATTGGATTGTCGAAAATATTGTGTTTGTGACATATTGAAATGTGTTATTTGAATCTGAATTCCATATGTTTTAGAAAATGTATCCCAAAACCCTCATACTGTATTGTATTTTATTGAGGAATAGAGAATAAATGTCAGGGTTGTAGTTAGTTAATGTTTCTCCTGCTGAACTGCATTAATCTGTATGTAACATAGAAAAATGTTTTTTGATGTTCTTTTGTCAACATAAAATTTATTTCCTTTTGTTTGAAGTTATAATTTTTTTTTCTTGACTATACAAAAATTCACAATTCGCCCCTGTGAAAATCCCTAATGGAAGGGAAAATATCTAACGTTAAATGCAATGTCAATGCTAAAGTCTGTTAGTTAATTTAACCTTCAATGTTAAAACCCAAAAAGAAGTAGTTATCTGTAATTTACAATGATTCCATGTACCTTTTTTTTTTTCTTGTTTTTTTTTGTTTCGTCAATAACCTTCTAGTGAACTGTTAAATAAAAGTTCTATTAAGTTTCCATCATGGTACATATAATGAAATTTCCTTTTCTAAAAGATCTTTTCCTCTATATAAATGTTTATAGTTTTATTTCTTTATTGACTTCACTTCTGTTTTCCAATGAAAACGTTAACAAAAAAAAAATAAATATCTTTCCTTTAGCGCAGAAGAATTTTTTTCTTTCTTCATTTTTTATTTTATGGTTTATGACAGAATAAGAGATTTTTATGAGATTTACTTAAATTGAATGTAATAAACAAATAATAATATTCTTGTATCTTTGTCTCATTTAACTTATTCCATTTCTTGTCATTATTAATTCTATTTTTTTTTTCTTTCTGGTATTTTTGATCTTTTAGCAAATTCATGATAAGAGTTGAGAAAGATTTCAGGTAATATTAAGTTTAAAATATAAAAATCTTACATTTAACAGAAGGACAAAAAAAAAACACAGTAGAATAATAATGGTCTAAAAATTATAATGAATTATGTGAGACGATACTTTATAAAGTTTATCGTTTTTTCTCTCCAAAAAAAACCCAATGATGATTGGCCATCATAAAATAATATAATTGACTTATCATAAAATATTTTATTATCTCGCGTGATTTTATTTTAAGTAAATAATAATTTTGGTACATAATAAACTAAATTTACTTTCAATCTTTATGATTATTATGATTATTAGGGACTTTTTTATGTATTCAGATTTTTTGTACTTTTTCTTTTTTTATTATCGCGGTTTTGTGGTTTATCTTTTACAATAAATAATAAATTATATAACCGATCAGCCATATATAAAAGGAAATAAGCTTCTGTGCAAATATTAAATTATGACTCCTCTGAGTGATGTGATTGAATGATATTGAGGAGAGTCTCTTTATTACCTAACTTTATTATTTATAATATTGATTTGAAAGTGTCATTTTTTTTTCCTTCATTCCAGACAGCTAATTTAAATTGATGAGATTTATTCTGTGGTTTCAAATATATACGTTGGAAGTAACGTCTTATGACCGTTTCAATTTTATAAATAATAAATAAATTTAAATTGATGAATTCATTATTTTGTATTAATATTTTTTAGTATTTTTGTTTTTTTGCTGCTTCTTTAAGAAACATCAATTTTTTTATGATAAATCATCAAAATAATAAAAAATTCTATCAAAATATAAGAAAAAAAAAATAATTGAAACAAGGAAAAAAAAGTATTTTTAATTTATCTTTGTGAATAATTTTTTCATTTGTATGAAAAGAAAATGATTCAATTTAATTTATGATCGTAATTGTTATAAATCTTCTCTTTTCACATTAAATTTTTTTTAATAGGAATCTTGAAATTGAGTTGTTTTGTTGTGTGTGTGTGTTTAAACTTCTTCAGTTATAGATAGTTAATATACTTGAAAATTAAATGGTTACGATTGTAAAAAAAGAATTCTGTATGGTCATTTACTACGCACTAAAATCCTAGACAACTTCAAGCTACAAATAAATCCAAACATTCATTTTTTTTTCTTTGTGAACAACTTGCTAATAATTTTTTTTCAATAGAAACTTCATAATCTTCATAATATTGTAATCTATCTTCACTTTAAAAAATCTTAAGAACACCCAAGAATCTAAATAATTTCATCCTGCGTGTTATAAAAGTTCCAACAGCGAAGAGAGAACGAGAAACTTCAACGTCAACTACCTTCCTAACCGATGATCCTTGACATCAATTCAATATAACTTATTTATTTATTGTTATAAAATTCTTCTAAGATTCTTAGACTCTTAGACGTCAATAATAGACATAAAAAGTCAATAGTAAATTCATCATTTTATATATTTTCTAGCTACTGACTTACACAAAACGTATCTAAAGTACAACAATAACAAAAACAACAACAACAACAATAAAAGCGTAAAGTTCTTTTGATAAAATAATATACAAAATAATAATGAAAAAAAAACAGCATACAGTAACAACAACAAGAACAACAACAATAAAAAAAAAACTCAAGTCTCATGTAAGTGTCAATGTTCAGTACTTCAATAAAAATTTATATAAAGAATATATGGTCAGTAGTCAAATGTTGTCTATCAAAGTGAATGATTACATATCCCCAAGGATTTTTATAGATATATATTGTGATGTACGTGTATAGGTGACTAAAGGTTCTATAAGATCAATTCACACGATATTTTTGCTGTTCTGTTTTTTACTAAAAAAAAATTTTTTTTTTTACTGTAAATTCTTTGTTATGAAAATATACATTCAAAAGATATAACTTTGTGATGTATTGCAAATCAATAGTCTCAATTATATATTTTTTTTTTTTTTGGCTTAAAATAAAATCTTTCAAATTGTTCTTAAAGATCACCCGCATGTTAACAGAAAGCAAATAAATACTTTCGCAATTTATTCCATTAACAAAAATCCTTCTTCATATTCTTATCTTGCCTTTTCTTCTTTCGTGCTTTTTTTTTTTTTTTTACTTAATTTTATAATTAATTTACTCGTTTGTTAAAAGATATGTCGATTTTCTGACACCTTTTGAACATTTAATTATATGAGTGTATAAATTCTGCACTTAATTATACTTACGAGCCCTCTCTCTCTCTATCTCTCTCTTTTTTATTCTCACCGCAATTTTATTACTCACTATAAAGAATACTCCCATGGATTTAATTTTTCTGAATAAAAAAAATATGGATTTTCAATAAAACTAAATTTTAAGAACAAATATTGTTAATTTTTCACCCATTTAAAAAATATTTGCAGTTACAATATACTTTGGAAGTTCTTTAATATTATTTTTAGTTCTGGGAGGCATTTTAAGTTGAGTCTTTGGGTCGGAAGTGGAGTTTTTAGTTTAAAACAAAATTTACTATTTGAAACACTTTTTTTTTTGTTAGAGAAATTTACATGAATTATTTTTAGATTTTTTTAAACGAGAATTAATTAAATAAAATTATCATCAATAACCCTAAAATTTCATAATTTCAATAATGCTATCAGAGACGGGAGTTAACTTTTATTGATGAACTTTCTTTTAAGTTTTAAAAGTGACTAAGATATCTCTTCATATCTCTATATCATCCATGGTTTATTCCCAATAAATATATATGTACTCACAAAACATCAAGGATGATATATTCTTCAAATATATATATTTCGATATAATATTCTCATTTTAACGTTAAAACTTGGCGAACAAGAGTTAAAAGGACTTTTTTAAAGTTGTAAATTTGAATATATGTGTTAGTTTGGTATGTTTCAACGAAACGAAAGAAAAAAAAAACATCAAAGAAAGCGCTTAAAGTCATTAGCTTTTTCTTCTTTCCTTTTATTTTCTTTTTTGTATTTAAAGAAAAAATAATATTGTTAACGTAAAGACGATTGAGAGACGATGTGTATTAAATTCATATGTTCAAACATTCTGTAATCTGTAACTACATCTTTTATGACGTGTGTTTAAGTAAGATACACACACACACAATGTGTATCTTAAAGTACATACACACACACTTATGAAAATGTTCTTTATCACAATTTAATTTTCGAAAGGTGCGGAAAATGAAAATTATTCACAGTTATGTGAACATCCTTGCGATGTTCATGATGATGATGAACTCATAAAATCTTATTATTCCATTTGAAAATTCAATCATTTCACGTTGATAATTTTCTTTTATCTTATTCTGTTTTTCATTTTTAACATTTTCAGTTTTTTTTTTTCACAAGAAGCGGAAGTAAAATTTGTTTCAAAAAAAAAAATGTACAAACAGAAAACTAAAAAAAAAACCCTTGAGGGCAGATCCATTCACGTATAGAAAATATGAATGTAGCAAAAAAGAAAACAACAACAACCATTGATTGGATGATCGAGACAAGATGTCTATAGAGTTAAAGTTTAGTATTTTTTCAGTCATCAGGATCGTTAAATTAAAAATTCATACATTTTAAAATCGATCAATTATGTGAAATACAAAATTTTTATAGAACAGCATACGGCGCTCCAGGGATACTTAATTTATATTGTGTTAAAATATCGACTGGATACCGCAACTTTTTGTTATTGTGATTTTTTTTATATGTTGTTTTTTTTTTGCGGTCTCATTTATGAACAATCTTTAAAGTGCCGATTTAATGTCATAATTTTTGTACATATAATATTCAATGTCCCACCCAATTTGGTTTCTTTCTTTTTTTTTTTTCCTGTTATTCTTTTTTTTTATTTGAAAGAAAAAAAAATCAATAATCAAAATGTCACCCAATGACTCAGATCTTTTAATTCTTTAACTTTATACTCACGACAAAACGCGTTTATATATTTTTTTTGTTATTATGCGTTTTGTGCGACGACTCTTTTGAAAGAAAGAACTAAACAATGATTATCAGCAATAAAAAAAAAAAGGGGAAAAGGAAATGATGATGACGACAAAAGAAGATGAATATTGTACCTGTAAAATATGTAATTTATATACAAAAGAAGAAGAACGAATTGAATTGATTCGCACATTTATTATCGAAAAAAAGCTTTCTTTTATTTTACGATTAAATAAAAAAGAAAACTGTTCATCGTATTCTTTTATAATCTTCTGTCTTTATCTTTTTTCATAAGACATTTTATTCTTTCTTGATCATTTGCCATCTCATTTTTGACAGTTCCGTATATGTATAATTTTATTTTTATAAATAAAATTTTTGTATTCTCATCTTCTTCAGACAATCCTCCGCAGTATATAAAAAAAATTCATGTTAAATAGTCAATTGATTTGGCGTGTGACTTGACCATTAGTAAACTGTCAATATTTAGACCAACTAGTAACTATATACAAACACATATACGCACCTTCTATAAATTAAAGGAAAAATTGGGAATTCACATATAATTATACCAACGTTTCTCGTATGGTTTAATATCTCCTTTTCTAATAACCTTTAAAACAGGTAAAATTGAGGATTATATTTCTGATGAAGACCATATTGTATATTTCATGTAAGTCGAATAAATAAAATGATCTCTTATAAAAAAAAAATAAAAAAAGCCGCGATTATTATAAGCTGATGGAATCCTCACAGAAGAAAAAAAAACACAACAACCGCACGTGAAGCTTGATTAATTGAGTAAATATTTTTATTTGATTGCGGTTTTTTGTATTTCAGTGGTTTTAGTTTTTTGTTGTTGTTGTTGTTGTTCTTGTTATTGTTGCTGTTGTAAAGTTAATTTCTATTAAATTGGGGAGGAAGACCGCAATAAGGAATTTTTTTTTGTTAATCAAAATAATCATGTCGCGCGTGTTTAAGCTGTAGAAACACAAACACAAAAATTCTTCAACATTTTGGAATTTTATAATTTTAATCTTTTACCTAACATCTAACAAGAAATATCTCTTCTAAAACTTGTAAAGAAAGTCAATGATTTTGCACCACTTAACATTTGCTACTTAGTTGGCTACTTAGAAATTTTTTATTTTTCGTTTACTGAATGACTAAAAAATTAAAATTTTAATTTGTTGCCTATCGATAACTAACCCATTTATATTTATGAAGTTGAATAGATAAATGTGACAATTTCTTCAAAACTTCCATATAACAAAAAAAATTCCGAACATCTTTAAAGAACTCTCACGGCATTTAGTTAATATAAAATATTCTGTGTGGAGAGAGGCGCCATATAGATAAATTTTTGATTATGTTAATTTGTGTGTGTGTGTATTTTTTTTTTCTTCTTATTATTATTTTTGTTTTATTTATAAAACATAAATTTCAATTATTACAAAATAAATTATTGTCTTATGTAAAAAATAATAATGTTATTGGGTGTGACAATATCACGAATAAATAGTTAAAATTTTCACTTATGCTTTACTTCAATTTAATTTTGAATTTATTCTAATGTTGACATTATAACTTAACCTTACAGACACACACACACACATATATAACAACCTTGAACGGGAATAAAAAAATAAAACAAAATCAATTATTCAACAAAAATGAAAAAAAACTTTTTTTTTTGCAAATCTCTTCAAAAATAGCAAACCACAAAAATTGAGAATTCAAATAAAAAAAAAATTGAAATCAGTTTAAAATTATTTAAATCTCTTTGAAAATAAATTTCAATTTAATACTTTTTTTTATTTATAGACAGAAAAAAAAACGGCACCTGGCTTCACTGGACCCATCCTTTATATTTCCCACATATATATAAAATGTGACTCCAACAAATGAAAAGAGAAAAAAAAAATAAAACTCCTCCACCTAATGAAAATTTTATAGATAGACCCGATACAACTACAACAACAAAAATACAATCTTTTGTATTATTAACTATTAACATCAAAATTTATAAGCATTTTATCAGTCTTCAATCAAAAGCCGCATCACACTACGTGGTCCATCTTTTGATCTTAAAGCGCATGGTTGTCCAAATTTTATTTTATTTCTCTTACAATTTTTTGTAAAACTTAAAAACAAATTTAAGGAAAAAAAGTATTTTTATGTTCATTTTTAGTAACGACATACACACGAGATTAATATCTACAGTTAACACATCCCTGAATATCATATATAATAATTTTTCTTTCTTGTTTTCTTTTTTCTAAGTTGAAGACTTTTTTTTTTCTTTTCTTTTTGAGGCAGCATTAAAAATTTCATTTGCCCAATCAGTTAGTTCCGCCCATACTGATTCCATTATTAATTAATAATACAAATATTATAATAATAATAATAATAATAATAATAAAAATAATAACATCTAAGAAAATCTAAGACTCAAAGAGAAGAAGAAGAAAAAGAAGGAAACTAAAAAATCTTCAATGTATGTATTTGACATTTATTGATTAGGTAAATTATGTTGATCGGTTTGAACTGGGGGGACCTTCTCTCTTTTATTTTAATATTTTAATAGAAAGAAGAAGAAGAAGAAATAGCAACAATATAAAATTTTGTGTAATTAAAACATAGTTAAGGTCGGAACAAGATAAATTAACGCGGAGATTGATATCAAAAAGGTGAATAAATTAGTCTTTATGTTTTTTTGTTATTATTTTGTGTATTAATAAGCACAGTTTGTAGAGACGTCGTGTTTCGCGATGTTGGAGCTCTGTTTTAATTTTTTTTTTTCATCTTATGCCGCGTATTTTTAACAATCAAAATTAATACAAATTTTAAAGAATGTCGCCCACATTGTTTGTGGTGGTCTTCTTGTGTAAATTTATCTTGTATTTCAATCGTATTTAACACGTTTTCGGTTTAAACAAGAAAATTTTGCAATTAACAAAATTATAGAAACTTCATGAGAATAAAAATAAGGGTTAAAACCATTCAACCACAAAACATTTAATTCTTAAGTTAAAACAAAAAAAAAGAAAAATGTTTTACGAGGAATTTTCACCAATAAAGAAATTCCATTCGTTTTTTTTTTTGTTTCAACTGAACGGAAAAAAAAATGTAATCGGATACAAGAAAAAAAATGTTACTCTAATATACGATATTTCCGATATTGGAAATTCTTCCAAATTTTTCAACCATATCCCTTTTGACAACCAACAAAATATCTTAATTTAAATTTCAAGCAATAAAATACTTAAAATAAAACAACAACAACAACAACAACAAAAAAAAGTGATTTGAACAAACATAGCAATGTAACAACAACAACAACAAATAGTATAAGAAAAATCAACAATGAACCTTTATTTTTTTTGTTTTGTTTTTGTTTTTGATTCAATTTCAATTAGAAACAAAAAATTTTATCTGTGACAAAATAGAAAGAAAAAAAGTTTCCATGGAGATAATCACGCGTGTCAAAGAATAGAAATTTCTCAAAAACAAAAAAAAAAAAAAAAAAAACAGGAATATTATAAGAAAAAGAAATCAAAAGAGACAGGGTAATGTATTTGATTGAAGATTTCCCATGATTTGTGTACTCGTCCATTTTTATTGATGTTGTTGTGGTTGTTGTTGCTATTGTTGCTGTTGTTGTTGTTGCTATTGTTGTTGTTAAATTAATGTGTTAATTTTTTCCAATTAAATTATATATTTATATTCAAAGTTTAATGTTTTCACTTAATATAAAATAAATGTATATTGTGAATTTATTGAATTTTCTCTATAGGTATGGGAAAATGTACAAATTTTCTAATATTTGAAAATAAATGAAATTATAAAATTGAAATGTCAGAATAAATGAACAAAATAATGAAGAATCAAAGAACACAAAAAAAAAAATTATGACGCGTTTCAAATTTTATTCTTGTGTTTGTTTTTTTTTTCCTTTTTTTGTTTTAAATTTTAAATCGATTTTGACAGACTACTTTGACATTTTTCTTCTCTCTTCTTTTTAATTTAATATTTTTACTTAAAAAACCACAAAACAAATAAATGAAGAAGAAAATAAAAATGAGTACCTTTTCAATTATATTTTGTTTCCATATTTAATTTGCCTCATTTTAAAGAAAAAATAAAACTTCTTTTCAATAAAGATTAAATTGCTTCATTTTCATAATTGGTTTTAACAAATTTTTTATTCTGCGGGCATAAATCTGGGCCTGACTCTTATTTTCCAGGTAAATTTAAAAATCTATATAAAAATAACTTAATTTAACCTTTTAATGTTTCATTGGGGGTGATGAAAATGGATGAATGAATGAATGAAAAAAAAAATGGTAACATTAAATGAAAAACAAATTTAGAATTTTCACAAAAAAAAAAGAAAACGAATTTATTTTCTTTGATTAAATTTTTATAAAATATAGAACAAAGTATTTCAATGTAGGAATTGAATGTCATGACAACATAATCAGCATCATAATCGTTATTGATGGTTCACCCCTCACTCTCAATATTGTAATTCACAATTTCTTTTCAATTTTTCAATTTTCATTTTATTACAGTGAAATTTTATTGTACTTTTTTTTCTTCTTCTTCTGTGAAACCAAAGAGATGGAATATTCAGTTTAAAATTCCTGTGAATGCAACATTCTAGTAGATAGAGATTGTATATAAAATAACTAATCTTTTATCTAGACAAGAAAATTCCATTCCAGTGACCCATAATTAATAATTATTATTATGAATTTAACTTATATATAAAATCTACACAAATTGTAAAATACCATTCTTAGAAGTATGTTGATGACGTTGAAATTTTATTAGAAATATGTTTTACAACAAAAACTAAATGCTACGTTTGCGTTCACTTTGAGTTTAAATTAAAAAAAAAAGTAATTCTTCTGAAATTCTTCATAAAAATCACCGCGCAAAAATCACAAATTTTATTTGAAATTTTGTTGCTTTAGAAAAATATTAATTAAATTTTAATATTACTCAGGTAATGAAAATTTTAACACAATCAATACATAAATACATTAAAGTAGATATCGATTGTATATATCATTATCATCAAAGTCATTAAATTTTTTTGTAAATGTTGATTGGATTGAGAGAAATCTAATAAAAATCTCGTTTAAGGAAATAAAAGAAAAAATATGTATAAAGAATTAAAGACATAAAAAAAATATTCCTTTAGAGTTTAGACTGTACAAAATTTATTTTTTTCTTTCCCCCTTTTAACATTTCTAGTATCGTTTATTTCTTGATCTTTTTAACGATTTAATACTTTTATCGCATCATGATTTGATTTGGATGCAATTTTGTTGATTTATAAAGAATTGAAGACTGATCATTCTCATGATGAATGAACGAAACTATTGTTAAAAATTAAATGCAATATTTTCTTTGCCTAAAGGAAAAAAAAGTGTAAAATATTCATCGTGCTGTAAATGTAATTGTACAAATATTGTCGTTTACAAATGCGGTATTGAGGAATAGTTTCTGTAGGAATTCAGCACAATTCTTTTGATTCCTAAATTTCTAAGATTTTCGATGATTAAATAAAATATAATAAATCAAATAAAATCAGAATTAAAATAATTTATTCTCATATAAATAAATTGTACAATTTTACATACGCTTGCTCTTAATATCTTGCTTTCGTTGAAATATTTTGATTTATATAATATTTTTAGGAAATTCATTCAATATGTACTTACATTTTTAGGGTCAACTTTCACGTATGCTTTTGGGGTTGTTTGGACTAACTTTTAAAAATCATAAAAATTTGGTATTTTTTATGAGGAGATAAAAACAAATTCCATAAATTTAATGAAGAAGAATACTCAAAAATATGGGACCACAAAATGTATACTCATGGCCAATTGATTTAAGGTATTTATGAATCATCCCAAAGTGTTGTTATATAATAATTCCCACAAATGTCATTCCATTCATCAATATTGCAAAAAAAAAAAAATAAGTCGCTTACCTTTAAAGTAAATAGTCGAAGTAGCATTACAATAAGATTTCACTAATTAGCATTTAAATAGGAAAATATATTAATTATTTACATATAGATTATTTTTAAAGAACCATTTAATAATTATTTTTTATTACAAATAATTTTATATTGTGATTATATTATTAATCATAAATATAAAATTACTTTATTGTGTTGGGTTGCATAATATAAATCGTTGTTGTAATTGGATTAACATGATACAAATTATAATTATTATAAACATGTCACTGCTATAACTAAACTTTATAAAATGTATGGATAACAAATAAACAATTAATAGAATCCGGTACCTGTCCGATACCTGTCTGAGAAGAAATTTATAGTAACTCTTATGGGTTTTATTTACTTTCAATATTATTCTGAGTTATTTTAACTTATTTTGAGGAATATTAGAAAATTATACGAATCATATCAAAAGTTCATATAAATTAAATGCATGAGATGAAGAAGATCTCAATTAACGAAAAACTAGGAATGTTATAATCTTCTACAATTAAGGTTTAAATTCATACAAAATATTTTAATCTATTTCCGTTAATATATTATCATACTTTGAATATTATGAATTTATAATCCTCCTGGAATCCAGGTAATGGACAACATGAAATATGTAATTATAATTTAACAATATTCAACGTTAATTATTTATAATACAAGAATCGTGTTATTTATAAACAATAAGACGAAATTTACGATCAATTCAAATATATTTTTATACAAATCTATTAATGTGTTCTTGATTTTCTATATTAAAAGTTAAACATTAGATGTAAATAAATATAACAAAATATATACATTAAACCAATATGTATTAATGTATATTTAATTTAATTTTCTGAAGGACGGAATTAAATTTGTTTTCAATTTGTATAGAAAAAAACAAAAAAAAAAAGAAAAGAAAAAACTGTAGATTTAATTTTTACTTTAAAATTAAATATTGAAATAATCTATAAGAAAAGCGTGCGCAATTAACACAGGTAGTGAGAGAGAGAAAAGAAATGATTGTATTGCTCCAATAACGGAGATCACAATTAATATGGATCGTGCGATAAATATCTAATTCCGTGCAATTCCTCATATGCATTATTTTAATCATTATTATTTTATGTGTGTGTAACGTGAAAACGACCTTAGGATCTAATTAATATTTTAGATAATTATTTATACGTTGAAATCTCTGTAAAAGGGATTCATGATGTGCGAAAAAGACCAACAAATAAAGCTGTTAATAAAAAGCTTTTATATTATGCGGGAACAATTATTTTATCAAAAAGGACTCTGTAAATTCAACAACTGTTGAGAGGTATCACTTCTTTTTTTTTTTTTTTTGGGTTGAATTTTATAAACTTTCAACTTTATGGTATAAATTTAATAATGTATATAATAAAAACATTTGAAAACTTAACACTCTCATACCCTTATAAAAAATTGTACAAACAAAAATCTCTACGTCACATTTTACTGTTATTAAAATACAAACAAAAATAAATTAATCCCTTCAATTTTTTCTATATATGAAATTTTTGTATACAAACAATAAACGTCATCATAAATTTTACCCTCAAATATTATTGAAAATTAGGGCACGATTTATGAAGTGTATCGAAATATAATCTGTGTCTGTATTTGTTTGTGAGGGGGGTTGTATTAAATACCCCTATGCATATATACCCATTTGCCCATCCCATTCATTCCAGCCCCTTTATTATTTTTTATTTCACAATTCGCATGTGTGTGAATGTCGTCATTAAAAATGACATATCATATTTTGATTCCTCTCCATGATTTGGTCATACAGGGATAAAGATGATGGCGTATTTATTGTCATATAGGACAAGAATTCATAAAATTACCGCCGCACGTTAATTCAAAATAAAAATTTATTCAAGAGATTTTTTTTAATAAATAAAGAGAAAAGTCAGATAATAAAAAATGTAGAATGAAAATAAATTTCCCTTTTGTGTCAGTGACACACACACACACAATAAATTTTCAGTGTCAATTTTTCTTTCATTCTTTTTTTCTTTTTCTTTTCAAAAGAAAATCAATAATCCCTACAACAACAACAACAACACAATTTGAGAATGAAGAGAAAAAAATGGGTTATTTTTTATTCTTAAATTCAAGGTTGTGTTTAGTGCCGCAAGGGATCAAGAATATTATATGTATTTTGTATATTTAGGGATTTTTTTTTCTTCAAATCAAATAGCATATAAAATTCCTGTATTTACGTAGGGGTTGAGTCTGTTGTATATATCTGAATACCTAGTTTTCCTCTGTAAAAGAAATGATTTGGAATTTATAGATTTGTGATGTTATTGCGTCTGTTACCGATTGAGGTATTATAGAAGAAAATATTACATAAAATTTTATGTGAAATCGAGTATTATGGTATTAAAGGGTGATTTACTAAATATGGCGTCACATCACGTTTTCGTATTTAATATTACTTTTTCTCGTTTTTGTTTCTTTTTCTTTTCGAAAGTCAATTTGATTTCTTGAAATTCATATATATTTTTTTCCTCTAAATTAATAAACTTATGTGTCTGTATATTCACCATACAGAATATGATCCACAGCACACGACAAAACGAACAAAATTTTTCATAATCAACCTGGTTGACTTAACCATCGATCAAATAAAAAAAAAAGCACAAACAAAATTATTGAAGAAACAAAACCGGTACTCGATTCGGTGCTCTACCGGCACAAAAATAAAATAAATAATATTCAACCATGTGGGAAAAAAAAAATAAAAATCCCGGGTAACCTCAGCCAATCCAATTCAATTCACGATCACCACGATCAAAACGATGATGTTGTGCTGGTGATGGGTATACGATGGTATGGTAAGATGATATGGTAGAATTACTAAAAAAAGGCGTGGCCTGTTCTGGTATTAAACATTTTTATTTTATTTTATTTATATTTATATAAATTTATATTTAAAAAAAAGCACTACGACGTGTGTTAGTATAAATGAGATGACTATAGAAAAATGTCGCATATTTTATTGATAACAGAAAGAGACAAACACAGATTTTAGTGTTAAATAAAATATATTTCTATTTGTGATAATAATTTTTATTATGGTACATACACACACACACACATACATACACATACACACACATTTAAAAGAAATAAATATTAATATGAAATAGGAAATGCAGAAAGACCTCAAGCAAGTTTTGTTATTTCATAAAATATTATTCCAACAACAACATCAAAAAAAAAAATAAGAGGAAAGAAAGAAAAAATAAAAATTGAAAATCAGTTGTTGTTTTTTTTTTGTATTCCGTTTGTGATTATTCAAATGAATCTTTTTAGTTCAGTTGTTTTATTCGTGTTCAACGATCAAAATCACACGATCGTCGTCGTCGCCGCGGCATGAAAGAAATTTATTTAATTTTTATTCAGTTTTTTTTTTGTTTATATTTTTTTTTTCCTTTTTTTTAAAATTAAATTAATAAAAAAACTGTATCATTTGTCTAATTTTAAATAAGTGTAATAAAAAATTAGTGAAATAATAGAATATACAAGTTAACAAAAATAAATAACGCATGCGTTTTAATTGAAATAATTAAACCATTTACGCATGCGTACAAAAAATATATAATAAAGTGCATACAAAATATCGAAGGTTTAGCTGTTCATAAAAGTGACATATTTTTTTTTTGTTCGCTGGACGACTAAATTACTAATAAAAGCGTGATTACAGAGTAACAAAAAAATAGTAGAAGGATTTATGTATATAGATATATTTGGTTGTGTGCTTTGTTCGTTTGCGTGAATTGAATATAACGCGACAAAATAATGCAATTAAGTCATTTAAAATTAATTTTACTTAAACAATTGAATTTAATTAAAAAATGTGCACCTTCTGTAATTTTTTATGTATTTTTTAATTGAATTTTCTTTTTGTGTTTCTTTAGTGGTAGTAGTGGTATTTAATTGTATGTTTTTGATTTTTTGATGTGAAGTGAAAAAAAAAAATTGCTATTGTGAAGTAATAAAAATTAAAACAAAATGGATATGTCCGGGTCAAATTCATTAAATATGCGACCAATATTTGGTGGATATCCTTTTCAAGGTGAACGTACATTTTTTTATTTTTATAGACAAATTTTAACCGTCGGTTGAGTATTCATAAAATAGTAACAGCCCTATATGGATATCTCAGAAAATCTAACGCCATCTATATTATTTGAAGATCCTTTTTATATACAAAAGTTTATAGCGCATCGAATCTCTCAAGGTGTTTACCTGAAAATTGTTGTTCAGAGAATATACCAATTTTTCACGCAACCGCCAGCTGTTTTTAATTTTTGCATTCATACATAAAAAAAGGATGTATTCATTGTTGTTTGAAATCCAGAACGCGACCGGATACTTATTTGTAGCCATTTCGAATTTTAACAATGTTTTATACAATTTCAGGACAAGGCCGTGTTAATCAACTTGGAGGTGTTTTTATAAATGGTCGACCACTTCCTAATCATATCCGATTAAAAATTGTTGAAATGGCAGCGGCTGGAATTCGTCCTTGTGTCATCTCTCGTCAACTTCGTGTATCTCATGGATGTGTATCGAAAATATTGAATCGATACCAGGAGACAGGATCAATTCGTCCCGGCGTTATTGGAGGATCAAAACCGAAGGTAGCTACTCCAGAAATAGAAGCGAGGATTGAGGAACTCAAGAAACAGAATCCGGGTATATTTAGTTGGGAAATTCGTGAAAAACTTATTAAGGTAAAAATTCGATTTCTCCACATTCGAATCTTTTTCTTGATTTGCATCGTGTATTATACCGCCGCGTACTATTCAATTTTTTATGGTCCCAACTTTAACATCAAATCGTAACATTGCAAACGCGATGACGTGGAAATTATCCACGCACAAAAAATCATGTCTTCAGGTGATATTTTGCATCTGATATACGATCGCTTTGATTCGTGATCAGCGACGCCTCGTATATAATAATTGTCGGTAAATAAAATCAAGCTGCTTATTTTTTGGGATTACGATTTGTTTTAAAAAAATTGGTTTTCCTTTAAAATGCATTGCACTTAGCATGAAAAATTAAAATATTTTTATTAAAACTAAAAAAAACGACTATTGTTGATTCTCATAGTTGTAAGAGTTTTTCATTCATAATTGAGAAAATAGTACAATTTATATACTAATACAATTTTTCAAATATTTTTTCTTAAAATATATTTACTATAAGATCGTGTAGATCTTATGCAAGAATATTATTGAATAAAGACATTCTATTGTTTAATGTAAAAAAAAATCAAAAATGTTTTCAAAACAAAAAAAAAACATTTTACAAAATTGATCTGAACTCTCTTATTATTAACCATTAAAAGGCGTTTATTTTTGATTACAATAATTATATTTTGGATTTACGTCCATCCTTCGGTGATTTTCCTTTGGTCCATACGTGTGCCAAAAGTCGCTAGAAGCATGAAGATGATTTTATATATGAGTTTTGCTTTATTATATTTGAGCAAGAAGAAGGTTTGGTTGGAGAGAGTCAGTGAGCCCTGATATAAAGTAACGCCTAATATTAGTAAACATTATAGATAAATACAATATTAAAACTCAATTTTGGAAAATAAAAACATGCTAAAAATAACAAAATAATTTCAATAGATTAAAAATTAAGATAATTCTAAACACATTGAAACTCCACCTACAAACAAGCAAACTCTTTTTCTTGATACCCCATCACAACCCACGCAGCTTAGGTGAATCTTAATTATTTCCATCTATAAAGATTAAATCTTTTTTCAAACGATTCCGCGCTCAGAACAAAATACAAAATCTTAAAAGAGAAAAAGAATAACAAAAAAATAAGAATATCTGCCTTAAAGAGAAAAAAAGTAACAAAAAATTTATAAGAAAGAAAACAAAAGTGATCGCGTGTAGCGGCGTTCAAGCGATCGTATAAAATAAAATGTAAAAAAAATCTATCCACACATGAATGGGTCCCAAACGATACGGCACCTCAGGGAAATTCAAAATAAATTCCATCGATTCAATCGATGATCATGGTCAACACTGTTGAGTCGTTAATAATATATACACACCGATTTGATGTGTTTGTTAAAAAACACAAAAATTGAGAGCGAATTTTAGTAAAATTTGTGGAACGTTAAAATGTATCAAGAGCACGTGCTTTCGTCATCATAATGTCGATCCCATATACATATGTGTATATACAAACACTGATAAATGACGATATCGTTTATTAATTCATTTTTAAAAGCATTCCAAAAAAAATATTTGAAAAAAAAAAATCTATTCTATAACTGGCTGGCTTAGGGTAATTTGATCGCGATCATAAATAACACGATCGGTAAACTGATGAAAGATGAGATCAATGATCGCAGTATGGTCTCTAATTTTTATAATATTATGTAAAGATGAGATGAATATATCTGATAATGATCGATTTGTTAGACGGTCAATGTTTATATTTTGAACTGTATAAAAATCAGTTGGATGCTTAGACAATTGTTTAATTTGATTTTTTGAATGATGAGCGATTACGCAATTGAATTTATGAAAGAAAAATAAAAAAAATATGTGCGAAACGAATTTTTAAGAAAATGGCGGAATTTTGAATTTTTTGTTTCTTACAAGATCAAGGTTTCATTAATTATTTTTCTTTAAAAAAAACTGTAACAATAATTCTTTTATAGGAAGGCATTACTGACCCGCCAAGTGTTTCATCAATTAGTCGTTTGCTACGGGGATCTGAAAGACGTGACGATGATGGGCGAAAGGATTACAGTATACATGGAATACTTGGAGGTAAGCACTCTATGACCCATGTAGCATAAAAAAAATATCAGGAAATATAAAAATCAATCATGTTATAGTCCTTAAAAAAATAAAAAAAATCCTAGTTTCGGATATGAAGGAAGTCAAAAACCCCTGAAATTTCAACAGGAATTAGATATTTCTTTTTTATTTCAGAATATAGCCTTTGGCTGGTTTAATGTTTTGTTTATTGTTATATTCGATACGACCTTCTTAATCTTGTCATTTTATTGCTGCGGTTGTTGCTTTATGTTTTGCTTACTTAGGATTTCGTAATAATAGAAAATTATATATAAATATATTTGTAGACGCCTTATATAACACCCGCCGGGGTTTTTGCTATCCTTTTGCACAATCGGATTAAATAAATGACTTATCGTCGATACGTTATAAATAAACGGATATATATAATGTTGTTGGTTTATTTTACTGCAAAATAGATTTAAATAGTAAATTAGTTCCATAGTGTAGAAGTTCAGAAAAAAGGTCTATTTTATAAAACCGTACCTATTACCATCAAATGTCTTGTCAATCAAACAAAAATCGAACACGAACTAATCAACCGCATAGTAAATAAAATTCCAGTAGCACTTTTACCAATGGTTCATGTCACGGCTACTAATTTTTACCAAAATCGCGAACTCATTTTCGTCATCTATCTTGTTTTTTTTTTATTTATTTATTTTGATTTTTTTTTTCTTGTTGTTATCTTCACTTTTCTTATAAAATGTATATTTTTGTGGTTTATCTGAAGAAGAAGAAAAAAAAAATTTACATATGTAAAACATTTTTCATTTTATGTTAATTTAATTTAAAAAGGAAAAAAAAAGAATAAATATTTAATTTGAATAATAAATAAATAAATGAAAACAGAAGGAGTTTAACATGTATTTTTAATATACAGTGAGGATCAACATTTTTTTTGTTTCTTTCTTCTACTAGTGTGGACACATTCTCGATCAATAAGAATATTTTAATAAATGTTGAAGGTGGCATATACATAAGAAATACAGAACAAGAGAGAAAACAAAAATGTTGTTATATATAGAAAGAAACTTAAGCAGTTTAGAAGAACTATTAAAAAAAAATAAAAAGAAATATTCTAACGTCGGGTCTTGATCGGGTGCCGTCGGCACGTTTGATTTTTTGTTTTTTTTTTATTCTTCACTTCATGAATACAAGAATCTTTTTTTTTTCCTTTGATTTTTTTTTATTTCTTCTTCTTTTGAAGCATTCCGACTATGCGGGAACAAAAGAAATGGCACAATGTTACCTATATAAAAAAAAAAATTGAACCACACACAACAATAACAACAAGAAGGAATGGGGAAACCTGACTTTTTAATATGTGATATGATCACTATTGGAAGTAAAATATTTTGTGTATGTGCCTTGATAAATATTATTCTTATTAATATTATCTTTGATTCATTTTTAACTTGAGTGTTGCGATGGTTGTTTATAGTGAAAAGAAACTTGTTTTGCGTAATTTTAAGAAATATTCCTGTCATTCAGAGAAGGAGGAGAATAGAGATGATGGGACATTTTTTATATCGTTGAATCGGTCAGAGATGAATTTTGTTGTGCTCTTTAATAACACATATTTTTGTTATTAAAGTAGCTCGACTCCAGGAGTAGAAATTATTTTTTTAAGAATGCAATTTTCAATAATATTATGAAGAAATATTATTCTCTACGTATAATAAAATGAACAGAAAGATTGAAAGACTGGGAATATGCAAGAACGTTTATTTAAGGATTTTAATTTCCGCATTAAAATAAATCGTGATTGAATAAAAGGGAAATTTTTACTTTTTTTTATTTTTGCATTTATAATTAAACCATAATAGTCGTGAGGATGTATAAAGAATTAATGCTTAGAATTTTCTATTAAGAATCATTATCAGATTATCAGTCAAATATTCTGTAAAAGGATTTTAATTTTATGAATAGCAATTTTTTGTTTTCTCATTATATAAACCTTTTCCTTTTATATACAAAATGTATAAGAATGTAAAGCGGGAATCCGCTTAAATCACTCTGAAGTGTACCGCATAGATTTTTCATCGTAGGCGGCATCCATCATATTTATTTCTTAATTTGATTATTTGTTCGATTTACTTTATACACTTTTTTTTTCTCTTATTCTTCATCTTCTTTTATTATCATTATTTTGTTGTTCGTTCATTTTATTTTATAGTTTTTTTTTTAAATTTTAACACTAATCTGATAGTATTATTCATGTAAAAAAAAAAAACAAAATCATATTTTCAGTTTTATTTAGAAAAGGATTTTATTGATTTTATATTATCGAGTAAAATCCCTCCATGATAATTGTCCAACTTTCACTTTAAATAATTTATTTTTTTCCATATTCGCATAAAATTTTCTACACTTTCATCTTTTCTTATATTTTATAATTATTAATTATTCTGATTCTCTTTGAGCATATTAATCCACAAAAAAAAAATAATATAAAACAAAAAAAAATAACTTTAATTTCTATGAAGACTTAACCTGTTTGATTTAGACTTGAAGCAAATATTTAAGACATATAATAAGACGAGAGATGAGATGAGATGAGATGAGATGAAATGAGATAAGAAAATATAAAAATAAAAACAAAGAAAGAAAGAAACAAAGAACGAATAAAAAAAAAAGTCAATCAAAAGTAAATAAATTAATTCCAGTGGAATTATGTAAATTTTAACTAATTTTATTAAATTATTTATTGCTGTCTCATTAATTTCAAGTTGCACCGCGCTGTTTTTTACTATTTGTCTTCTAATGGGGATCATTAGCGTTCTAATTCACATCAAAAATACATTCTCAAGCCGACAATAATCATAATTGAATTGGTATCATAAAAAAATTATTGTAACTTTTTATTTTTTTGATTCGAAATGAAAACAAATAATTAAACGCAATGATGCAATATGCATTTTTGGAATGTTCACATTATCTTCATCATAAAATCGTCGCCACATTTGTGCTAAACTTTAGGAACGAAGAATATTTATTAAACACCTGATTTTTCTTATTGAAATAATCTTCGTATATATCAACATTATGGAGTTCCTTAAACATTTAAATGTATCGAAAACAGAAAAATATACAAAAGGATCCTTTCAAAACTGAAAATAAGATTATTCCGCGTGCGGCCTTTATGTTATTTTATTAATTTCATGTTCTTTTTCTTATTCTTCATTCCGTTTTTTTTTTTCTTGTCTTCTTTACATATTTTTTTTTCTTGTTGGATCGACAAAAGAAAGAAAAAAAAATTGTTCTTGTGGAGACTCTGACACCTGAAATGATGTTAAAAAAATAAATGTTGTCTTGACTAAATTATTGAGAGAATTAAATTGAAATAAAAAAAGAAACGAAGAAGAAGAATAAGAAAATAAGGAAAAAAAAATTGAATTTTTGTTTGTCGGGAATTAATGTCAAGACACGACAATGATGATGAGGAGATATTATATAAAGGTCATAGAGGGAGTTATTTTTTTCATCTCTTCTTCTTCTTCTTCTCTTCTTTTTTTTATCTTATGTTTAGTTGATTATTCCTAACGACATGCGACACGATTTCAAAATATGCTACCAGTTTTTATTGAAAAAAATGTCCTGCTTTTTGTTTTATATTTTATGACATTCAAAATTCACAATCTGTCCTAAAATATGCGATACACAAGAGAAAAATGTATTTTCTGTGTGTCCAAAATGCGACCACACTTAAATACTATATTCCTTGACATTTGATCCTGGAAAATAGTAAATAATTGCATCCTATCAAATTTCCAAAAATTAACTCCTTGTATATTGTAAAAATTATGTAAACCAAAAAAAAAACATGCCGCATTAACACACATCAAAAAAAAAAAGCCAAAATAAAATAAAATATAAAAATGGAAAGGAATAGAAAATATCTCCTCGGTATTATCAAAAAAAAAAGGTGCCGACAAAAAAAAATCGGCCTGTTTGAACTGAGTGCGGTATCTTTGTTCCAGTTGACACTTTTGGACACAAATTTGTGGTATTTTCATAAAATGACCAAAATATATCATACACATTTTTTTTTATGTTGAGAAAAATATTAAAAAAAAGAGAAAAAGGCCAAAAAAATAAAGGACGTGAAAAGGGATGAACATTTTCTTCTTTTATTGTTTTCTTTTTTTATTATTATTATTATTATTATTATTGTCACATTCAAATTCACTCTGCACGCCCTTCTTAATGACAATGACTGTGTTGTGCAACATTGGATTTGCATTGACAAAAAAATATATACACTCACAGTCAGATAGAGAGAGAGAGAGAGAGAGTTATGTGTCTTCTGTCTAGTCACAATTGTATATTATAAGGTGAAGAAGAAGATTAAGGAGATGATGATGAAAAAATATTGGACAAAACGTAACACCTCATTTTTCATTTTGGTTACAACAAAAAAAATTTGCCAATTGCTTTAAATGTTTATATTGTGACTTGTGGTGGGTGAACATGGGAATTCTTCTTTTTTTTCTGTTGTCTTCTTTTCAATTGTCGGTGCTAAAGTTACAACAAAAAAAACTTAAACTTAAAGTTATCTCTCAACGACATTTTCATTCTTATATTTTGTTATTATTTATTTGATGTTATTTACCGATGTAATTGTTTCTCTATATTTTCTGTTATTCAACAAATAATAACAACAAATAAAAAAAGTGATTGTCGGTAAAAAAAAAACAATATTCTAATTCAAATTATAAAATTTCTAGTAACTATTTTGACGTATTCCGTCTCATAGGGGATTCTTCCAAAAGGACCAACCTTAAAAAATGAAATGTTGAAAAATTGTTATGAATAAATGAATGACTTTTGTTACAATACACTTTGATGTTTTCACTTTTCACTATTGTCACTGGGCTAACATTTAACGGAAATATATTCAAATCAAGTATTTTTAAGGAAGAAAGAATCAGAAAGTTGAATTAACAAATAATTTAACTGCTAAAGTTGAAACATGTTTATTTTTCTGCATACTTGCATTTAATAATAATTCATTAATTTTTTTCTTCTTGAATTATGTAAATGCATTATACGAATAGAAAATGATTGATTGAAATTTTTTATAATTCACTAATAATAATCGGTCAATCGTTATTTTATTTTATTTTCATAAACATCATTATTTTTTTCATTAAAATCGATTTGACCTCATTCATCACAATACATGTTTGACAATAAAATTCTGACTAAGCCACATCAATTTAAATCAAATTTCACATTATATTGGTAAATATTGATCTTTTTAACACCTACTGATAGGTTTCCTCTGTATCATGACTACAAAAATATGAAAAGAACAAATGTTTAAACTTGCAAACTGGTACAAAGAAAAAAAAAGGTAATGTCAAATAGCAAGAATTTAAAATACAATAACAACAAGAAATATTCACTAAAATATTTCTTTGAATGAGTTTTGTTTTTATTATTGAAATTTATATTAATCTACTGTAGAATAAATTATGCAATTACGTCATGATCAATAATTAATAGATGAAGATAACAAATTTGCGATTGATTTTTTTTGCCATAAAATTAACAAATAGAAAGAATTTATTAACATTAACAGTCGAATACTAATTTCCATTCATTCAGTTTTTTTTTTTTTTAACTTTGTAAAAGATTTCTATGATTTTTTATTGACTTTAAATTTTATTTAAGAGCTTCAAATATCGAAGAACAAAATTTTATCGTGCGTTACATTTTTTGTTGGAATCTCTAAAGCCGATTAATTTTTTTTTAACTAAGTTGCACCCTCTTACCACTTAAACGTCATTATACTTAACTTTATGTAATAATATAATTGAATTAGAGAGAACATAAAATAGCAATAACTTTTATGTTTTAAAGTCAATAGTAATGGCAATGACATTCAATCTTTAACAGAATATTATTAAAATCATAAAAAAAAAAACCAGAAGCAGATAAAACCGACTAACCGAAAAAAGAGTCAAACATCAAACAAGGGAGGCATCATATTACAAATGTCTTACTCACAAAACTGTTGAAATAGAAACACGCTTAAAAAATAATCATAGAAATTAAGTATTCTTTGAAATTGGAAATTACATTTTTTTTTCTTCTTCAATATGACAATGAACGCCCTCTGGATTTGCATCAATGATTGGAAAGGAAAAGGTACCGATCAGAATATATACAAAATTGATATTTTTATCTTTAAAAGGGGGTTGGTTTTACATCATAAAACACGTCATTTCGGTCATTTAATTTCTTTGATGTCGGTTATGAACTGAGAAAACTAACACTTTGTGTGTGGTTCAATATGATCCAAATATAATAATTTATTTAATATTTCTTTGCTGGTTTGAATTGGTTGAATTAGTTAGCCCAAGTTGTAAATTAATTTTAATTGCTTGCAGATTAAATCTGTCACTTATTTTAATACTTCTTGTATAACTATTTGACTCTATTTTAAATTGAGTTTGATGCATGAGTTATATTTATGATGAGGAAAACGAGAGAGATTTTTTCTTCTTTTTTTTTAAGATAGAATTTATGTTTCTCATGCTGTAATATATTCTATATCTTGACCCACAAATAATTTATTCATATGACACTTTTTTTATAGCTTTTAAGACATCTAAGACGAATTAGCCAATTCTTATAAATTAATTTAAAAATAGTCACATCGGCTATATCTCATTACACAAAGCCAAATGCAAAGATTGTGTCATCAAAAGGATCTATAGATTTTATACTTTAATTTATATCTTTTTTTAGCAATTATTATCGGTGAATATATAGGATCCTCCTTTCAAATGAATGCGCTTTTTTATTTCTAAATAATGCCTAATCCATATTTGTACAAATTCAATGTTGTCCTTGTTCATTCATTCAAAAAGAACAGCAGCAAAATGTATATAATCAAAAGACTTTTTTTTTGTGAAATCAAAATTCTTGCATTAAGATTTTGATCCCATAAGAAAAATATTATTTATGAATTCTGAGCAGAATATTGAATTTCCGTTCTATAATCTGACAAACGGAATTTGTATGTTTTTTTTAACACAACAATGACAGTGGCTTTGTATATAAATCTGTCGGACCGATTCAACTAGGATTTCTTAAATGGAATCGCGGATTTAGAAATTTATATGTAGGATTGACTTTTATATATAGTTCCTGTGGTAACCCAATTTCTTTGTACACAAATTCAATGGAGGATTATTGGTTTTTATACAACAATGATATTTTGTACTTTGTGTTGAATTGTAACCATTTTCTTTTAATCGAAACAAAGTGTTGTTTTGTCAAGGAAAAAAAGAAATAAATCCAAAATGTTTTATTGTTAAAGAAAAAAAACCCAATCAAATGAATTTAGCAAAGTTACCCGGACCTCCCTATAAATATCATTAAAATGTGAATATATGATGAAATTTATAATGTCAGCACCAGATTAAGATTACTGCCCCTAAAGGCATCAACATAAAAAAAAAACAAAAAAATTGAATTCCCCTGGAACGATAAATTTTCACTTTAAAAAGGCAAAAAGGAAACGTAGAATGTTCACCACCCTTATTTTTTTCTTTCATTATTTCTTTCGCCTCAATGCTTTCCTTTTGCCCGCAATTTTTTACATTACCTTTTTTTTTCTACTTTGCCCCCATGCTCATCATACTCAATGTCGCCTGTCAATAAAACGTCATATATTATTCACGTCCGTACATACATACTTACGCTGAATTTTACATTTTACATTTTAAAAAATAACGTAATAATATTTTTATGATCTGAAATTTTTTTTTTTTTTGTACAAATCCATCAGGATTCTTAAAACTTTAATAAACTAACACATTTTTATGACTGTTTTGTTGTTTTCTTTTTTTTTTTTCCTGAACTTTAAAACTGAAATGCATATAACAGGATATATAAATATACATTTTGACTCTCTATCTATAAGCAACTACTCGATGGAATTGAATAAAATGAAATAGATGGGATGGATGTACATCAATGGATGAACAAATGAATATATTTTTGATGGAATAAATATATAAGTGTGGGAAAAATTATTAAATCGTTTTGTATTTTTTATTTGGATTAGGTGGTACATATTGTTTTTATTGTTGTTGTAGTTATATATTCTGAGGATTGAACGCCGACAATTTCTTGTTGCTATAGTGTTATTTTACATTGTTATTATTATTTTGTTTGATCACAACAAGAAATATGGTTACAAAGAAAAAGGACTTCCATCCGTTTATGGTATATGGTTTCTCGTCTATCGCCGGAAGGTGTGAGAAATAATTTCATTTCTATTATATTCTGTCGAGACGGTCAATATCCTTCGTAAATTATTTTTATCCTCTCTCTCCTGTATAAAATAGAACATATTCCTTTTTAAACCTTAATAATATTGACTAAAAATATTCTTACACAAGAAACTCATTTCGTCATATAAAAATATATAAAAGAAAAAAACACAAAAATAGCAATCTTTTAAGTTAATTTATTTTAATACAATTTTGTTTTTATTTTTGTTTTGTTTTCTTTTCCTCTCTTTGTCTTTCTTACTTAAATGCCTTTGAAATAACTAAATTTATTCGTAAAAGGTAAAACGAGCCGCAGTCAAATAAAATGAAAGTATAAAAAGGCCAATACAATCTTCGTCTATAAGGAACTTTTAACGTCAAGAAACGCAACAAAAAAATTTATGGGAAAAGAGCTGAAGAAGAAGAAGAAGAAAAAAAAAAGGAAAGAAGAAAAAAACAACAATAAAAAAAAGTATCGCTTTATGGATTTTCGATCAACGATATTACAAGCTAAGATGGAACTTGTATTGAACATATCTTGTAAATTTTTCCATCATCTGGATTGATTCTGTTTTTATTTTTTACGTGACTCGAACTTCTTCTGTTTTTGATTGTATTTTATAGTTTGGTTTGAGTTTAAAAGATACAATTCCAAAAAGATATTGCGACATTTTTATTTAGTTTCATCCCTTTTTTTTGTGGCACAAGACAATAACATATTTTTTGTACGTGTTATGATCGACATCATAATCTAAACGAAAGCCTCCCAAAAAAAACCCTAAACCTAAAAACAGAACATTTTCATCTTGAGAGACAAGGATCAAATTAAATCTATAAAATAGGATACAACACATTTTCTAGAATTCAATACAAAAACTGTCCAAGAATAAATTGAAACCTTTATTGTAATTTTGATTTTCAAAATGAAAAGCAAAAAAAAAGGAAGTAACCGTAGAAAAAAGAATCTCTTCCAGTTAATAAATAAACTCATTGGCCAGCAATACATTCCATTGACAAGATACTGCCAGACTCAACGGCGTTTGGTCTGAGAAACGATTAGTCTTAAGAAAAAAAAAGAAAAAAAAATAAAAAGCAAAAGAAAACAAAAAGAAAAAAAGTTTGATTTGTTTAAAATTGTTAGGTGTCCGTGATGCGCTTTATGTTTTTCTTCTTACGTTTTTTTTTTCTTCTTCTTCTTCATATATTCAGATAATTTTTTTTTCCGTTTGTTCTTTTTGTTCTTCTTATTCTATCATCTTTAAGTTGGTCTTTTATATTGTTTATTATATTGTGTTTGACCATTCACTTTAATTTAAACCGCGTGTCTTGTCAGATGTTCTTCTTTTTATTTTTTTTTATGAATAAATAATTTAATATAAAATATCGATCTTTTCACCTACAATTAAGGTGTTGACTTTTTGTCTTCTCTATAAATACAAGAATACAAAAAAAAAACAACAACAGCAATACAAGGGCTATAAATAAAACACTTTTCACGCAATTTATTATTATTTGAATGATCGTCTCTCATAATTCTTTCAATCTTTTTACACAATAAAATAATTTCAATTTTTTGTCATTTAAATTTACAAATTACTTTTTTTTGCTCTTCTAAAAATATTAAGAGTTGAAATGGAATATGTACAACGTCACCTCTGGCCACGTGGTGAATTTTTTTTTTAAATCCCGAAGATTTAAAACTTGAAAGCGACGGATGTTAATTTAATTGAGTTTCATATATGCTTCGGTTTTTTTTTTTAATGTTATGTCCTGAAATTGTGTATGTATATTCTTTTAAATAAGATGTGAAAAAACCAGAAGAGGATATGAACCAAAAAGGATACGGGAACCAAATTAAAATTAGATTCTATATAATAGATAACAAATTTAATTTATTCGGTACGGATGAAAGTTTCTTTTTTATCGCATTAGGAGAGAAAAAAAAAATACTTTAAAAATTTATTTGAAATTTAAAAGGATTACGGTTTTTCGGAGGTTTCCCTTTTTCTTTTGCTTTTCTTTTTTGCGATAACACCATTTTAATAAAATTGATAAATCAGTCAACCGATTAAAATCCACTTTCTGTATAAATTTAACGGCCTTTTTAACAGAAATTTTCACGAACTTGTTTCAATATTTTTTTTTTTTTTTTATCACAAATGGGATGAATGATTGTTGTAAAATTCTCCCATACTTTTTCTTTAAAATCAATATTTTGAAAATAATAATTATAGGAATAAAAAATAATGAAACAAAATTGTTTCTTTTAATTAAATTATATTTAAATCTTATTTTAAGGGGATCATAAAAAATTTTTAATTATTTATTTACAAAAGAATATTTTGAAACAATTACTTTGAATGAATTATCTAATTGCTAATAAAATTAAGGATAACTTGGAAGCAAATATAGAGCAGATTCGTCTTTGTGTTTCATATAAAAAGACAATAAAATAAGATTAGAGATTTTGCAATTAAGGGTCCATTCCAACTGATAGACGCGATTCAAATACATATTAAATCGAGTTGAATAAAGTTTTAGAATTCAGCCTAATATTTTCTCATCACTTTATTCAACAACTTCCTAATTTTAATTACTTTGGTTAAGGTTTAATTTTGGTGTTGCAGCATAATAGATGCGAATTTTACAAACATTAAAATTTTATTTCTATCGGTTCTTATAATTTACTTACGCACTTTAATTTAATTGATAGAATTAATAGAGCAACTTTAAGTACTCGCATCACAAACTTATGTCAAATACATTCTTTTTTATAGGAAGTATATTTTCAACCCATTTTAATAATAATTTAATTATTCACTCTTAATTTAATGAATTTACACAAATTATTGATCATTCTTCTCTTCATCTACAACAATACAAAATGATCAATTGAAAAGTTAATTTTATCTTATAAATTTTTTATAATGACTTAAAATACTAAATTATTTTTCTCTAATTATCCAATAGAATCAATAATTTATTTCCTTGATTCACCATCTAGAACTCGTTCAACACAACTTCAAGAAAACCCTACTTAACTGTTGATTAAATTGTTATGTAAATAAATCATTCTTATAAAATATATTCGTTGTATAAAAAGAATAATAAATATATTATTCAATTTTATATCAATAAAATTCAAATCTCATTAATTCTAATCAAAAATAATTTGATCTTGTTTCAAACTCATATCAAAACATTTCTATAATAATATTCATAAATATTCTGGTATGAATCCCAAAAAAAAGTGTAACTGGGATAATTTATAACTTTTGACTCTTTATTAGGTCGTTATTATTAATTTTTACACTTAAAGAAAAAATAAAAGAAAAGAAAAATAAAACATTAAGAAGTTGTACGTATAATAATTAAAATTTGACAGAGTGTTAAGTGTTTCCGTTACCGAAAAAATAAATAAGTTCATTTATCGATGCAATATGCATCACTAATTGACATCTGTTGTTTAATATTTGTTTATAACAAATTGAGTAAAGTTAGGTATGTGTGAATGTGTGTGTGTGTGTAGATTTTTTAGGGTAAAGTGGTAGTCTGTAACAAATTAGAAGAAAAAAAAAAGGCAAAAAAAAACTAATCAAGGATATTCAAACAAAAATAACCGCAAACATACAATTTTTATAGGTCAAAGAATGCGTAAACACAAAAACAAAAGAAACTTCCTTAACAATTTATGTTAGCGTTGGCGTATTATTTTTTATTTTTTTGTTAATAATAAATGAAACAATTTGCTGTGAATGTTTATTGACACTTTAAAAATGATATAATTCCGTTTAACATCGTTTATTATATATTCAAAGTAATTTAAAATTCTTGATTTGTGTTGACAAGAGGGTAGTTAAGATGAATATACTTTTCATAATGATCTGTTAAAACATCCCACTGACTTTTGAACTCGTATAATTTAAGTTTGATTAAAACGTTTTCACGCCTAATATGAAAATTTTTTGAATAAATAAAATACATAGTTTATTAGAACAATGAATTTCTCGGTACATATAAGAATACTCGATTAAACAAAATTTCAATTAAATTGGGCATATAGATTTATCTATTTATTATTCGACAATCATACCTTAAATTTATTTGCTGGGTTGACCAATTTGTGAAATCGGAAAGAAAGTTGAGAAAAAGTGAGAAGTAATTGAAAGTGATTTAGATTCTTAGTCCCTTAAATCTTCATTATACACGAGCATATTTATATAATTGATTATTAATTATTTTACACGTAATTAACTCTGTTAACACAGTTTCTTAATTCCTCTTTTTACTATCATCCTCCATTGTTTATATTCTTTTTTTTTTGCGTTGTCTTTTAATTTTGTTATTATTGTATCTTTTTATACCTTCATTTTTCTTGATGGTCATTCTTCCTGCCTTCCTTATATAAAAATCAACAAAATATGCTTGCATCTGATTCTTTATATTCTCTGTTATTTTTTTTTTGTCTTATTTAATTCTTTATTCGTTTATCCCAGTAATACCTCAATGCTAAGCACATAAAATATTCTTGTTCATTTTAGTTGTTGATGTTGTTAGTCATTAATTAATAAAGTTGCTAAGTCATGGATAATTTAAAAGGCGTGGTATTTAATTAGAAAGAAGGCGTTGACAAGTGGGTGGTTTTGGTGAGCTTTTTTTTTTAATCTTCTTCTTCTTCATGTTCAGTTTGAAAGATTATACACGTTTTTTTTTTCTTGTTTTTATTATGATTTTGGTAGAAGTTTGTTTTGATTTTTTTTGTCTTTTAACTTGGCGATATTTTTATAGAAAAATTATAATTAATTTTAAACGACATTGGAGGGAAGCTGAATCCAATTGTATTAATAAATGGCAGGTGCCGTAAGGTTGATTAAGGAATAATTTTTAATGTTTTATAGAAAATATTTTTTATAAATAAAAAGGAGGATGATTCAATTTAATTTTATAATAATTATGAAAACAAGACATGAACTTTAATCGGCTTCTCAAAGTAAAAGGATGATCAGTATTTATGTAAATATTGTCTTGTCTGTGTTATGTCATCGTTTTAAAGATATTGTCTTTGTCCTCTGTCTTTAGAGATTTAAATTTATTTTCTTTGTGGTGGTAAATAGTAAAAATTTTAATCAAGTTGAAACTCAAATTAATATGGTAAATCTTGAGTATCTCATAAGCTCCTCGCGGCAATATTAAATTACATTTGAATTTCCTGATGCCAATAAAAATGATTTTATTATTACTATCCAAAAACAGTCGCATTCAACAATATCAATTTTATCATGTTTCATATTGAACAAATGTCAATAACTATAATTTTCCAAATTTCGTCCACATTAAACTCTTTCAATATTAAAACATAAAACAATAAGCTTACTTTAAACAAAATTTATCTAAATCCATTTGAAATCTGCATGTCTATATTTTGGTATCTTCAAGTTTATTATTTTGTTATTTGTAGGTAGTGTTTAAGTTTCATGGTCCATTGTATTTAAATATATAAATAAAATCTGAAGGTATGTCATTACCTTCGTATTGCCAACACACAAACAATTTTTAATGTATATTTCGTTCATTTATATAAACATTCTGCAACTACACAACATAAGATTGTATACAAAAAATATATACCTACTTCTGTTCTGTTATTTTGTTATGAAAACTGTGTAAATAATATGTGTATATTAAGAAGACTGGTCATTGACCTTAGATCCCTATAAAATTATATTGAACTTGAAATTTGATTATATTTATATAATTTGCAGGTCGTGACTCTGACTCGAGTGATATAGAGTCTGAGCCAGGGATACCATTAAAAAGAAAACAACGAAGATCACGTACAACATTTACTGGTGAACAATTAGAGGCATTAGAAAGAGCATTTGCAAGGACACAATATCCTGATGTTTATACAAGAGAGGAATTAGCACAAAATACAGGATTAACTGAAGCAAGAATTCAAGTATGTACAAAATAAATTATTTGAATTCAAATTAAGAAAATTTTTACATTTTTTATTTTAGGTTTGGTTTAGCAATCGTCGAGCGAGACTTAGAAAACATACTGGTGCAGGAATGGGAGGTATTGGTCCTCCATTAGGTGGAATAGGATCAATACCAATGAGTTCAATGGGACAATATTCTGGTGTGCCACCAACTGAAACACATCAAATGGGTAGTTATGATTTAATGGCACAATCACAGCATACATTTTCACCAGGTTTTCAACATTCACCATTTAGTGGACAAAATTTTTCTGGATCAATGCATTTTCATCAAGGTAATAATTTCATAAAAAAATCACTATTTTCCAGTTCTCAAAACGCTTTTCATTTAATTAATAGATTATTCAAAAATGATACCCGAAGATTATTCAAAATTAACAACAGATAATTTAACAAAAATGTCATCAGTCTCTTCACCATCTGATATTTATTCAAAAATACCACCTGATAGTGGTTGGGCAACACAACCATATTCACCACATCCAACACAAAATTATGTTCCGAGTTCTGTTTGTCACACTACCGACTATTCACAAATGCAGCAAGGTTATCCAAATACATCTACAAATTCGGTTGGTGCCAAATATTGGGCATAAATTGTAACAAAAAAAATTAAATAATTATGATTGTGTTTTGTTTTAATTGTTGAAGAATAATTTAAATAATATTTAATGAACACTTAGAGGAATTAACTTATCAAGTTTCTTTTTTGTCATCTTAAAAACTGACAAGATAAAAACAAAATTAAATTCATCTTCCATATACCGCCGAATAATCATTTACTTCATTAATGAATTCTTAATTAAAATTAAACACAGTTACATAATTAGTTTACCAAGAAATTAATAATTTAGTTTAACTTTATATAATTAAAACAATAAAATGTATTAATTTTTATGAACTGAATTCCTAAATTTTTATTTTATTTTTGTATATAAATAATTTATTTATGTTAAATAGAAAACATTTTTTAATTAAGAATAAAAATTATTGTATAGAGAAAAAAAAAACTAAAAAGTGAAATTATGAAAGAATAAAAAGAAAATTTGTTTTATAAAGAAAAAATTGAAGAAGATTTATTTATTGAGTTTAATGAAGGATGTAGGTTCGCATTTAAAGTTAAGTATGAAAAAAAAGACAAAGGAGTAATAAGAGGACAAAATGCTGATCTTAAAACTAATTCACAGAAAAATAATTATAAAAGATTTCTCTGACAATAAATGCAACCTTATACACCGTCTGCATTTCAAATAGATTTAATGATAACCGTCAGAAAAATATTAAGCTTTCACATTTAATTGAATGTACTTTATGAAAAACTCTTTCAACTGTTTCTCATTTCTTTTTTCCTTATAAAGAATCCTCTAAATTCAATTTAGAAAAAAATTTCATATAAATGGAAAAAAATTCGTCAGAAATAAAATATTAAATGAACAAGAATGATAATAATAATAAACAGAAATAGAATCAAAAATTGGATCAAGGTAAAAAGAAAAAGAATAACGAAAGAATAAATAGTTTTTATATAGAGAGTATAAACTGTTATTACATTTGTTATTTAATTTCTGGAAAATAAAAAAAAAACATCAGGTGCTCACGTACCATAATCTATATATTTTTTTTACGTTGAATAAAAATAACCAAGCTCAATGTCAATAATTATAAAGGTATATATGATACTTTAAAAAAAAATAAACAAACTTATTTAAGATTTAAATGAATAAAATAAAAGAATAAATATAATTGTTATGTACGTAGTTCCAGACATAAATATAATGGAAGGTGAAAGCTTTAATCTTTAATGTCAATATTTGTTTTAAAATTTTTATCAAAATAAAAAACAAGAAAATATTTTTTCAAGGAAAATGAAATATTTGATAAGATTAATTAGATTATTAAAATGAGAATCGTTGATAACAGAATGAATGAATGAATGAATGAGGAATGAATAAATGAATGAATGAAATTAAATAAACAATTTTGTTTATAAAAATGCATGAGTAAAGTCAGGTGAAAATGATTTCAATATTTTTGAAATGAACTTTCTAGATTTTTAGTTTTGTGAAAATTTCACAATGATACGATAGAATTGCTTCACAAATCAAGAAAGAATAAATTCTATAAATGTAAATCAAAAATGAAAATATGAAAATAACAAAAACTTTAAATTGATAAAACATAGATTTTTATTTCAAAGTTTACATTTTTTTTTCATTGACATAGATTTTATATTTTCTAATTAATTATTAAAATATGATTGTTCCTGTGTTAGATATTTCATTCCTTAAATAATTTATGGGCATGATCCTTTAATACATTGCCTTGTGACCGAATCAAAGTATGTAGTAGATGGACAATTTTCTATGTAATGTACAAATCTTCCTTGTATATTGCGATAACATTGATAGTATTTTTTACAGTCCTCATTTTTAAATTTTCCTTCACTGGGACAAACAAATTCACAACTACGTATTGCCACATTGAATTCATAATTTACTACGTTATCACATTTAAACATTATTGTATTATTAGATGCAGGTTTTACTGAACATAAAGCATAATAAGCTTTATGTGTTGGATAAACTACAAATTTATTAACAATATTGTTGCAATTAATTAGTGAACAATCAGATGATGAACGTCTTCTAATGCAATTTTGTGTTGGTGAATTATAAACATATAATGCTGGACAAAAGTACTTTTGTGATGTTCCACTACTTGTTGGACAATAATAATATTGAGAACAATTTTTAGGATCTGATGGAATAATTTTCTATTAATACACAATACTTTTGAAATTAAATTTTCAATAATCTTACCAGGAAAATATCCTTCTGATGTACATACAACACCCGAAGTTGGTGGTTTAACACACAGTGGGTTTGCTGGATCTGGTGCAGAGGAGCATCCTTTATTTATACAATATGGATGATTTAACGAAATATCTGAACATTTTTCAACTAACAAAGGCTCTTCAGAGCCATCGCATGTCTACAAACAAGAAGTCATAAGAAACTATGGAGAATTGTTTATTAAGCAAAGATTAACAAAAATTACCAATAAAGTATTACAATCGCTAGCACAAACCGACCCAGGCTGATTTAAAACACAAAGAAATACCTCCGCAGCGGCCACAATAGATGGATCTTTTACCCCGGATACAAATAATGGATCTTCTGCTGCAGTTGATAAAGCCTAGAATCCATTAGATGAGATTAAGTTCACAATTAAACGATTTTGATAAAACTTTATTTAATTGAATGATATTGAATAACACAGACTAATGAAAATATTATTTTAAGATGATATTTTTGGCATATGAACGATTAAAGCTGTTTAGAAAATTTAAAATTAATTAATAGAAAATATTTACCACAAAAGCACAGAAAACAAATAATTTCATCATTTTCGTATTTTGTCTTATATTTAATCACTTGCGAATTTTTAATCAACTTGAAAATATAAATTGCACTGTATGACTTCAATTGTACTGAATAATTATTTTAAATTTCTTCACGTTTTTATAGAAAATCCAAAAAAAAATTGTTGTTGATTTAAAAAAAAAGGTAAAATTCTAAGAGTTCAATTCATCTTATTTAATTTGCAAATAATTTATAATTTGCAAATGTAAAAAAAAAATCTTTTTTCTCTCTCCTACATTTTCATTATCTGTGTAAAATAAACAGATTTTTTTTTTTTGGGAATTTAATTTAATTATCTCATCATACATTCACATCAAAAAAAAAACAAAAATAATACCATTGACTTAGTTACTTATGAAAATAATCTCTTTTGAAGATATCATATTTTTTTGTGATAACGCCAAGAAAAGAAATATCTTAGTATTTAACATAATTAAATTGAATCTTGAATTTTATTTTATCTTATTTAAAAAAATAATAATAATAAAAATCATGCTTCAAAATTTTTATTACAAAAGAATTTTTTTTTATAGTGAACATCACGAAGGTTTTTAGGTACAAATATATAAGCTTCAAAAGTAAAGATTTTCCTTATAATTGTGTAAAGTGGATTTAATTTTAAAGAACCAGAAATAATTAATAAAACATTTAATTAAATTTATTATTATTTTCCAATACACAATTGTCTATAAAATACAAATAAGAAAATTACAAATTTTAAACTTCTAAATTCTTAGCAATACCTTTGAAAATATTATGTTCATATTTACAATTGACTTAATATTAATTAAACGATGATCCATAAATAGACAATTTATAAAAGGAAATACTTGATAAAATTTTCCCAACAGACAATAATTATTATTTATTATTTATTAAATTTAATTGTGATTGGAAGTTTTCAGATAAATTTAATAATTGTGTTCGTTACGCACTGAAGCTTAAATAATGTATAGAATATTTTTGAAAACAAAATTCTATTTTATATGTAATTAAATTTGATAGAATAATAGACAATACAATAAAATTTACACACCATAAACATCAGTTTTATATCAAACTTTAAGCTTTTATCAAAATAAACTTTGCCATTAAAATGAAACTAGAAACTTTAATTAATTATTATAAATAGTCTTGTTAATTTGAATCTGTATTTTATGCTATTCAATATTTTTAGTCAGTGACAACATCAAAGGTATTATTAATCATTTAACCATAATTATCAATTGTATATTTATAATATTTAATGAAATGAAAATATTGAAATTTTTCATTGATATTTGATATTTGTAAATTTACAACAAAGAAATGAATATGTATGAAAGCTTTAATATTTTCCAATATTTTCAAACACAAAAACAAACACCCAAAAAAATGGTAGTCTAAATCTAGGCGAATAAATTTCATTAAAAAATTTATATTAAAAAATTGAAAAAAAAATTTAGTCTGACTTTATGTATGCGGAGGATGTATAGGAACGTCCGTTTAATCGAAAATCAAATCAAAATTAAATTTTTCTAATTATAGAATTTTACAAAAAAATAACAGAAACTAATTAAATTCTTATTGAAATAAAATAACAAATTGTAACCGGCAGAATATTGAAAGAGGACCGAGATCTTTTGGAACAAAAAGTACAAACTTCAAATGAACCAAATTATTTATCTTGATTAAACTATTATTATTTACTCCATTTTATTGCAATTTTAGGATTTAGTAATAAAATTTTAGAATAACAATTCCTTTTTGAGTTTTTCGTAAAAATTTTGACATCCCATAATGGAAAATAATTTTCCAATACCAAATATTCTGTCGTCATTTCCGTATGCAAGGTAAAAGGAACGAAATTAAATTAATTAAATTAAAAGATTAAAAAATTGTCTTCCATTTTCTTTATTGAACATAAATTCGAAATTGATAAATGTGTCAGTTTATAAAGTTAAAGTTTTAATACCAATATAAATATTAGAAAACTTTACAAATTATAAAGATTTCCCATATTCGTTTTATTTTAAATTTCTAGTTCCATCAACGCATTGACCGTCTACACATGTCTCCAGTTTTTCATCATATTTTAGTCCATCGAAACAAGTTCGCATAATAACAGTCCAAATATTATTTATTTTATAACAGGATAGATATTTACAATTATTTGTTTTTTGCTCTAGTGTTGGGAAATTTCCATCACGTGTACACTTAAATTCACATTTTCTTGTTACCAAATTATATTCATAATTAATTGGATCAGCACATTTGAACATAATTTTACTTGTTTTGTTAGTTTTGTCTTTTGCACAAAATGTGTAATAACCTTTTAGTGCAGAACTATAATGAACAAAATCATTTTCAACTTTAAGACAATCAACTTTTATGCAATTTTTAGAAAAGGGCGGACTTATTTGACAATTTGTTGCAATGGCGTTATAAGCATATCCGGTAGGACATATATCAACTAAAGATGTCTTAGCACCAGCCTTACAATAATGATACTTTTGACAATTATCTGGATCTAATTTGTAATAAAAACGAAATTTAATGATTTACAGAACTTGAAAATAATTTCTAATAGAATTACCTGGGAAAAATCCTGCACTTGTACATTTAAAACTACTTGCAAGGGGTGTTACTTGACAAGCGGTATTTGTTAAATTACCAACGCTTGTACATGCAGTGGAAGTACAAAATGGTTTTTGAATATCCAAATCTGCACATACTTTTTCTTCTTCCGGAACTTCATCACCGAGACAAGTCTAATAAACAAAATATTAATGAATTTCATTATATTGAATTAGTATATTGAAAAAATGAAATATATTTACGGTTAAGGTATGGCAATCACTATTACAAAATTTACCATACACATCAGTACAATTATATTTTGTATTTGTAACATTGTCAGTAGCCGCCCTTATAATACTATCACGATGAATATCCAAAAATACTGGTTGCAATAAAGCTGAAGTTGAAATCTATTGATAACCAATAAAGAATATTTTTAATTTCATAACCAATGAAATTTGATTAATAACTTTTACCACAAAAATTGAAAGGCAACATAACATTAATTTGACTATCATTTTCCCTCTTATAATTTCACTTAATTTCTTAATTTTTAGTTAAAAATAATAAAGTAGTGATTGTACTGTAACTAAGTTATTCTGAAAATGATTGGACCTTTTATAGAAATTTTCTTCAACAACATTAAACTATTTTATTAATGATAAAGGTCTTAACAATGTTTACATTTTAACTAATTCTTATATTCACATAATAAAAAACAAAAAAGATCAAATAGTTACGTATGCTTTAGTTTTAAATATTAACGCATATAACCAGTACCGTAACAAGCTTGAAATTCTTGGCTTTCATTCTCAAAAATTCCTCGCTTTTTTGATCAAAAATAATATTTTTAGCGATCTATATTCAATGGAAATAATTGAAAAATTGGATAATCGTTCTTGGCCAATACTTTTTTTTACTTTAGTTTTTGTTCTGGGCCCTGGAAGTGAGTCCTTGCCTAGTTACAGCACTTACAAACGCGTGTTTTCATTAATTTGTTTTATTTTGCAAATATTCTGTTCAAAATAATAAAAATAAAAACTGAAAAGTTTATTATCATGAACTTGAACAGAGTAAGATTATGATAATTGAAACAATCACTGTGACAATATATCCAATATGCGAGCAATTATATGGCATCAATATGATATCAGTTACATTTCCCAGTAATTCTTTTGGGTTTACATCAACATACAGTGGCTGAGAATTTACTGCAGCTGTTATTGTAATCGATTTAAACATTGGAATTATATAATAAATACGATCCCATTATTTAAAGCTTATCAAAGCTTATCATAAAATGAATTCCGATTATAGATATGCAAATCAGTTTACTGTTTCAGCAGTTTCAAATAATCGAAATTAATAAATTGTTAATTGGTTTGTCCACTATTTAACCATATTCACAATAAAATGTGGTTCTGAATTAAATTTAAAAATTAGTGTGGCATTAATATCTTCTTGAATCAATGACTTATAGTAAAACATACATATTTTACCACAAGGTTATGGTAGATTGTTTCTTTAACTTTCAGTTTATTTAATTTGAATTTTACTTGGTGGGATCGCATGTTTTGTGATGGAATGATAAATAATTTTGTTTATTTGATTAATATAAAGCTTAGTTTTATATTTTTTATCCTGCAATTACTTTCAAATAAACATTTACTGAAAACAACATGTATTGCTTTCATAATTTTTATTTTCATTAATTTCTACTACAAAGTTTTAAATATTATTGTCTATAATTAATATCGATTATTCTTAATTCAGTTTTTACAAATTCATTCTGTATGGTTCACTGGCCTGTTCGGGATTTTGTATAGTTAGATCAATCGTCAGCCTACTCTGCTTGTAGGTAATAGAGTAGGTGTTGTGTCTGTAGTTGATTCAGATGATGATGGCTCTGTAGATGATGTTGGTTCTGTAGATAATGTTGGCTCTGTAGATGATATTGACTCTGGAGATGATGTTGGCTCTGTAGATGATGTTGACCCTGGAGATGATGTTGGCTCTGTAGATGATGTTGGTTCTGTAGATGATGTTGACTCGGTAGATGATATTGGCGTTGTTGATGATGTTGACTCGGTAGATGATGTTGGCTCTGTAGATGATGTTGGTTCTGTAGATGATGTTAGCTCTGTAGATGATGTTGACTCGGTAGATGATGTTGGGTTGGTGGATGATATAGTTGATGTCGGGTCTGTCGATAATATAGTGGATGTAAGATCTGTCGCTGATGTCGTTGATGTAGTTTTCGTTGGTGCTATAGTTGTTGTTGTTTTCTTCCTACAAGCATTGCCAGAAAATACTAATCCTGATGGACAACTCTGAACGTATCGTTGATACTATATCCGTATTAAAATATGACAAAATTAACTCTTGTGAACCACGGTTAAATATTAAAATGATAATTACCCGATTATTTCCAAGATCAAGACATAAATAAAATTTTGTTTCATCAGTGTCGTGAGGAAATCTTCCAGGTTCTTTACAATCAAATTCACAATTTCCTGTGACTGGGTTGAAACCACCGGTTTTACATTTTTTTAAAGAGGTTTTAGCTCCACAGTAAAAATATAAAGATCTACAAAAATATATGTTTAGAATATAAATTAATGCAACCTGTTCATGTAGATGTAGGCAATATCAAATTTACTTATCAGGAGGATAAACAACATATCTATTTCTATTCCATAAACAATTAATAATTGGACAATCATCAAATGTTACACGACGTTTACATAATCCTGTTGAATGATCATAAACATAAAGCAAGGGACAACGATATACTGTTGCGTGTCCTTCAGAATCACAATAATTATATTTATCACAGGAATCCGGATCTATAAACCAAGATTATGTTCATACTAATAAACTACAACCAATTTCAGTAATAAAAAACAAAAACATCTTACGTGGATAATATCCTGCACCTGCTTCTTTAGGACATAAATCAGAAATTTCATTTGGGTCTGCACATTCGTCAGGCATATTTATAACACATAAACCACTATTGCAATACGGTGTTAAACCACGACAATAAACTGTCATAATTATCTCTTGATTATAATTACAATACTGAGAAAGAAAAAAATTTAATTAAATTTTACTTTACAGAATTTCCTTTACAATACAATTCTGGATGAACAATTTGAACAGTCAAATATTTTTCCTGCATCACATTCTGTTTTTTCTCGTGTAAGACTACGACCAAGTGGATTGTGGACAATTATTCCGGGCACAACATCTTTTTCACTGGATGCCTTTAAATAACCAATTATTTATTATAATTTTTATATATTTTTCAAAACACAAAAACGAACCAATCCTTCAGTCACAACAATAAGAATCAAAAAAAAGAAACTACACAAAAAATTCATTTTAACTTTTGCAAAATCAGTTAATTTTCTGCAATTTGTTTTCAATTTATTTTCCTTTTATAAGAAAATTATAAATGGAAAAGAAAAATGTTTATTATTTACTTGATGAAAAAAAGGAAAAAAATGCATTATCATACATTATTATTTATTAAAGATTTAAGAACGTCAGTAAAGTTGCAATGGAAATGCAGTGAAGCACAGGGAAATTGTGTTTCTACTTTATTCAAACTATTTCATTATGTTACTCATCAGCAGTTTTATAAACAACATACAAAATTACAAAAATTAACAACAAAAAAGACAGACTATAATTAGATCATTCCACATGGTCTGTTGATACCTTTGACCTAATTCATTTGAAAAAATTTGCTAATTTTTATAGACAAAAAAAAAGTTTAAATTAAATTTTTGTTGTTCGAATTGAAAAGAAGTTTTGTCTAAGAAATTTTTAACAAATAAAATAATAATTTATTTTCATTTATTTAATTATTTAAAAAATTTATTATCCAACTTAACTATAATTTATAATTATATTTAATGATGATAAGATAAATACATACCAGGAAATTAGAAAACAAAAATTAGATTACAAAAATAACAAAACATTAGGTAGGTATACATTTTCTATCTATTTTTCGAGGAATAAAAATCAAAGATTTATTTTCTTTGCTAAATAAAAATTAAAATCTTAAATCAAATAAGAGGAAAAAAAAAATTAACAAGAAATGATAAAAAAAACGTAAGTACGCATTAAAAGGTTAAATGAAAATTCGGTTAGTAATATAATTTTTAATTTTTATTTTATAATATTTTTATTTACCTTATTTTTGGTTTTTGTTTTGATTATGAATATTCATACCTAATCATCTGATGAGTGGGAAAAAAAACATTAAGTAAAAGTAAATAAGACGAAGTTTTAATAAGAAAATTAATTCTGTGAAATATTCCCAATGACGTCATATTTTTCATAATGACATTGATTTTAAGAGATTGTTTTTTTAGCACATTGCTTCGTGAATTTCGACGTTAGGCTTTAAAGTTAGTCTTTCAAATTTGGTGTTGTGGATATTTTTTATTTACTAAAAGCTCAGATATTGCACCATGGGAAATTTGTGTTTTATTTATGAGAACGATTCATTGTCGTAAGAATAATTTCAGATCTTAATTATGAGTAAAGTTGAATTAGGATTGCATAAGGCAATAAATATAAATATATGAAGCTATGCAACAATTGATCAGCCATAATTTATAATTGATTTTAGTAGACAAAGTACCTGTAACTCGGACAAACTAGAATGGTAACATTATGGTATGCCGATATACCGTCGTTAAGCGTAACTGTAGCATTTTGTTCACATCATGTTAGATTTACTGGAAATTTGCATATTTGACACAATTGAAAATTAGAAAAAAATCAAAATGAGACACAAAAGTTATTTTTGTTTTCTTTTTTAAAGATATGATTTTTATTGATATCTTATTGATTAATACATTTCTTCTTTTTATTTATTTATTTATTTAATTTTTTTTTTTTTGTTAAATATTTATTTATTTTACAATTATTACATTTTTTTTTTTTGTTTTACTTTATTTTTAATTTATATTTTTTCCAACATTTAATTTATTTATTTTATGATAAGGATTTTTTTTTTTGTTTTATTTTCTTTTTTTTTTGCTTTATTTTTTTTTTTCTCAAAAAATACATATGAAAATGTGTGAAAATGTTGTACACACATTTACAAAAGAAAAAAAACAAAAAAAAGGAAATAATTAGCAAATAATAAAAATGAATCAATATCCGTTCAATGTGGATAAATATTTTTTTTTATTTATTCATTTATGTAATTTTTATGTTATTCTTCCATTAGTAAATTTTTTATGAAATAAATGAAAATTCAGGTAAAAAGTAAAAGAAAATGTTTAATATAAAAATTTCTTTGTTGAAAAAGTATAAGAAAAAGTTTGGATATAAAAATCGGACAAAAAATTACCGTTTAAATTTCATTAAATCTTTTAAATTTTTATTTTTATGTAAATTATTGTCATACATTTGGTCATCATCTTCATTTATATAAATTTCTTTCTAAAAACGTTTCTTCAATTTTCCATTTTTTATTTAATTGGATTGTCCGTTCTAATTGAAATTTTTCCTTCTTATATGAACGCGTCAATTGAATTTCTGTTTAACGTTTTGTTTCCATTTTGAAGCATGTTTTTTATGTTTGTTTGTTTGTTTGTTTTTTTTCACATCCCGCATACCAAATGTATTATTGTCAATTCATATTTATTTTTTTTCTTTACTTTTTAATTAAATTTAATATAAGATTATTTATTGTCTCAAATTTTTTTTATTTAATTTATTGAAATTTTCTTTCTTTTAGTTTTTTTTTTTTCTCACACTTAAAATCTATAACCAATGAATACGTTTTAAATTTTTCTTTCCTTTCTCTCTTCTTAAAACTTAGAAATACTTTTGTTTTGTTTTTTTTTTATAAAGAATTTTGTTTTTTTTTTTTTATTTAACTTTGGAGAATTTGAAACAAAAGAAAAAAAAAAATGTTCAACAAAAAAAAAACAAAAATGGGTAAATTTTTTTCGCACATTTTTTGGGAGTTTTCTTCTCTTGTTTTTTTTTTTTTTTTTTTGTTTTGTTTTTCTCTTTTTTTGTTGTCATTCTCTTTACTTGTTTAAATTTTTCTTTTTTTTTTTGTTTATAGTAAAATTGTCATGCACAGCATTTTTATTTTTATGGCTAAATTGTTTATAATGTTTTTTTTTTTTTGTTTCATTGTTTTGTTGTTGTTATTTTTAGTTTTTTTTTTTTTGTAAATATTTTTTTGGAAATACTTTTCCTTTTTCTATTGTTTTCTTTTTTCATTTTGTCAATTAAATTAATTAAAGAATTTGAAAGATTTTCAATTGAAGAACAAAAAAAAAAGGGGACTGAAGGAAAAACAAATGAAAATAAGAAAAGGAAACAAAAATTTTCAAATAAAGAACAAAAAAAAAAATACAGATTTAATTTTTTTTTTTAGCAGCACACAAATTCGTATCAATTGAGTTTTGTTTCTTTTCTTTTATTTTTATTAATTTTTTTTTTCTTGTAAATATTTCTGGTAGAATTATAAAATTGTTATTCAAGTTTTGTTTTTGTTTCTATTAATTGTTTGTTATATTTTTTTTTTTTTTTGTTTTTAAAATCATTCAAAAATACATTAACGCAGCCTCTTAATAACGTCTTGATATATTTTCTAATTTAAATTGGTATTTTTTTTTGTTTGTTTGTTTGTTTTTTTTTTTTGGAATTGATTTGATAATTAATTGATTCTATAATTAAAAAGGATTGATTGACTAAACATTGACTAATTTCATTTATAATTTATGATATTTTCTTTTTCATTTTTTTGTTTTTCATTTTTCATTTTTTGTTTTTTTTTTTATTTTTTACAGTAATAAAATTTTTTTTATACGTTTTTTTTGTTTCTTAAGTTGTCTTGATAAATATTTGACGTTTTGATATATAAATACGAGAAAAAAGGATATGATGTCAGGGGGTTTGGTTAGAAGAAGATATGAATTAATTTTTGGTTTAATTTTTTTTTTGTTTTTTGGTTTTTTTTTTATTTTTGTGATTAACAATAATTATTAATTATATTTTTAGTTAGTTAGTTTTTTTTTTGTTGTTGCTTTTTTTTTTTTTTAATAATTTTTTTAAGAAATACTTTTGAGAAAATAAAATCAATTTCATCATTTTATTTTTATTTTACTTTATTGAAAAAGAAAAATTGTAAAATAACGAAATTGAATTCATTTTTATAAATTTTTATTTTAATTTTTAATTTTTAATTTTATTTTTAAATTTTCTTTATTTTTTTTTTTTCTTAATTCTTTTTCAATTTTTTAGTTTTTTTTTTTTCTTTTCTTTTTTACCTTAAAAAATTAATCTACTCTACAGGTGCTCCAAATATGGATTCTCATCAACATTATTGTAATTGTTTAAATCGGTTAATAGATTTTTTAAGCGTTTCATGCAATTCATTTCTTTGAAATCATTGTCATATAATTGTTTTAACGTAATATAATCATAAAAATTAATTGGATTATTATTGTTATTATTATTATTTTTAATAAATTGTTCCTGTTGGATGTAAGGGTCCTCTAAAATTTCGCCAATGTAAAGCTGTGAGTCTGGGTGGTGTTCCCCAATTTGTTTGTAATCCTGGTGCACCCCAACTGATGGAATTTGCATATTGTGTATCGCATCGTCTACAAACGCTTGCGATGGGTTGTTGAAGTCGCTCTTGTGGGTGGTAATATCCGTCCTTATTATTTTAAAGAGAGTAGGATAAAAATCAGTTACTGTTTTTATCAATATAATTATTTATTTTTTTCTAACATTTAAAACTTATAAATTATAAATTATTGTGTTACATGCAACTAAATATTTTTAATTTTTTGTGATCATAATTTTATTTAAGAAAAAAAAAAACAAAAGAAGAAAAAGTTAAGAATAAAAAAGTAACAAATATTAAAATTTACCAGTCCGTTTTTTGTTAATTTTGACAATTTTTTATTTAATTATTACCCAAAGAATGTAAAAAAAAAAACAGAATTATTTTCTACGAGATGAAAATGAATTAAACACAAAAATTGATTTAATTTTAATTGAAACCAAAAAAAAATAAACTCATTCAAAAATGTGCTCTAGTGTAAGAAACAAATATAAAAGCATTTACATTAAAATAATATTTTTTTTTGGTAAAGTAAATTAAATAAATAAATTTTATATTTTCAATTAAATCTCCTTTAAATTTATATCAAACATTTAATTGTACAAAAGTAAAACAATTGGTCCGTGTATATTTCTCGCCGTTGGCTGTATGTTTGTAAATTCAAACAATATAAATAATGTAAAGAATATTCTAAATAATTGTTAATTTAAACAAAATAGATTCAGTACAATGCTGAATTTATATAAAAATTTTGATTTTATAATCTAAGCAATTGAATTAGAATAAATAATATTTGTATTTATGAAAACACAGATTGTAGAAATTAGAATTTTATGTTAACTGCAATAATATTTTCAACAAACATTCAACAAACATTTGTGAATTGTGTTAATTAAAGTGCTAAAGTAAAAGAGATAAAAAATAAATTTAAAAAAAAATTAAATAAAACAAAAATCTGAGACATCAACATGTAAACCAAAAAAAAAAAAACAAAATCAAAATGAGAGTAAATAATTTGCCAATTATAAAGCAAATATATTTTATACTCTGACACTTTATTAGATTCGTTCGTTTTTAATTTAATCCAATTTAAGATGTAAATTTAAATAAGAGTGGTATCATGTTCACTTTGTAGAAAATAAAGAGACAAACACCACTTGCTTAGTCATGTTTTATTTATAAATAACAAAATCTAAAAATATATTTATTCATTTCTATCACAAAAAATAAATGTATATACAATTCAAATTTTGGATTAATTTAAAAAGTACTTTTACAGACAGACACACACACACCTAAACATAAATCAGACACAGATCCACCGAAATATACAAAATATATTTAAATTATTAATTTATAAAAACATAGAGAAAATGGACAAGAAAATTTGTGGCATATAAAAAATTTTGTACTAATTTATTATTGACGATATTTTACTCCAACAAACTTGATATTCCTCTGTTCGTTCAATTTATATTTTCAAATCATATTTTTCTTGTCATTTTTAAACACAATTTTCCACTCTATGAACAAGAAGAAAATATTTCTTGTTTTTTGTTTTAGGACTTTTATTTAATCTGATTGAATGACGATGGGATAAATTTTAATAATAGAAAAAAGAAACTATATATTTTCAATAGAAAGACAAATTTGAAATTTGAAAGTCAATAAAGTGTGAAAAAGGTTAGAAATGTATAGCATGAAAATATTTTGTTTTTGTTGGCTAAAGGGAGAAAACATTTAACTACAAATAATTAATTACATCTAAAAATCTAACATCGAACATCAAGCAAATCAACTTCCTACTGTTCGAGACCTCGCCCTCCCGGATCGACTAAATCGACCACCACGGACTGGTCTAAATGCCGGCAGCCAACCTGACCTAGCCAATGCACCAATATGACGTTTCTCCATTTCCTGACGATACGATGGTTTTTGATCAGCAAATCTACCAATATCTGTATGGATTAGACCACGTGCAAGTGACCCAATATGACGTTTCTCCATTGGACGATAACGATACCAACCGGTACGTGCCACCGAGCCTTACATTTTTAATTTATTAATATAATTGTAAAAAAAATTTAAGCAACAAAAATAAATTTTTTGTTAACATTGACTAACCCAAAAATCGTTTATCCTCATTATGATCATATGGATAATCTTCATCAAGTGCATCGATTAATTCTTCATAATCAATTGGTGATGTTTGTACAACTGGTTCAGATATTTCAGATGTTCCAAGATCAAAATCATTGTATTGAAGATCACGTTTTTTTCTACCATGAACTGGTGAACTTTTTAGTGCACCAATATTAAGTTTCTCATCTTTAAATAGAAAATCTTAAAATAATTTAATGTGTAATTATAAAAAGTTCCATTATTGTGAAATGCACCTTTATCTTTGGCTGTCTCTTGGTGTACATCACGTTTCTCATTCATTTTAATTTGATGATTTGGCAGAGCCCAATCACGAGCAACGGCACCAATGTTACGTTTATATGCATAATCGTTATTGTATGGAAGCATATTTGCACGTGCCAAAGACGACAAGCTACGTTTTGATCCATACGATGGTATCATTCCAGAGCGAACAAGTGAAGCAATATTTCTTTTACCATAAGATGGTAAATCATAACTGCGTGCTAGAGATCCAATATTTCGTTTACCATATGAAAGATATCCAGATTTTGCCAATGATCCAATATTACGTTTTTCATCCATCCATCTTGCGGATGGTGCAATCTCAGCATCTGGTTCTCTTGATGGTAGTTGCCCATTTTTCGCTAGTGTTGCAATACTTCTTTTAATATCATCGGAAGATGGTCCACGCAAAATACCTGATCTTGCTAGTGCACCAATATTCCGCTTACCATTTAAAAGTCCATCTCTTGCCAGTGAACTCAATGATCTTTTGTCTTCATCCAAGTCCTCACTATCATCTAATGTTTGGTAATTCTCTGATTGACTTTCTAATATATTTTTTAACTGATTTCGCAGAGAAGCAGCCTTAATTTTTTTTAATAACGAATATAAATTTAATATAAACCTATAAAGATTAAGAAAATTAAAACTACTTACATGCATCTCGTATCCAACATTTGGTTGTGTCAGTTCACGTATAAGTGTTTCTAATTCACATGGTGTTAATGTTTTATCAGGTGATTGAGGACGAACCTTGAAAAAAATAAAAATAAAATTGTTCATTTTGTATATTAGGGAATATCGTCTGAAAATTTGTTTGTGACAAATTAATGATTTATGTTCAATATGCTCTTTGACCTTTTATTCAATTTCTGTTATTTCATTTGAGAAAATAAAAAATACTTTTTTTTTCGTATGTGTTGAAGAAGAATTCGATATGGTCAAAATTTCGATCAAATGAAATGGTTTAATCCTTTTAGAAGACGTATTTTTTTTTTATTATATAATTATAAATATTATTGTTATTTAAATGCATTTTAAAATACTTTGGTTCATTCATCCACAAAAATGGTAATCCTTACAAAACAAAAAATAAAGAAAAACAAAAAAAAAACAAATCAAGAAAAAAAAACGTTAAAACTCATAAAACTTTTTAGTTCGGTATCCATCAAAGACAGACAGAGATAATATAAAAAGGTACCTACATACAATTGGCATTATAAGAATCATGTTTCATTTAAAATATATTTCATTTTCAATTCATGTTCACATCGTACAGAACTTATTCGATTGGATAAAGTAATTAAAATTTTAATTGCATCCGACACCTCTCCTTGGTAAATCATCATAAAAATAAAGAAGATGGTACAAAAAAAAGGGAAGATATTATTTTGTATTGTATTAAAAAAAAGTTTACGTCCGAGACAAAAATTAAAGAAAAATTAACGATAACATTGAGCCATTGTGTAGCTCTTAATCTTTTATATATATATATTTTTTTTAAGTTACTCGTCAAAAGGCATGATGAAATAATATTTTCACATGAATGACAAGTTTGACAACATCTAGATATCTTCTTCACACAAAACATTCACAAACATATTTTCCTTTCTAAAATTTTTTTCTCAATTTAATCAATAAAAATATAAAACTTGTTGAAGAAATCAAATCAGATTTAAATATTATAAAAATAAAAAAATTGCATAATCAAGACTTCAATTCAGAAAAGTAAAATGATATTCCTTTTAAAATAAAATCTAACGATATGAAAATCATGAAAAAAAAAATTTCTGTACTTGGAAATAACAGGAAAACATCTGTGATAGAATTATTACGATACCGAATTCAGTCAAAGCTTTCTATAAAAATTATTAGAATTTTGTTCGTTCATATTTGTTATAATACAAATATATTCCCACAAAAATATATATTTTACAATTTGATTTAAGTTTATGTAAAATCTCTTTAAAGTTTAAAGTAAAAACATCGGAAATTATATTATTAAAATCATTCAATCAAACTACATAGCATAATAAATTCTAGTTACAATTTTATTTAAATTCAATACAAGATTATTAGAATTTTTTATGACAAATTATGTCAATAAAATATTGTAGTTTGGTATTTAAAGAATATCAAAATTTGAAACTGTCAAAGATTTTCAAAATAATTTATATTTCATAATATATAATCTAAACTTTATGTATGTATGTCTGTATGTATGTATGTATGTATGTATGTTAATAATTGGTTAAAGGCATAACAATAATCCCTTTCCTATTTAAGTTTATATATTCCAAGAAGTTTACATAAATATGACAGAGTGATTATTTACATATATTGATAATGATGACGAAAATTTATATGAACATTCGAACTTTTATATATTTATAAAATTTAATATTTATGCAAAATCAGCTTTTCAAAATTTTAGAAGAAAGTTTCAAATGACTTGTTATTTAATTTTTATTTTGTTTTGTCTTTATCTTTTGTATATTGAACGCTTCTTTTCTTACTTAAATATTTGTACAAAGAAACTTAACTTTTAAGAGCATCGCTTTTTTTTTTTGTTTTTTTTTTGTTCCATATTTTATAAAGATTTTCTCAAGGACTTACGTCAGTTTGTTTAATGAATTATCATTTTAATGTTCATTCTAGAACAATGGATTTTATAAAATTATAATATAAAATATTCCTATGAGAATTTAAAATGCAGTTATGTGACATATGGTATGAATATGATAAGAAAAACATAAATATGACGTCATTACCATATTCTAAAAATGTCACATTATTTAGAATTCAAAGAGAAATTATTTTAATATGGGATGGCCTAAACCCAAAACCAACCTCAACTATAACAACAACAACCACAAGTCAATCATTAAATAAATTTCAAAAGATCCTTTTATGTCTCATATATTTTCATATAATTTTCTATAATAAAAAAAAAATGTACATCCTTTTCCTATAATATAGATTCTTAGTAGTAATATATTATGTAATAAGATAAAATCAAAACCATAATCATAATAATAATATAGAAAAATATCTTTACAAAAATATCAACTTTCATAATGTTGTTTTTCTTGTGGTTTTTCTTTTCCTTTATTAGAAATAAAAAAAAAATTCTAATAAAATAAGAAAATGAAATTAATATACTCTAAGATGGAAAATTTGACAGATGTTCCGTTTCTGTGTACCATAACATAATATTTATATTTACTAAGATATTTTTTTCTTATATTCATAAAAAAATGTTTTCTATTTTTAATAAAAATATGATTTTTCTTTATTGAAGTTAATTCATTAAAGTCGAAATTAATTTAATTATTCAGGTCATTGAATTTTTTATAGTATAGAGCGAATTTGATTTTCAATATGTGAAAATTATTTATAATTTCATGAGATTTTATTTTTCTATTCAGATAAGTAAATATAAACGAAGAGAAAAGAAAATTGTTTGTACCTATACATTATTCTATTCTTCTATAAATATTGGAAAATTTGATTAGATGACAGAATTGGTTTTTGATTAATTAAATTTTGTATAATAAAATTTAAAAGGTAAAAATATTACGCTACCTCATGAAATTAATCAGTTTAATGAATGAATATGGAAGTTACTTGACTTCACTGATAAGTTACATTATTAACCTAAAAAGTTGGAACCCCGAAATAAATAAATTAAAATTAAAGAAATGGGGACATTATAAGCCTAAAGAAATAAACAAATGCATTTATAATTAAGGCAATAAAAAATAAATTTTTCTGTGTTTATTTTTAATGGAATCAAATTTATTTTAGACCTTCAGAAAATAACAATTTCATTTAGGAGAAAACCTTTTAAATTCCATTTAAAATATTAAAAACACATTTGAAAGGTTCTTTTCCATATATTAATAATTTTTGAATTACATTATTTCTATTTTCTTTTTACCATTCTATGTCTGTACCGGAAGTAATTATCATTTTTTTTTATTTTCATCTTCATTTTTATCCTCTTTTTCTGTTATCTATTTTCATATACATTTTTTTTATGAGCCTCTTCTTCATGAATGGCAAATAATAAAAAAAAGACAATCACAATTTTTCACACAAAATTAAAAACATCCAGAAATCAGGCATAATACATATATGTGTGTGTATCATCATGAAGAATAATAATAAAAAAAAAACCCCATCCAAATTCAGTCCCTACGAAAAAAACATCAAAACACCATACTAAGTGATTGCAACAACACCAACGAACAATGATCGTTATTAATGCCTTATTGGCAAAAAAAAAGCACAAGAAGAAAAGAAAGAATATTTTGCTAATTATGATATATAACAAGTTAAATAGAGACTTAGAAGACTTAGAACAACATAAACAAAATATATTTATATGAAAAGGGCATCTTTCCAAAACTTCTAGTTGAATATAATATTCAAGTATTAAATTACTGAAATAAAAATTGGAATACAATAATTGGAAGAAGAAAATATCAAGATCAAATTCCCAAGGATTTGTCAAGCTTCTGTTGAGATTATTATTAACTAATCCTTAAAATTATTTAGTCCTTGAAAATTACAATTAAAATCCAAATGAACCACATCTAATCGAATCCAAATTCTGGTTCAATGCGATTCCATTTAATCTTGACCGTTAAGGCAAGAATACAAAAATTTTAAAGTTTATCATCATGTACAGGAAAGTTTATTTTCTAGTCGAATGATTTTCTTCTCATAAACATTAGTGGTGAAAAAGAGAAAAAAGTCTCCATTTCTTGTATAAGAATGAAAGGTGCATATAAAAAAAATTGCAACCAATTCAGACATTTTAAAGAATAAAAATGTACAAGAGCTTTTATATTCCCACATGATTTGAGTTAAAGAAAATAAATCGATTGGTCTTTGAAATTGTCAAATTCAGAATTAATTTTCTTCTTTTTTTATGTTATAAAATCCACTAGAGAAATTGGAAAAAAAGGGATAATTGTAAAATATATTTGTTCTGGAAGTGAAGCGTTGTACGATTTTTCAAAATATAAATAAATCCTTTCTTTCTTTCTTTCTTTCTTTGTGTTTTTTATAAAAAGGGGAAAAGCAAACTTTTTGTATTCTTTTAAAACTTCGATTAGCCAGGCTTTGTTTTAATAGAAACGGATTTTTATTTTTCGTAAAAAAAATCCTTATAAAAAACATATTTATAGAAAAAAAAACTTTTACATTCTACATTTATAAAAATTTCAAACCAGCAAAAATAACAATTGAATTTACACAAAAAAAAAAAGTGTTCCTTATTTTCATACAAAAAAAAAAGTATTTCTATTTATTTTGTTTTTGACAAATTTTATGTTTGAAAAACATCTGGTACAACTTAAAGGTTCAAGTATAAAGTTTCCATAGTAAGAGTTAATTTTCTTTTCAATATTTAAAAGGATGTCAGGTTATCCTTTTTTAAAAATAGTTATACGTGACTAAATTTTAAATAGATAAAACTTGAGTGTAGATATAAAGGGTTATATTTAATTACCATAATCATTGAATAAAAACATTTAAATTTCTAATTAGCATAATAAAGTACTTTTGAACTTATGATACATTAGAGGAAAAATCTTTTTTCTTTTTAATTAAACCATATGATCCCACTATAAACAAAAATGATCCTACATAAATACAAAACGCACATACTTAAACCTTCATCATTATCATCATCATCATTTATTATTTTCTAAACAAAAAAAAAAAAAATTTTAACATTTGAAATTTACAAATTAGTTAAAAAATAACAAAATTGAATATATTTTAATTTTTAAACAAAAATGAAGAATAACACGAAAAATGGGACTGAGAGGTAAAAAATATTTACTTTATACGTTTTCAGAATACTGGAAATAAATATATGAGTATAGGCCCTATATATTTACATGAATGATGTTTGTATATTCATATAGTCAATCGTTTGGCAATATCCTTTTTTTTTTCCTCCTTTCTTTCTTTCTTTTTTTTTTTTTTTTGTGCTTCTTTTGTAAAGAAGATCGATGAATCAATTTCAGAAGGATGATGGTGTTGTTCAATATCTTTATAATATCTTGACTAGAATATTGTGTTTTAGTTTCATAATATATTGGGGGAAAAATGTAAGGAGCAATATAGTATGAACGAAAACAAATGAAATAATATAAACGGGTTCCTTTTATATTCTTTTCAATATAAAAACTGAATGGTAGAGTTTTGTTATATTTCTTGAGACGGGGTGGTATGACGTCAGAAAAGAAGTTAAATCAAGATATAAAAAAAAATGTCTTTATTGTATTTCTGTGTTTATGTTAAATGTGCGGTATAGAGATAGATAGATAGATAGATGAAAAACAGAAAACAATATAAGATAAATATACTCAAAGTTATAAGATTTTCACGTGGACGCCTTAAGGGTATTTTTTTTCTATATCGTCCATGTCGTTAGTAATATAAGTAGAAATCTATATATGAAAGATTGAGGGTTTGATGAAAGAAAGGGCTTTTTTTTTTTATCTCTCATAAAATATTGCCTAAAATATAGAAACAATCTTTATTTTTCTGACCTGATAAAAAAAAAAACGGGTTTTAATGTTAGCCAAAAATAGAACAGATTTTGAAATCAAGAATTAGTATACAAATATTCTGTGCAGTGTGCGAGAATCAGTATAAATGTGTGTGTGTGTGTGTGTGGGAGTTTTGGGTATGAAAGTCAGACACATAAATAAGTTGTGTATCATATACGCACGCACGGTTGATTTTCTTAAAGATTTTTTTTTCATTTTCTTTTTTATTTATTTATGATGAATTTTATCAAAAAAAAATTCAATTATGTGGAGTATCTAAAATCTAAATTCTAAAATATGATGGAATTCTATAGACGCGCGACAAACACCATAACAGCACACGCATGAATAAATATATTTAAAAATTTCAAGTTGTTGAATCTGTGATTACTCTATACTTTAAAAGGACAATAAAATAAAAATAAACCTTGTTGAATTTTATCGTTACTAATAGATTCTAAAATAGCAATACGTTGTCTATATATTTATATATAAAATTTTTGTTTATTCAGTCTGTATTTATATTTTGTCTCTGCTAATTAATCAGACAGACTTTAAGTGATTGGAATTTATATGGATGTGTTCTTCTTACATAAGGACGAAATTAGGTTATGTTTTTTAAACACAACGTACATTCTATATTTTATATTACTATTTATAAAGATCTATTTTTTGGCCCTTTTCATCTAACTAATTACAATCCAATTAATCACAAGAAACTCAAATAAAAACAAAGAAATAGAAGAACCAAATAAAATACCAAAAATTCCGATAGTTTATTTTCTTTGCATAAAATAAATATATAAAAAAAAATAACTGAGAAAAGAAAAATTTCCAATTTTATATGTCAGACCGTCATCATCATTTATTTTATTATTTTATAAAAAAAAGATAAAAACAACAATAAAAAGTTTAGAAAAGAGTTTCCTTTATATAGTTATTTGTACAATTTTCTAAAACGTTACGTATTCTTAACGTAAGGATGGTATGTCAGATTTAAAAGAGTTTCAATTTAACTAAAAATTCTTTTCTAATATTTACCCACAACCATAACATTTCAAAATGATTTTGGAATTTAGTTAATATTTATTCTTGTCTATTAGGGTACAAAAGATATCAAAATCCCTTCTAGATTTAATAAAATGCCATATTTTAGTAATTAAGTAATATCCTTTGTATAATCATAATTATCATAATCTCTTGAAATATAATTACAACAATTGACATGAATCATTGGATAATGACATTTAAAACCGCATCCATAGATAACTGTTTCTATTTTATTATTTACTTTTTACTTATTTAATTATAAAAATAATGTTAATTGTCATTAAAATTTGTATGTTAGTCCCATTATAGGAGGTTCTTCTTTACTTTATTTAATATAATTAAAATAGATTAATTAATTTATATTAAAAATTTCATTGATTTTGAAATTCATTATTGATATATAAAAAGTAATGTCCAACTCAAACGAGTCAATAGTTTTCGATATTATTGAAGAAAGTGTCAAACATTATGTATTGTAATTATATACTAATATGTGTTAACGCACACACACCCAAATTATTATGCATATCGATTTAGATAATAATAATAATAGTAATAATAATAATACAGAGTTTTTGATTTATACATATGTTACATAAATATTATCGTAAATGGTTTTAGGTTTTTAATCTCTATCAAATATTCACCACATTAATTTCCGAACAAAAAAAATAACAAAACTACATAATTTATTTATCATACTTTATCGTGTTATTCGATTGCAAACACACAAATAATAAATAAATATTGTATATAGAATAAAACATCATACAAGTTCATTTACATCATTTTTCAACGTGTATGCATGTTATTCTACTACTACTGATACATCCTACACCAAAATAATAATACAGCTGTACAAGTGTATTAATAAAAATGTGTAATGCTAATGGTATTAGTGATGAAATTTCGAAACAGTCTATGCTTACAGCGTACACGTAACGTTGTAGTGGTAATGTGAAAATATAAAAATACAATTTTTATTGAAACAGCGCATGTGTAGTGGTGCTGTAAGACAGTGCTCTCTCTATTCTTAGCAATACACTATACAGACCAGATTACACTACCAACATAACAGCACAATTGAAATTAATTTTTGACATTTAATAGAAATTATAAAACTATTAAGTTGTGAAGTTTTGTGTTACAATTTATTAATATTATTTATTACTAAATAAATCAATTATTGCAATGGACGAAAAGTTAATTTGTTTATTAAATGAAAAATCAGAAGTTTGGAATAAAAAAATGCCGGACTTTAGAAGTAAACAGAAAAAAACTGAAGCATGGAAATATATCGGTGAACAACTAAATATTACTGGTAAGAAATTTACTTTTTGTTTGGTGGTTATTGTTAATGGTAAAAGGTGCGGGTGGAATATTCGTATAATTATTTGTTTTTGTTTGTATATTTTTTTAAAGGTGCTCTCGCGGAACGTCGTTATAAAAATTTACGTGAAAGATATCGAAGAGAAAAGGCAAGACTTAATATTGCTGCTAGAAAATCAGGGGAAATTCCAGTTGAAAAATGGAATCTTTTTGAACGATTACGTTTTCTTGATGATGTACAAACACCACGACGGTAATTTTCTATTTATTAATATTTAAATGATTGAATAATTTTTTATAATTTATTAGAACATTTAGTAATATTATTGCTGCACAAATTCAAAAGCCAAAACTAGAAGATATTGAAGTGTCAGATCTTTCTGATCCAGATTTAACATCGGATAATCCATGTTTTGAGCAAAAACTTGTTTGTAATACACCCGATTCTGATGAACAAATCGATCAGAAAAAAACAAAATTAGATGATATTGGTGGGCAAATTGTTGCATCTTCAGTTTCTAATCTTGATATATTAGTTGATTCAATGCCAAAAGATGATGTTTCATCATTTCTCTTATTTATTGGTGATGAAATAAGAAAATTAAATGAACCACAACGTGATGAAATAAAAGAAAAAACAATTAAATTAATCTATGATATAAAACGACGACATTTTTAAAATATAATTTATTAATTGTATTCTTTTACTTTCTTTATTATTATTATTGAATAAATTTATTTAAGTACATATGTTTAATAAAAATTGTCTTTTATTTAATTATCTTCAATGTATATGTGCTACGTCATAATTCTGTGAACTTCTATTTTTTTTTTTCTGTTTTCGTTCGTGTAACCATCGTGTTATTGTCGAAAACACCATATGTCGATTGTACCACTACCACTTAAACTTAACACATTTATACACACTATTTACTGTTATAGTGTATGGTTTTCCACCATTTTAGTTGTATTTTGCGGTTAGAAATCTACATGGACTAGAAGGTATTATAATTAAATTTTGCAGAATTCATTAATCAATGACAAATTTTATTTAAATAGAAACAAAAACTAGACAGTTTTTTTTATCATCATTTCCTTAGATAATATTTTAGTGTTAACTTTATGTTTTAAAACTTTTTAATAATTCATAATAAATTAATTTAATAAGAACCTTTGAAAAAATTTCAAAAGTCTTCTTTTTTCTTTTTTTTTTTTTGAAAAAAGGTAAAATACTTAAACTAATTGATCAGAAACAATTAATATTGATAAACTTCGGGCTGACAAAAAAAAAAAACTTAAACCTTTCTAAAATTTTCAAATATTGTCTTCCCTTAAAAAAAAAAGCGTTCATATTTAAATTAAATTCTAATTTATCAAAACCCCCATTTTTTTTTGTAGGTACCTTATATACCTTTTTCCCTTAGTAATTATACAAATTAACAATTAAGAATAACGCAGCAAATATGGCAAAGGTAAATTAATTGATAACCGATCCATTTTAAGGTATAATTAATTAAGAATTCAGGATGGAAGAAATGTAAAAAATTGTTATTTTTAATGATTATTAAAGAAAGCAAAGATTAAAATTAATTTATTTTTATTGCAATTGTGGAATCTAATCGTTGAACAAAATTAATTTTTTTAATATCAAATTGTTACAGGAATTTCTTTTAATCTATCATCAATATATGTGAATGCATTTAACGATTGATAAACTTGTAATTATAAATTTTTAAACGAAGAAATCTAGGTACAAATGTTTTTATTAGTTCATTTAATCAAAAAAAGTAATGGAAACTTTACCACAAACAAGGAGTTTTATTTAGGATCTAAGTAGAGCACGCAGAATAATAGAATTTAATGTAAAGAAAAGTAAACATATTCTAAAAGTCACTTAGATTTTTTTTTTTTTTGTAAAATCTGACATAAATCTTCAAGTTTTTTTCTTTAAAATTTAAACTTTAAGTTCAACACAATAAAAGTTTACTTCATTTTTACAAAATTAACATAAATTAGACAAGAAACCAAATTTCAACACCAATTTCTCACCAAGACAATAAATAATTAAATTATTTTGACTTGATTTTTAAAAGAAAACTGAATAACAAAACAACAACAAAATAATTTTTCCTTTATTTTTCTTAATTTTTCTTTGAAGTATTTTTTCCTATTGTTGGTTTTGTTATTCATTCTTTAAATTATAAACTTTTGTTAAAGAAAAAAAAAGTTACCCAAAATTTGGAATTAATTTTTAATTTAAGAACAGATTTTTTTTTTTTGTCTAAAACAAAATTATTTATTCATAAAACCAAAACTTATTTATTAAAAAGTATTTATTAAGGTTGAGTTAAAATATTTTGTTTTTAAAGATAATTTTTCTATAACAAAAAAGAAACAATTAAACTTGAAACTGAAAAGATTTTGATGAAATAAACCAAATTGAGTTTTTTTTTTCGATCAATAAAAAATTGATGGTTTTGGGTTATAAGTAATTCATTTTATATATAGTAAGACACCCCCACCCCCAACCTCAAACCTCTAGAAATTCTCGTTATAAAACTGAGCTTTTTCTCTTAAAGTATTTTTAAAGTTTTGTTGGAAAACTTGATTGTTAAAGTCTTGAATATTTTTCTTTGGTGTATGTTCATTAATTTTTCTGTTATGCCGGATTACAAAACAATTTTTAATTATTCTTGAAATCTTGCTTACTTCAACATTATGATTGTTTTAGTCTATTTTTTGTTTCTTTTCTATAAGTGCCATCTTTTTAAAGTTGCTATGAAACAAGTAAGTTTATCCTGTAATTGTCTCATTACACATAAATAAATAAATATTTCTTAATTTCAGTTTTATAATTAATTATACTGACAAAATATTAATTCTGTTTACATTCAAAATTAATATTTTTATATCAAGTTTTTTTTTGTTTTTAATATTTTAAATATAAAATATAAATATCGCAAATATTTATAAATGTAACAATAGAAAAAAGAAAACTCTCTCTCTCTAATATTTATAGAACTTAACTTATAAAGGATGTACTTAAAAGACCAAGTTTCACAGATTCATATATTCAACGTCTCGTATATTTTTCCACTTAAAGCAAAAAAATATAACTTTTCAACATCAACTTGTTGTCTAAAAACTAAATGGATCAATATTTCTTAAGAAAAAAAAATATTCAGAAACTAATTAAATGGAATTACACTCTTGTCTTTTGTAATCATCATAATAACAACAACAAAAAAATAACAGAAGGTGAACAAAATATAAGTACTTTTTTCTTATTCTTCCTCTTCGTCTTCATCTTCGTTTTCTTCTTCTTCTTCTTCTTATAAAAATGTAACAAAAGCTTTCCCTCCTCACCAATTTAACGAAATATTATAAAATAAATTTTCATTATTTGTAGAATGAATTTAAGAAAAGAAAATTATTAAAAGAAAAAAAAGAAAGATAAATTCAGATTTTATTCTTAAGCCGCACAATATTTATTTTTTTATCACCATTAATATTTTTTTTTTGATCAGCCGTAGGATAAATTCAACTCAATCAAAATTCAAAGAAATATTATTATTTTTGTATGTATTTATGTATGTATAGATGTATTAGTAGAACTCTAACAAAATTAGTAGAATTGAGTTCATTGTATAATCTCACCACTGATTATTTATTTCTGTTTTAAAAATATTTTATTCGTATTTTTAATGGAAAATAATTTATAGGACAAAAAAAAAAGAAAATTGAAAAAATAAAACTTGAGACTTAAAAAAAATCTCCTCTTTTTTTTTTATGGATTCCAGTAAATGTTAAAGAATTCGTTTTTTTTTTTTTTTTTTTCTCTCACTTATTATTTTTTGTTAAAAGGAAAAATAAAAGATTTTCAGTGAATTTATACAAAACAAAGAAAAAACACTTTTATTCTAGAAAATATTTGTTTTGTTGTTTATGATTTTTAAGATTTTTCACTTAACATTTTAATTTATAAAATATTCAATATTTATTTATTTTTATTAAAGAAAGAATTTCTATTATTTTTTTTTCTCCATGAATTTATAAGAAGGATGAAAATGAAAAATTCTATACGCAAAAATTAAATTAGAGATTTTCATTTTTTTTCCCTTTGACAAGAGGGTTGATTCAATGTACACCAAAAAAAGAAAATTCTGTTGGTTGAAACATGAGTTAAATTGATGATGATAGATTAAAGGAAGTACATATAAGATGATTAATTTTGATTAATTTATTCTTTTATATTTTATACAAATTTTTTTTTGTTAAGTTAAGAGTGGCGAACTTTTTCAAAAGGTCAAACTAGAACTGTAATTATGTGTTTGAATAGAAAAAATGTTAACTGGACCTTAATTAAGGAAATTCTGGATAAGAAATTTATAATGAAATTTATTTAAAAAACAAAACAGAACCTAAAAACTTTACATAATTTATTGTTGTAAATTTCACTGCCGAAAAAATTTATTACTTTGGATTTTATTAAAAAATTTAATGGTAGAAGCAACGTAATTCTTAATTTCCAGAATTCAAGAACTTTAGGATAATGTTTATAAAGTTAAAACGTTCCCATATTTACCTTAACATTCAGATTTTTATATAAATCAAGACTAATACGTTTAAGTAAAAATCAATTTTCCAATAATAAATAATGAAAATCAATTTTCAATGATAATAATTTAAAATGTTCCTACTTTCAATTCAATTCATAGACAATCACACGCATTTACAAGCAATATAAAGTGGATCAACTTTTATTTATATTTTTTTTTATAGAGAAAATTATGGGAAAATATGACACAATATAAAAATCCTTCAACAATCTATTTAAAGAATTGAAATTTATAGCTTCAAGTTGCGTATTATTTATTATCTTTTTAAATCAAAAAAAGAAAAGAAGATCCTTAAGAAAAGATTTTCTCCTTCTACATACTTACGACTTACAATGTACGCATAGAAAAGATGGAAAATAATACAAAATATTATTATTATGATCCTGGGATTATAACAAAAAAAAAATATATCTATTCTTTACTTGTACCGATACCATTGAAGTAGGGAATTTTATATTAATTTTCAGCACTTCCAGATGGGTGTACATTCGTATCATATCGTACACGTTCCTAGAATTTTTTAATTTTAAACTTTTGAAGAAAATAAAGGTTACGATTTCTTCTTTATTTTTTATTGTGATTAGAATTCTTTTTTTTTTTTACTTATAATGAAGAAAAATTGTTTACAGATGTGAACTCTGATAATTTAAGCATATTAGATTTTTGACCTCATACTGAAATTTTTATGATTTATTTCTAATTCGGAGTAATTTTATAAAATAATTGTACGTACATTTTTGTATTTAATTTAATAATGAGAAAACGATTTCGTATAGGGATAATTGAAGAGAGATGATGAATTGTGTTCTATTATTGTGCGAAATGGCGTACGTTCAATAAACTAAACCGAAACAAAAATGAATTATTATTAAAGGTTCGATTTACCATGATTTCAGATTACCAGCAAAATAAAACAAATCCATTAAATACGGATCCATTTCTGAGTTAAGCTAATAATCCTTTAAAAAAAAATAATCCAACAAAAATTATGTCAATGAATTTTTGATTATCATTCACTCAAATGATAATTATTATTGATGATATTTTAATTTTAAAACAGAAACCAAAAAAAAAAAACGAAAACGATAATTACGTTAATTTAATTATTTCGTCTTATTGTTAAATGAATATTTTTTTTTTAAAAGAAAAAAATTAAATCAAAGTCACGCAAATAATTATAATGGAGTTAAAATAAAAATTCTATTCATTAAATAGAAAAAGAAAATAAAAGGCAACGATTTAATCAAAAGTCTCTTCATCTCATTTTTTTTCTTTTTCCGTTTTAATTTTCTGCTGCTTTATTTATTATTGAATTATAAAAATTAAAAATAGAAAATTATTTAATTGAATAATTAAATTTATATTTAGTATTTAGTCACGTCCTTTAATTTATACTAAAATCTATTTACAAAAGCTGGCAAATTTTAATTTATTTAAGAAAAATTTAATTAAATCATTAAATAAAATAAACAAAAAAAAATCACAGAAACATAAATATAAACAACAACAAAATAATTCATTAAAAATTAAAGAAAAATGTAGAGCTTCTAATTTCCGCTTTTATTTTTCACAAACACAAAAAAATGAATTCAGAAACAAACAAATTTTTTTCAAGTCAAATGAATTTATACAAAATTTAATTGGAAATAAATTTTCATTTTTTTCATTTTTTTTCATTTTCTCAGAATTTTCGCTGAACTTTGATAAATTAATTGTTTAAATTTAAACCAAAAAAAAAAAAAAGAAAAAGTTTAAGTCAAAACTTTTGTTTTATTTATAAACAAAAACAAATCACACACAAATTTTTGAGAATGACAAAATAAATTGAGTTGACTTTGAAAAAATTATAATATTTTGATTTCTATTCAAATTTCCATTTATTTAGAAATTTATTTATTATTCGTTATGTTAATATTTATTTCATTTATGGATTAGTTCCATTTATTTTTTTGGCCACAACAGACAAATATTTAAAATTGAAAATAAAGTTTTCCAAAACTATAAAAAATAAAAATAAATTAAAATATTATTCCAGAGTTCATTGTCGCGTCTTATTAAATTTATAAAAAAATAAATAATTATTTCTTGAAAGCCAAGTCAAATCTACAATGTAGACTTCTTAAAGTCTACATCTTTTTAGATTCTCTTATAAGAAAAAACACTTTTTGCACTTTAACAATTTTTTGTATTTAATTTTTTATATAATATTTGCACATGACATTTAGTAATTCGTAAAAATTGAATTTATATAAATATTGTGACAGAAGTGTTTTTGGGTTTCTGTTTTAGTTTTAGCGATTTTTTTTTTGGTAAAAGCTTTTAAGCTTTTTCTAGTATTTTATTATCAAGGCAATGACCTATACAGAAACCTAAAAAACAATAATCTTTTTTATCTATACAACCATAAAAAAAATAACTAAAAGATTAAAACTATGGGAATTTTAGTAAAAACTTGTTGCTGTTTGTTGTGACGGAAAAGGACAAATAAAAAAAGACAACACCAAAACGCTAAAATATCTAAAAAATAATTGATTATATTCTAAAATTTTATATTTGGAAATCAAATAAAATGACGTAAAATATATATTTTTTTTTTGTATTGATGCAACAATTTATTGTGAATACACGCGATTACATTAATTTCCTGCATTAATCTAAATTAGTTTTATAACCCACACTACGTACATCAAAGTGTAGATTATAATTTGTTTATAAACTTTTATGTATATGTGTGTGTGTGTATGCGTGTAATTTAGTATATTGATTTTTTTTTATAATAATAACATCTAAAAATAACCCCTAAAAAAAACAGAACAAATTTACTATAATTGATCGATTATTATAAATTCCGTATATTTTTAGTTTTTGTTAGAAACTTTGTTCCTTTTTGTTATTCTATTTCTATCTCTCTGTATTTTCTATACAACAAAAGAATTATAGAAAATATCTAATTTTATGTATATAGAAACGTCACAAACAGAAAAACATTTATAAACGATTTTCATTTAAAAAATTAAAAGACAAATCATTTTCATCCTGCAGCGTTTATAAACTTTAGTTAGAATTTTTCTATACAAAAAAGAATTTGTCGCCAAGTAATGCAGTAAACAAAACCCAGAGTGTTAAAGTGAAAATCTATATTCTAGACTTAAATTATTTTAATATGATTTAATGTTTTGAAACTGTAAAATAGAATTTTTTTGAAATGTTTCCTTTACTTCTTTTTATTTTATTTTTTTTTTTTATTTATTCACCAGAACTGAGAATTGAAATGAGTTTTAATTTACAATTTCCGTTTTTTTTTGTTTCCGTTTTGTTTTTGCCCTTTCCTTTATTTATTTTTGTATTTTTTTTTTGTTTTTGGCGTAAATATTTTGGCTGCCTAAATTGTGACTGTGAAAGATCATTAAGAAGGCTGCTTTAATAATTAGGTAATAAAAACAGTAGTTAGAGAATTTTCATTAAAGACAAAACAAAAAACAGTCAGATTTTGATGTAGAAAATGTCTCAAGTTTCTTTAGAATGTTTTTGCCATTTCTGTTGTTGTTACGTGTTGAGGGGTTTTTCTTTCTTGTGTTTAGATACTTTTGAATTAATAAAAAGAGGGTCAAAAATTAAAATATTATAGAAGAATATTATATAGAAAATATTCCAATTATCAAAGATTAAAGATTCAACGATGACTTTATAGACTTAAAAATATTAAACATTTTTAATTAATTAAAACAACATTATTATTCATTATTCATGTTTAAATTTAAGTAATTGATTTGGTAGGCATAAATTTTCAATTTAAAATTTAATCAACTTAAAGCACATTTTAACCCTCAAACCTTATTTTTTTTTCTTCTTTTCTAAAATAATAAAAAAAACACAAATGTTAATTTTTTTTTTTATATTTCCTGTTTCCTGTTTCCTCTTTTTTAAAGTCTCCTTTGAAAATAATCTATAATATTCTATAATCCCGAATATTGTTAAAAAGATAATTGAATTAAATTTCTTAAAACCTCTCCTAATTTAATTTTAAGATCAACATTCTAAAGGCAACAGGTTAAGAATAAAATAAGACAATTATAAATTGGATTATATTGAATAAAGAGAAAAGGATTTTTGTTTTTAAAATGTTTGTATACAAACTTAAATATATAAATTAGGTCAACATGAATTTCAAAGAAATTGAAAAGGATTAAAAAAAAACATGTCTTTATATATCGTTTCAACTTTTCATTATCAATCAAGACACTTTATAAAATTTCTTTGATATTTAGTTTATCACAAAATTAAGTAAGTTTTTATTAAACAATCCTCTATTATTGCCTTTCCCTTTATTTTAGGAGCAACTAAATCTTTTAGAACTAAAATTTCTTTGAAACTGAAACTGACGAGTTTTTCTTTTGTTTTTTGTTAACATTTAATTATAATTTCCTTTTTTGTAAAAAAAATAAATTATTTTCTAATTTCATTTTAATTTGTTTGTCGTGTTTGAATAAATATAATTGAATAGAAATTAACTGATAATCTTTTATAAATTTAATCTTTTATAAAATAAAGCCTACAAAAGAGAAAACTTCTATAATTACATTATTTTTTCATTTAACAATTTAACGTAATAAATTCAATTAAAATCTTTGTTAAATTTAACAAAATTAAAGTGAATAAAGTAAATGATTAAGAAAAACCTTTGAATTGTCTATAGAAAATAAATAAACACAAAAAAACCTTACAAATTACTTTGAGTAATGAAAGAGTTACTTTCTTTTTTTAATTAAAAAAAATATAAGAAATTTTCCTTTCTTTCTTCTTATTTTAAATATTTTCATTTCTACAAACATTGAAGTTTTTTAATTTAATTTAAAATTTGTCGAACTGGTGGAAAATAATCGACAACAAAATTGAAATTACAAAAATTTCCCTATTTGATTTTTATTTGAAATTTTTACAAAATTCTAGTTTTGGGATTAATAAATTTTATAAGAATTAACTAAATTTTTTGATTAATTCATATAAGGGAAATATATAAAAAAATTCATTAATTAACTCAAAAATGTAAAAAGTGTCTTTTAAGCGAACGGAACATAATACTTGAAGTGACAGAGTTTATTAATGAAGGAAACTTTTACGTGTATTATTCAAAAATCTTATGTAAAAACATAGAATTATGTCTCTTCCCACATACCACATTTAATTATATAATAAACAAAAATTTAATTGTGATTATTTCTGGAATAATTTGTAAACATTTTAATTATTTCTATTTCTATTGTACAATTTCATTAAATTTTTAATTTTCTTCGCGTTTTTCTTTTTCTATTGTTTTGTATTTTTCATTATTTACCCGAAAATTTAATTTAAAGTCACCACAAAATTTCTCAAAATAAACCTTAAATAATGAATTGGGTTATTGTGGTAAAAGAAAATATAAGAAAAAAGGTTAATTAAAATTATCCACCTTTTTTTTTATCATAAAAAGAGACAAAATCGCTTTGTTGAAGGTAATAAATACGGTCAGCTATTTTTTACTTTAACGGAAGATCAATTCACATAAATTTCTAACAAAAAAGAAAAAAAATATAATTTATAAAAAAATAATAAAAGTCAGAAGTGAACATTTAGAGAGATGAAGGGAAGAAAATCTTCTTCTTGCATTTTCTTTTTACTTTATGATGCAAATAAATCTGCTGATTTCAGTATTTTTTTTTTCTACTACATTAAAATATTTTACAGATAAAAATATAAAATCTTTTAAAGTTTTTAAGAAATCAATTCGATAAATATGAATGAGTTTTATTTGTGTTGTAGTTTATATCCCACATAAATCAACAACTTCATTCACTAAATAAACAAATTTCTGTTTAATCTTAGCAAAATTAAAACAAGAAAAAAAACCCTATTTTTCTTAATGGCTTCTTTATCTTTTTGATGTTTAATCTTTTCATTTTTAATCTTTATTGTCTTAATGTTCACAAATATTTGGCCCTTTCATCATGTTAAAAATTATTTTGAAATGTTTCATCTTTGGATTGTCTTAGTTACGATAAGTCTTCCTTTCTTAATAATCAACAATTGAGCCGTTTTCATTATTAAAATAAATTTTGCTTCAAGTGATTTAAATTGTACCAAAAAAATATTGTTAGAAATTAAAAGAAATTCAAATCTATTTAATTGTAATTATATTTTAAAGAAAGTCAAAGTGAAATTAAAATTTGAAAATTCTTGAAGAATGTTTGGTAAAGATTTATTTGGTGAGTTAATGAACTTTTTTTTTTGTTAAGTGAATTAAATTTATTGAAACAATTAAATTGATTTTTTATTCAAAGAAAAAAAACTAACGAGAAATTTTAATGAATTGTGGATTTTGTATTTTTAATTTAAAAATGTGAATATTTTCAAGAAATATTCGTTAATGATTGGACTGAAATTCTTTCCATTCACCGAGTTAATCTGATTCACAGATTTATAAATTCAATTTATTTGTCATTCTTCAATTTTTGAATTTTAACCAAAAATTTGGTTTACATGAAACATAAAAATATGGTCCAATGAATAAAGTGAATTATTTACAGAAACTAAACAAAAAAAAATAAAAAATTTTTTTAATTTAATTAAAAATCCGCCGGATTGAAATCGGACAAATGTGATTGATCAGATTAAGGTTTTTTTGACCTAATTCTCATCGTGATAGAGAAGATAAAAAAAAATGACAAATTATTATAAAGTGAAACATGAAGATAAAAAAAATATAAAATTTAGAAAGAAAAAAATGGAAATCAAATTGAATCTTTTTTTATTCGATTCAACGGACCAAAATCGGACCAAAATTAGCTAACTAATGGCGGGTTTCTCATCTCCGTTTAGATCTCATCTAGTGACTGTAGATGAGTTTTAAGCTAAAATCTGTTTCACAACATTTAGATCTCATCTAACTCTCCATCTAACTTAGATGCGCAATTTGGCGCATCTAAATACTTAGATGTGGTTTGCTTTAGTTGTCAAATGTGATGCATTACAAAAGTCAAAACGCACAGAAAAAAACTAATCGAAGCCACTGAACTAAAAATAGTTTTAAAAAACGCTACAAATGAGGTGAAACAGATTTTTGTTAGATGTCATCTAGGGCTTAGAGTCGATCTAGTTAGATCCTCGTTTAGTCATATGTTAAGAAACCCGCCATAAGTCTTATAATTACGTTAATTATTGTGATGTTGTTGTCGTTCCTTTTCATATTCAGACAATATATTTATTTTATATACTTTCAATATTTAGAGTAAAGAAACTTTTCTTTTATAACGTTACTTCTTATTTTTTTTCGTCTTAACGAAATACCAAAAAAAAAACAAATTTTATCTTAAATCTATTTTTGAATTATATTTCTGATGGGGAAAAAAAATAGAGGGATATTAAAGAATCCTCCTTTACGTAAATCTTATTTATAATTATAATTTAAATGATAAAATTTGTTGATTTAGGAAAATTTAGTATAAAGAAAATGAATTTAATTGAAAAAAAAAAAAAAAACGAAAAGATTTTCGAAAATGTATTTTTTCTCTTCCCCATTTTTCCCCCATTTTTAATTTTCACTTTAAACGGTGTTTATTTTTCTTTTCCTTTTTCTTTTGAATAGAAATGATTTAAAGTATAAAATAAAATCCACATTAAAAAAATAAAATTGAAATAAATTCGTTTAATTATTGCGTTTGCACGTTTTTAGAATTTCTCGTTTAGGTTTGTTTGTCTCTCGCGTTTATCGTTTGATTTCATTTGTTTGTTTTTTTTTTTCAATGTTGAATAAAAGTTTTCGGATAATAAAAAATTTAAGTGAATAAAATTAGGGGAATGGTAAAATATTACATATAATTATTTGTATCATTTTAAACTTACAGCATGAGCAACCAAACACAATCCAGCAAAAATACGTAGAAATAATTTTGGCGGTAAAATTGTGTTTTTACCCATTTTTCTTGTTGTTTTTTTTTCTCTTTTGTTTCTTTTAAATGAAAAACTTTTCTATTTTCTTTTTATAAATGGAAAACTTTAAATAATGAAAAGTAGTGATAAAAAAAATAATAAATAAAATAAAGTAAAACACACAAAATAAATTAAATTAAATTTGACACTTTTCTCTCTTTTCACTTATTATTTTCTTCCAATACAAAAATATTTTGTCACTTTCTTTTTTTTTATCACAAACAAGAATAATTGAATTTATTTTTCTTTATTAAAAATTATAAAATTAATTTGATTGGCAAAAAAAAAACGAAAAAATTTAGCAATAAAATTTTTTAAATAAATTTTTTTTATCACACTTTTTATGAAAATTTGTTTTTCTTTTCACGTTTTTAAAAAAATATGACTTGTTTCAGTGCTCGATAATAATCGCTTGAATTACTTGTCTGAAGAAACATCCTTTTATATCATTCTTCGGTGAAAGAGTTTTGTTCCTTTTCTTTCCTTCTTTTTTTTTTTGTTGGAGGGGAATTATTTTTTGGCGTTTGCGCAATAGGAGTCACATATCCATTTGTTCTAGAATCTAGAATAGAAATTTAGATAGATGCAAAATGCGTATAAAGGACAATCAGGAGAAATAATTCACCCAGATTTTAAGGTGGAAAGAATCTCTTTTGCATTCTATTGTTTTCCTATATTTTTTAAACATATAAATATTTTGGAACATGAAAGGATCAACGGAAATTTGACGTAGTTATTTCTCCTTCCCTTTATTGATGTTCTGATGAATAATAATAATTGAGACGGGCAATTTTTTTTGTTCTGACTTTTGTTTTTTGTTTTTATTCTCCTGTGGCATAAAAATGTAACAAGTGTTTTGTCGATTTCCCATAGAAAAGTTTTTTTCTTTCTTTTATTGTTTTTTATGTTTTTTCAGTTGTTCGTATATAGATTGTTGCTATGTTGTGTGAGGTTAAAATGCCCAGTGTTTCCTGCGACGTAATATACTGGCATTTTGACTTTCGCCCAGAAATAATTTAGGGTTTTTAACGATTTATTTTTTGTCCTTATTATTATTTTTCTGGGAATGAATCCTTTGGAGCTGAAATTGTTTTTTTTTTTGCACAACAAACAAAAAGTAATGGTTTTCTTATTTTTCCACTCGTTTCTTTCTTTTATAACTTCCTTCTCATCCCCTTATAATTATCCGTTATTTTTTTCTTCGTTTACTTAACGATAATACGATGGAATGAATTATTCTGTATTCGCGAAATGTATGGGATCTTTTTGGAATGAGGTGATTATGGTAAAGGACGAGAGAAAAAATTGTGATGAATGAGTTAGGTAAATATGGGGAAAAAAAAATATTTCAATTCCAAAAGGTTTTTCTAGTTTTCTTTATTTATTATTTTCTTTTCATATTTTTTGTTGCCTTTTTCTGGTTAAAAGAACATATTCGCTTTGACTGGACAACGAGCACTGACGAATAAATCAAAAATTTCTCTGTAATTTATTTAGAGAAAGAAAAAACAAACGAACATTTCTTCAGAAAGACCAAAAAAAAATCACATCATATATAATAATGCAGAACGAACTTTCCCTGCAACCACGTTTCCATTGTGTTTTCATTTGGAGGTGATATGACCATTTTACACTTTTGTTACACAACTTCTTAGCATCATTTTTGTATGGATTTGTTTTTATTGAATTTTCTTAATAATTGATTAATAAATGATTAAAATTCCAACAAATATAAAACGAGTTTTCCTAATTGACAGATCCCTTTTTGTAGCTTTTACAAAAAGAGGCAATTCTTTTAAAATTGCTTCAAATTAGAAAATGTTCAATAATAATGAAAATGGGAAGAAAAAAAAAAGGAAAGGGAGAGAAAAGAAAGACAAAAACTTTAATCGTTTTTCAACAATGTCATTTACGACAATATTGAATTTCCTTTATTCGCGCTTCCCTTTTCTTTATTCTTTCTCAATTTTTTTATTAAAATAAAAATTTAATTCTCAAAGAAAAAGAAAAACTCTGCCCAAAGGAAAAGATTTTTCAATCGCCAACAAAATGAAAAAAAAAGAAATGAAATTTCAAAATAAAAAAAAAGACTTTATGGAATTCTTATTATTTGAATAAATTTTCCATTTTTTCTAAAAAATTAAATTTATTAAAAAAAAAAAATTGAACAAATAAAAATACAGAAGATTTTAAAATAATTAAAAATTTTGAATTTCTCTTTCGAGTTTATCAAGTCTTATGACGTTATGATTTCATTTCATTTGTTTTCAGTCAGACGAAGTAGGCTATTTTTTTTTTGTATTTCAAAAAAAAATTATGACAAAATTATTTTTTATTTGCATCCAGAAAAAATTGTCAACTATTCTGCTTCTTCGTTTTTCTTTTCAATGAAAATCATTTCTTTTTTTCCTCTTGTCTTTATAAATTTTCAGAAAAACCATTTTCAATTTAAAATAAAAATTCAATAATTAAATTTGATATTTTGAAAAAATGGCAAAAAAAATTAAATACGAAAAAAAATGATGATTAGGCATTTTGGTTCGTTCACCATTTTCATTCAAATAATTTATAATAATAATAATTAAACCAACCACAAATCAAAAATATAAATTTTATAAACAAGATAAAAAAATGGTTTATTAAAAAATAGAGTAAAATATAGAATTATATAAACACAAAAGATAATCAAACAAACATTTAAATTGTATATAAATTTTCTTTTTACATTTATATTTCTTCCATCCATCATTTTCATTATAATATTGTTACGAGATTAAATTATTGTATATATAAAGGATATAACTTGTGTTATCATCACCAGCATCATTATAATCATTATTATCAGTGGGACTCATATAAATTATATAATATCAAATCGCTAACATCAGACAAATGGAACCCGATAATAATGAGCTTTATTATTATCCCTTTTTTTTATGAGATTTCACAATTTCCATAACCAAAAGTCAAAACTAAAAATAAACTACATAAATACGAATTGACTTCAAAAATAAATTTTTTATTCTTAATTAATGTAAAAAATGTACCAAAAACATTGAAATTATCCTGGGTTTTTTTTTTTTGATTTTTTAAAAAATGTTAAAAGTTCAACAAAAAAAATGAGAGGAAAAGAATTTAACATTTTTTATTGATTATTTTAATTTTTGTTTGTTTGCTGAATATTTAAAAATTACAAATTAAATAAAAGATCGAGATCCTCTAGTTCAAAGCACGTTAAATTGGACCACCATCATAAATTTTCAATAAAAATTCTAATTTCGTCTTATATCACTCACAAATATCAATTAGTAACTTAATGAAATTTATGACTTTATTAATTACAATAATAATTGTTAATATCAAACAATAAAATTTAAATTTTCTATATAAATGTAAAATATCTGTAAATTCATCTTCATCCATCACTGATGTGTTTAATTAAATGAATGTGATGTGCTAATTGAATTCATTTATGAATAAATAAATTAAGACAAATTTTAATTTATTTCAAATAAAATAAATTATATGATTTAGAACATCATGCTGTACTTGATTATGTTAAGTTTTCTTTTCACCCAAAACACAATTTGTTATTTCACAATAAATGGAAGAAAACTTTCAAGTGCAGACTTTTAAGTTTAATCGTTTTATTCTGGATTTTAATAAAAATAATAAATTTATTTCTGCGTAAGAAAATGCATTAGGAAAGTTTTTTTTTTAATGAAATTAAATAGAAATAATTTAAACAATTTTCGGTTTATGGTACGACGTTACGTCACATAACATAATGAAATATTCAAAAAAAAAACACAAATTGTAGAATCTTTTGAAACATTTTTGGTAAATAATACCAAATAATAAAAGTTTGATGTTAGAATGATAAAACAAGACGACGAAAGGATGAACTTGAATATCTTTTTTTTTTTGATAAAAAAAGAAAAAAACAAAAACAAAAATGTTCCAGCCTGTTTATATATTATTATTTGATTTTGTTTAGAAAGTAAATAAGTAGGGTAAAGTAGGTGAATGTCAAAATGTTATAAAAAAAAAAAACAAAAACAAAAAAAAAGGGTCAATATACAAACGGTTTGTTTGAATTTCACAAATTGAATTACAAATTTTTATCTTTTTCCCTTTTTCTTTTTATTGGGTCAACAATATTTTTTTATGATATTAAAGAATAAAAGGAAGCAAAGATAAAGGAAGACGTTGACTATTTATTTTATTATGTGGTGACTGATTATATTTAGAAAAAGAAAATCTATCTTAGAAAGGAAGTAATTGTGCTCTTGGGAAAATCCAAACAAAACACATAAAAAGATTTCAATTGAAAATTTTATTCTTTATTTTCTGTCTACTAAGATTTTGTATAAAACAAAAGAAATTTATTAAAAAGATTTATTTAGTTTTTTATAAACATAAACATAAGTCTAGTCAATTATTTTAGATTTATTAATTTGGAGAGACAAACAGTAACATGTATTGTCGATAAAGAAGTTTTGTATTTTCATACAAATTCTGTTGGAAGTTTTTAAGATTTTGATGACAACAACTTTTTGAATCATTTTTTCAGTCCTATTTAATTCAAATAAAAGTAAAAAATGTGGACATAAAATATTGACAGAAAATAAGGATAAAAATTTCCTTATTCAATTTTCAGTTTTTTTTTAATTGAAGCAGAAATATTTTCACTGTCTTCATTTTATACGTGTGTTTAGCAATTATCCCTAATATCCTTTATTTTGTGTTTTTTAAAAAAACTTTAATTAATTATTTTAATTAGTAAAAAAATCCATGAGCACAATAATATTTCGTATGACGCATTTTTCTTTTATATCTAATCAACAATATTAATTTTTTAGAGCTTCTAAAAGTTTATACACCTAAAATATTCTTAATGTTGAGTTATTAAGTAAACCATCAGAGTTATATAATTTAAAAAAAAAAAACAAAACAATTTTCAGTTTTTTTGTATTTCTACAAAACAATGGACGTATAGTGTAATGAGTGTAAATGGTAAAGTTCTTATATATAAAATGTATAAATTTTAAGAAATATTTACAAAATATAATATTCGATTAGAATTGAATATAAAACAATTTCATAATAACAACAACAAAAACAAAATGAATAACAAAAAAAACGTGACCACAACTTTACATTTAATTATTCAATTAAACGTGAGTCAATCAAAAGTACATTTTCTTTTATTCTAAATTTTCTTTTCAATTTTCACATAAAAAAAAAAAAAAGAAAATAAAACTGAAATCTAAAGAAAATATAAATTGTATAGAGGCTCGTGTCTAAATGAACTTGTGCCCCCTCACACACACACACACACCCACACACAGACACAAATAAATACATCCCCTTTACTTAACTTATTGTATTTTTTTTTTGATCCTTCATAAAAAAAAAAGTCCTTCAGCGTTTTATTATTTTTTTTTGTCAATTCACTCAAATGGAAAATTACAAAAGTATGTAAAATAGAAAAACTGAAAAACTGAATAAATGGGAAACAGGAAAATAGTATATATGTGTGACTGTATGTGTATGTGTGTGTGTGTGTAACTATGTTCATAGATTTTTGTTTCTGTTATAACATCTGTTGATCTTTAAATTAATATTTTTATTAATATTATTTGTTGTATTTGTTGCTGAACGTTGAATGTTGACTGCGTGTTATTATTTAAATCAACTTATGTATGAAGAATTTGTACGAATGATGTCAATTTTATTTTGTTATAAAAAAAAAATAAATAAAATAAAAAGCATACAAATAACGCCGGCTGCTTATAATGAGTTTCGGTATACAATTATGTGTGTGTGTGTGGGTTAAGTGAAGGGGGTATATGGTAGGACATTAAAATTAAAAATGACAAATACGTCATTTTATATCTACACACACTTTCATATGTACGTCATACAAATATATGAATTTTAAAGGTGCCATTTAAACTTAAAAAAAAAATTTATTTTGATGCTTTTTCCTTTTCTTAGAAATAATTTTTTTTTTTAAACTTTTATTTAAAAATGTCGTCTAAAAAGTATTTTATTTATTTTTATAAAAAAAAAAAAATTTCTTTGAAAATAATTTTCTTTCATCCAGACAAAATTTAAGTAAAAAAAAACCCGGAAAGTTTGTAATTCTATTTTAAAAATATTGTGACGTTAAATAAAATCTTTGGAACTTTATGTAAAAAAACTTCAATAAATTAAATACACACACACAAGTCAGACGGAGCATCACACAATTTAAGTCAAAAGGAACTTCTTATCGAACATTTATTTATTCCCATACAAAAAAATTTAATACTTACATTTGATTACTAAATGGAACCAACTATTTTCAATAACCATTAGCATTTTTTTATTGCGTTTTTGACAGATGTAAAAATAAATGTCAATATACACATTATTTACACGACTGTTTAAATTCTCACATATTTTCTACGTGCTTTATTATATACCAAATTTTATAAGTCACTTGAAATTTAAACATCTGATAGAAAACACGTTTCACCACAAAACTTTTTTTCATTGAAATTTTCTTTAAATTAATTAATTCTCATCAAAAGCATAATTTTTTAGCATAAATATTTTATAGAGTAAACTTAACTTCTTCTAATTCGTTTAATTCTTATAAATTAAAAACCTAATTTCAACATATTCTCCCAATAAATTAAAGTAAAAAAAATAACTAGAAAATAATGCCATTGGGAATTAGATCAAAAAAAAACTCAATTATAATTCCTGTTGTAACCCTTAAGAAAATTGAAATCCAGACTGATATTGCATATAAATAATTTGATTGAATTTCTATAGGAATTTATGTGATTCAAGAGTTCATTCCCATAATTGAATTCAAACAAAAATAGCAATGATAACACTGATATTGAAAAAAGTAAGGGAATTATAATTTTATTGTCACTTATGACCTTTTCTACACCAATTAAAAGTTAGAAAAAAAAAATAATTGTAATAAAAAATAATTCAAAATAATAATTAAATACAGAAAAGGGTAAATTTAAATAAAACCCAGAATGAAACGACTTTATAGTTAGTGTAGGCGATTTTATAAATGTGAATTTTAATATTTATTTTAGATTTTTGGCATCCTTTTTTTTTTTGTTGTTTTTTTATAACTTTTTTTTTTGTTTTCCTGAAAGTTTTGTATTTATTTAAAATTTTACTTTTCAATATTAATAAAATAAAATTAAAAAAATTTCAAAACCTTTCACAAAACTGTTTTTTATTATTTCACACATAAATTCACACACAAGTCAATACAGTTTTTCATTGTTTATTTAACTTTATGAATATAAAATTAGAAATAGAATTTTGTGATTAGAATGACGACAGTGCCAAATACATTTAGCCTAAATTAAATTACTTTGATTAATTCTTTTGTTTTTGTTTCTTTAAGTTGAAAATTATGAACAGAAAAGATTTCAACTAAATTTGACTTTTGTGCTTCTTCTACACGGAATTTTGAAAGCTTTGGAAATAATTTTAAATTTGCCATTAAAAATAAGGATTTTTTCTTAGACTTGTACTATTCAGAATTTCATTTTTTAATATCCAGTCTGATACAATCGAAATGAATATACAATTTCTTAGAAGAATTTTTTTGAGACACAACATCCAACAGTTACAAGAATATTTTCCGTTATATTCGAGGAAGTCTTTTTTGATATTTAATAACTTTTCAGACATTTTTCATAGAACTTTTCATTTGTTATATAAAATTGAATTTAAAATTATATTTTTTATGATAAAAATTTTTCAAAGAAATTTTTATGAATGAAATTTTTGATGAAATTCTCATCTAATAATTTTTTTCAATATTTGAAACAATTTTTCACTAAATAAATGATCATGGGCATTTGTTTTTTTTTTGTTCAATTCTATATAACTTATATTCCTGATGGTATTTTATTTACGTTTAATACAACGAAGTTATTATATTTGTTCTTTTATTTCATTTACTTAAATAAATAATTGGAATATAGAAAAATTGAATGTAGGCAGTTGTAGATATAGATTTCTAGTTAAAATCTAAACCCATAGGTAAACATGTGAAAATAAATGTTACGAATTTTTGGAATCACAAAAATAACTATATTATGTGTTAACGTTTGACACCCATGTAATTTTTATTAACTCTAATCATATAAGTCAATTTATTGCTAATCATACAACATTTGAAATTATATTTAGTGTAACATTAGTTAGCTATCTAATTTTATCTCATCATTTTTATTTGGAAAAACAAAAGATGTTTGTTATTATTGTTTTTCCTCTTAAAAATGTAACACAACAAAACATACACTGTTCGTATAGAAATACATTGTTTACTTGTGGAATGAAACAAACTGCATAGAATATGTTCCAAAAATATATTTCTAGGAATCTAAAATAATATCGAAGAGTTTACAATTTTTAATATTCTTCCCTTTTTTTCTTCTTCTTGATTGATTTATTATTCGATTATTTATTTAGTTTCTCGCATTTATGTTTAGGGATAATGTTGGATAACGTTAAAATTTCATTTTCATGTTTTTTCCCCCATTCAAAAAGGAAAATAAAAGTTAAT